>JAQMYK010000036.1:22695992-22713853 GCA_030014345.1 Clarias buthupogon
TTGTTGAAATACACAGTCCTGAAAAAGGGGCGTTTCTTTTTTTGCTGAGTATATATATATGTCCAAAATTATGTGGACTCTTTTTACACTCATGTGTGGGCCACAGAATTGGAAGCACACAATTGTATAGAACGTCTTTCTATAACTATATGAACCATACATGTTCTAGCATGATAGTGCTTCTGTTCTGTGCATAAAGCCAGGTCCATGGAGATCAGGAGAAGGAAAGAACATGAGTGGCCTGGACATAGTCCTGAGCTCAAGCCCACTGATCACCTTTAGGATGAATTACAACACTGTTGGCGGCACAGTGGCATAGTGTGTGGCCTTGAACATCCATGGCCTTGGGTCTGTGCATGTTCTCCCCATTCTTGGTGAGTACTCTGGTTTCCTCCCATAGTTCAAAGACATGCACATTAGGTTAATTGGAATTCCCAAAGTGTCTATTGTGTGTATGTGGCCCTGCGATGAGTTGGCTTAGTGCACAAAGTCGCCTTTGTTATGCTCCAAGCCCACATTACCCTGTACAGTATATGTGGTTTAAAAGAGGAATGAATTGAACATCATCTGAGCTTCAGACCTCTTTGCCTAAAATCAGTGCTGGACTTCACTGTTCTTGAAGCTGAATGAGCACAAATTCGCACAGCAATGCTCCAAAATCTAAAGAAAAGTCTTTCCAGAAGCATGGAGGTTATTATAACCTGAAAATGGGGATACAAATGGAAAGGGATGTTGAATAAGTACATATGGGTGTGGTGGTCAGGTGTCCAAAAAAATTGGCCATACAGTGTAATAGGCCTATTATAATGTGAGATTTATTATTATTATTGATATTATTATTGTTGTTGTTGTTGTTCACAAACTCCTTAATTTTTCTAACTACTTGTCATTGTCTGTTCACACAGCAGAGGGAGCTGCAGTCCCAGTCAGACTGAGCCGGACCTTCAGTCCATCAGCTTTCTCCACTTTTTCAGTTCCAGTTTCCTCTAGATGTAACATTTTTCATGAATCTCCTGTCACAATGATTAAATTACTTCATATTAAACTAAACTGAGCTTAATTGCTTAATTTAAATTGTGCTTAAACTGTCAGGGGAAATGTCAATTTAATTGGCATTTGTTCATTTCCATTTTTATCTAGATGTCAGCTCACTAAAAGCACACAGTTAAACTGTAGTCTGCTTTTAACATGCTTAATATACTGTATGTAGGCGATTAATACATTTCTAACCTCACATGTAGGTGTGAACGTCAAGCTGAATATTTTTAAAAAGTAATGTGTTGGTGTAGAGCAGCATGGTGTAGAGGTTTGCACTGTGGCCTCACACCTCCAGGGTGAAGGGTTCGAGTCCTGCCTTGGAGTCTGTGTGCTTGGTGGGTTTCCCCCGGGTGCTCTGGTTTCCTCCCATAGTCCAAAGACATGCAGATTATTCTTATTGCCATGACCAATTTGCCCACATTGCATGAGTGAATGTGCATGCATGCTTGTGCCCTGCGATGGATTGGGATAGGCTCCAGTCCTCCCGTGACTCTGTACACAGGAATAGAGAATGCATGAGTGAGTGTTGATGTTGTCACTTTACCTCCCTTTACATGGGTCTATGTCGATCAAATGCGGGAAAAACCTGACAGAGACACACTGGTATTTGGCACTAGTAACTGAGGGAACATGCTGCATGAAGTCAAATGTGCTAGTGTAATAGCAACACCACCTGCTGTGCAGGATAACACAGCCTGCAGCACAAACACAAAAGGGCCTTCACTACTATAACAGCAATAGATAAGTCAAAGGCAGTTTACAATAAGTGTAAAAAAAAAAAAAAAAAAGAACTGTGAGTTGAGGTGGAATCAAAGTGAGATATATCAATATAGCTGGAGTTTAAAAACCAAACCAAAAAACAAAAAAAAACGTAAAGTGCTGTGGGCTAAACAAAGCTAATTTCACAGTGTACTACATTAACTTGTAGAATTTAATCTCAGTTTTGTATGACTCTTCATTTCTCCTCATCTAGCTCTCACTACCATGCTGCTGTTGACTACACTGGTCTTCCCTACTCAGCTCTCAATTAAATATAAATATAACTAATGCATGAGAGCAAAATGATGATACAATCTTTAACCTATTCACATTTTTATCTTGTAACAAAAAACTATTGATGTAAATTGATTGGATTCTGGTTAATATACAATAATACAATAATACCTACACCAAACACACACTTTTTAACTTAAAGGGAGAAATAAAAATCAGAAAAGACCAAATTGTGCAGTAATATGATGGTTGTGGCAGGATGGTGTTAGTTACAAATGCCACTATTTTCCGATAGACTTTAGTTTGTTGTTGCATGTGTATTTACTCAGGTTTACTAGAATATACAGTGCCAGTCAAAAGTTTGGGTAAATACGTGGCATTAGGTAATTAATAAAAACAACAGCAACAGTCTGTTATTATTGGCATGAAGGTGAGCAAGAACAGTATTGTCATGTGCATTTTCAAAACCCATCAAGCACCATGATGAAACTGATTCTCATGAAGACCTATCCAGGAAGCCAAGACCAAAATGTACCTCTGCTGCAGTAGAGAAGTTCACTTAGAGTTCCCAGCCTCAGAAATCACCAATTCACTTTACCTCAGATTAGAGCCGTTATGAAGGCTTTACAGAGCAGAAGTAGCAGACACATTTTAATATCAACTGTTCAAAGGAGATTAATGGATATTTTGGATGCCTTCAGTGTTGTTTTACAATGTAGAAAGAAATAAAAATCAGAAAAGACCATGGAGTTAGAAGACGTATCATTACCTTTGACTAATAGTATATTTTATCATATTTTCATTGCCACATACTGTGAAACCTCTTAAACTACCATAAAACTATCATTTTATAAGTATCTAACTGAAATCGAGACTGTTCAGCAATGTGAGTCACTCACTCACTCTCACTCACTCATCACCTATACCTCTTTATCTTGTGTGTACAGGGTCACGGGGGCCTGGAGCCTATTGCATGAGACTTAGGGCACGAGCCGGGGCACACCCTGGACGGGGTGCCAATTCATTGCAGGGCACACACACTCATTCACACACTGCTGGCAGGCAATTTGGGGATTTTTTAAAAATAAGTATTTGAAAGTTCTTGCACTTTCCAGCATTAATAGGTGTATAAAATGTAAAAATAATTATTTTGCAACAAATCCCTCCCTCTGCGTTGTGACTGGTTACAAAAATTCAACTCATCTATGATAGGTTAGAACATGCACAGTTAAGCTCCATATTATATAGCTTCCCATCAAGTTATAGTTCAACTGCACTTTCAACTGCTCTTTATGAAGCTGATGTGGTTCTGGGATGAAATTCTTTAGACTACAAATAATATCACACTGAGATCTTTTACCTGAAAGTCAGCAATTAAAGAAACTAAATCACAGCATTACGGCAAAAGACTGCACATTTAAAGCAATCTTTTTTCCCCTCACCCCATCTGCAAAATGTATTCTTGCCTGGGAATCTAAAATATGAAACATTTCACATTTACTAATGTTGTACTCATTTGTGAAATGTAATGCCTTTCTCAGGCCAGTAATTGTTATAATGCCATCAGTTGACAACCTGACACTGCAATCCTTTAGATTTTGATCCTGCCGCATTAGCCATGTCTTCACTGGCAGTGAAAGTAGAACCCTTTAATGGTGGCGCTGCTTGTCTACTCGCACTAATGCAATAGGACAGTGTATGTCCTATTTACTCTATAAGATATCCATAGCCTGGTACATGACGAACATCTTGTAACACTATGCCTGACTCTCTAAGAAGCTATGATAATGGACGTCATGCATGGTGCCCTTTACAATTGGCATTGAGTACCAGTGAAGGTTGTATGAGTGGCATTCATGTGCAGTGTAGCCCAGATACTCTATTTCTGTTCATAGCTTTGCTTAGTCCAAAGTCTGTGTGTAGAAACTGACATGACCCCACTGCTTAGGTGGCTTGATACAAAGGCTTTTGTGCTATGGTAGATTTTATCTGGTACGGCCTTGCTATATAGCATGTTTTAAAGCTATTTTATTCTGTTTCACACTGTCATTTATGCCAGAGGAGTCAAACCTTATACAACCAGGCACACATTTTAGTGTAAAAAAAATTCACAGATATATTGAATGATGCTAATCTATCTATTGTAATATTAGCACATCAGGCAAATATACTGATTAGCCATAACATTAAAACCACTGAAAGGTGAAAAGAAAATAACATTAATAACAAAAATAACATTTTGGTAAAATTGCCCCTGGCAAGGGGAGGAAGCAAGCGAACAGTCAGGTCTTAAAACTGCTGTGCTGTGGCCAGGGAAAATGGGCAAGTGTTGTAATCTGAGCAACTTTAACCATTGGCAAATTGTGATGGCTCATCAGAGCATCTTTACAACAGCAGGTCTTGTGGGGTGTTCCTGGTATGCAGTGGTTAGTGCCGACCAAAGATGGTACTGTATAAGGAAGGACAACTAGTGAACCAAGTATAGTGCCAATCTGGTCCACATACTGTAAGAGTTACTGTGGCACAAATTATTGAAATATTTGATGTGATAGAAATATACAAAACAGAGGTTGCTGTGTATGGGTTCTGCAAAGCTGCAGACTGGTAAGACTATCCAGACTGACCCGTGTCCACCACTCATATTGGCATATGAGCATCAGAACTGGACCATTGAGCAATGGAAGAAGGTGGCCTGATGTGGATGGCGTGTTGGGTGTGGAGGAAGAGAAGTGGAAGAAGACAAGTCAGCAGAGGCAGTGTGATGCTCTGTGCCATGTTCTGCTGGGAAACCTTGGATCCTGGCAGACATGTGAATATTACTTTGACACCTACATAAACACTGTTGCAGGCCAAATACACCCCTTCATGGCCATATCATTGTCTCATGGTAGTGGTCTCTTTTATTAGCATAATGTCCCCTGCTACACTGCAAAAATTGTTCAGGAATGGTTTGAGGAACATGACAAAGAGTTCAATATGTAGACTTCCACCTCCAAATTTCTTAGATCCCTTAGATACTATCCAAATATCTGTGGGATGTACTGGACAAACAAGTCCGATCCATAAAGTCATCACCTTTCAAAATATCAAATCTGCTGCCAATGTCTTGGTGCCAGACACCACAGCACACCATCAGAAGACTTGTGGAATCCTTTCTATGATGGGTTATAACTACACAATGTTAGATAGGTAGTTTTAATATTATGGCTGATTGGTATATACCATAATATTTTTTGACCCCTTGTAACCTTTTACTCCAGAACTTTTAACCCACAGACCCCAAAGCAGATATCAAACTTGATACATTTATTAGCATAATAGCAATTTTTATTGAACTGGCAGCTTCAGGTCTAAAATGGTGGCCTGCTAGAAACTCCCATGAAGATTCATAAAAAAATTGTTAGATTTTTTAAAAACTTTTTTTCTTTTTCTTTTTTTTTTCAAATTTAGCTTATTTAAATTTTATGCAAAAATGTAATGTCCTATAATTTGTGACAGGCATTATTTTAAAACCCTGTATATCAAATTGCCAGTCACTTAATCTCATAATAAATAAATAATAAAAGTAGTTTGATAATTCACACAATGATATAATTAAAAACAGTAATAAAATCTCTGATCCCTTGCTATACATAAGACAATTTAGCGATCTCAAAAATGTACCAGTGTGCAGTCTCATGTTAATAATGAATATAGATGAACATTTTAATTATAATTGATGAAAAAAAACAATGAGAACAAACTGAAGGCATTCATTTATTTTTAACAAACACTGAAACCTTTCCCATTTTCTCCAGATGATCCCATTAACAGGCAAAAACTTGATCAGTCTTTATCATAAGGACAGTGCCAGGTATCAGAAGATACATACATAAACAGAAACAAATAAACCGTTGTCTTAACCTCAGGCAGTCCATGATGTACCTATACATGTGCTCTATTTGTGAGTCAAAGTGTTACATAAGAAAAAGTTATTTCTTTTATATGTACAGTTCATTTTCTTTTTGCATCAACAACCGATGTCTTCAAAATCCTGAAAAAAATAAGAAGAAAAGAAAACCTTACATCAGATATATACATTGACAACAACCAATCATATCACATGCATGAGATTTGACATGATGCTCTATAGACAGAATGAGCACATACATCAGGATTTACCTTTTGTGCAAACTGTCATCCTAATTTGGGCCTAGAACAAATGTAGACAAACGTAAAACAAACAGGTATAAATGGCCTAGAGCAATAATTAAAACAGCTGAAATATACATTTATTTTATTTTATTTTTTTCCCAACAGGTATAAATGAAACCTATAAAAACTACTATATTTTTTAACCAAGTTCATATACATTACCATTATTACAATGCAATACCCACCCCATGTGACAAATAATTGTAATTTCCCCCACTGGGAATTTTAATTTTCATGCAGTGAAGGTAGGTAGAAGGGGTTATTACTGTAAGACCTGGCAGAGAGTGATGGCAGGCTCCTTGGGGCCTAATGGGGAGCTGGGTGATGAGTCAGGGAAATGTGATTTCCTTTCCCGTTCTACACATATGGAGCCACACCAGATTTAATTTACGTAGCGGTAGAACTCCAAACCTTGCAGCGCCAGAGACTGCGCTATCCAAATTTAGTACCCACCTTATATGGTCAGCAAATGGGGGATGGGGTCAGGGGAGAGACAGTTGTCCAGACCCAAATATGTAAAGTACTTGGGACTCTAAATTGCTTATCTGGAACACCTCAACTTATTATGGCCAGACAAATATTAGTCCCTTGAGCGTGCTTCTTGAAATACCAATAGCACATTCTCACAGTGGATGTTAATTGATTGGGATTCACTATTTAACTATAAAAGTTTAACTACAAAGTATTATGATATTAGTATATCTAATACTTTATTTTGGATATGATGTGAAGCATTGAAACAACCACTGAACCACACCACAAACACTGACCAACATGAGCATAGCTTTTTACCTTATTTACTTAGCATCAGGATTCACAGGTTCTGTAGAGGAGGAAAAACATTCAATGTTATCCCAAGTACAACTGAGCGGCAGGTTATTCAATCAAAGCATGTTTAAAATGCTAAACAAGTGTAATGTCCTACAAACATCAACACACACTATAAAGAAGGAATTTCACATGAAAATTACTAACTCACCTAAAATATGCAATATAAACTTGTGCTATTTCTTAATCACAAAAGATTGCAGTAATATACGCATAGTGAGGATTTTATCCAGGGTTTGTTATGTATCTGTTTAAACAATTTATGTATCGGTTTATTTTTTTTTTTTACAATACTTTTAAGGTGCTAAATATTACATAAATTAAAATGAATACAAAATAGTACAGTAAATAGTTAAATATCATATTTTAAATCGCAATTGAAATCTGTCAAAATAATCGCAATGTGTTTTAACATTATGAACATTTATTAACAAACACCACTTTGTGCTTTTCAACTGCTTAGTGTTGTGGAACATCCTCAGAACAAGTTAGTTTTATTACTTATGTTGTAGCATCTCTAAACAAGGATTCAGCTTGTCATATTACCAGGAAACTAGAATGTGTCTAGCTCTGTCCTGAAGACTTTCCTTCTGCAGAAATCCTTCTCCCCCCCTCCAATATATACTACATACGGATAGTTTTATCATTTTCATAGTTACATTTTTTACTCTAAGGTAACAAATGCTTTAAATCTGTTCATGTCTTTTTAATGTTATTTATTTAACATAACCTCATAACCAGAAATCTATAACAAACCTCTGATCTGAACTCTATCCGGAAATACTTTCAGATCCAGGCAGTTTGGATTCAAGAATTCAACAGAATTGTGGGATTTAGCTGTTTTTAAACAATCATAATATGGTGCTTAACATAATTGATATTGGTTTATTTGATATTATAATTTTAGGAGATCACCAAATCTGACTAATCCTGCATTTATTTAATGCTAAAAAGGTCCCTATTTGTATCAGCTGTAAATACATTTCATACGTTCATTACATACATTCATTTATTCACCTCAGACGCTATGCTAAAATCAAGCCTTGTGTTGTTTATTCACACCTGTTACACTTATTATGCTTTGGTTGACTTACGTTTGACCTCCAGCTTGCAGGTGACAGCTGCCTCACCATGTTCATTGATGGCCCTGCAGGTGTAAACACCGCCATCAAAGTTACCGGGCTTGCGGATCTCCAGAGAGCAGATGCCCTGGTTGTTTAATTGCCTGAACTTGGGGTCATCACCAATGATCATTTGGTTCTTCATCCACTGAATCTTGGGCTACAGAGAGAAAAACATGGGATAAAAGGAAATTTTATTATATAATCAACACTTCCAATACACTTTTACATACAACTGCTTAAAAATACGTTTTTGAAATGTATGATTTGTTGATCACTTGTTAATGGATAAATTAGAGTTACATTAATCAGTAGCCCAACTATGCATTATTGTTATACTCACTTGTGGTATACCTTAGGTAATATATATGATCACAGCATGGTCACTTAACTACAGGAAACAATGCCACTCACTTTATTTAATTAGTTTATTAAGGGCTTTTGCTATAGACTAAGATAAGTTGGCTGCCAGCTTTCAGTCGCCAGTCGAATTTTACCTTTACAGCTACACAGTGGTGAGTTGCTGCTACCTGTACATCACATGATCAATAATATACACACCCATTACCTAAATTATATTTAGTCTGCATCTAATAAAACTGAAGTGAATTAACATGCCTTAGGGGATCCCCTGACAGAGCACAAGAGCTTGGTTGTGTAACCCACAGTGGTGCAGCGGTCTGGCATGTTAGTGGTGAACTTGGGAGCCTCAGTGAAGACATGTTCCTTGTAGTCTGGTGGTTTATAGTCAATACCTGATAAAAATAACATGAACGTCAGACATGTCCCCATAGCAACACTGTTCCACCGGACATCTTTTTGTGTTAAGTTAGAATTTCCCAAAAACCTCAAAGATGCTTAAAATACATGTTAATGTTTTTTTTTGTCATGATAGTAAATTAAAACCAATAATTGCAATATATTGTCGAAATGTTAACAGTTATGTAACCAGAGGCCACCGGGCCATATTGATCAAACCAATTTAGCCCAATAATATATGTCTATGACTGGGCCAGGTTGGCATGATAAACATGGCTCAGTGGTCCAGACCAGTGGCATTTAGTTTTACTTGTCTTCTGGATAGTGGCAGAGGTTTTTGTAATAGTGGCATCCTGGCTGATTCCACACTTGTTCTCAGTGAAGACCCTAAAAGTATAAGTATTTCCCATGATCAGGTCAGAGACGGTGGCATTCAGCCTGTGATAATGTTCCAGCACTGTGAACCACTCCTGTGGAAAGGAAACAACAACACTGGATGAGTGCAAATTACAGATAAAAATATATATATGGCTCTAGTCTAATAGTTCTAAATACACAGTAATGCGTTTCAATGAACAGTAAAGGACTAAAATGCTAGCAAACTGGATTAAAAAAAAAAAAACTAAAATCCAGCTTACCAAGAACTGTGATTAATAATTTGTCATTTATAGTGTCAAATTAATAAAACAAGCTCAAAGCATACAATTTACATTTAATACATTACTGAATGAGTATTTTTTATTTTTATTGTAAATCTAAAACAGCAGAAAAAGATTTCTATCAAATCTAGTAGATTGCAGTGACTATATGATTTAATAACATAAGTAGCAGCTCTTACCCCAGTCTTTTTGTCAGCCTTCTGCACTGTGTATCCAGTGATAGTTGTGTTTCCATTATCCCTTGGTTCGGTCCATTCCAAAGCAACATTGAACCCCCAGCTATCCACAATCTTTATGCTTGCAGGTGGACCTGGCAGTTCTGTGTAAATAATAAATAATTGAAAATGTCAGAATGCTGCTTAAGGACATAATGAGGTGTTATAAGTTAACATCATTTGAAAAGGAATTAATTAGTGTCAACATTAGAGTAAGGATGTTGACTTGGCTTTTGCAGTGTTTCTTGTAATTTAATGTGTGAAGTCTCTCGCCAAATGTTAAAAAGAACTTTCTAAATTTCTTACTGAGATATAGGTATGGGTATAATTAAGGTAAACAGTAGCTCTCTATGAATCCTATAAAAAAAAATGACAAGGACTTTTGTTAAATTATGACGTTATGCCACAAACTCTACGCTCACCAATAATCTGCAGAGTCCACTGGACTTTGTCTTCAAGATTGTCCACTTTCACACACATCTCATAGACACCAGAGTCAGCTCGCTCAGATGCACGGATAAAAAAGATGCTGTCCCTGTCAGTATTGCGAATGTTCACTCTCTTGGTGTCAATGGGCTGTCCATCCTTTGTCCAGGTGACAACAGGCTGGGGTTTGCCCTTTAAGGGAAAGCCAGTATATCAAATTTAATGCTCAAGTGATAAAGCATTAACTGTTGTACACTTATAGAGTTTCTGAACCTGCTATTTAAGGCTCACATACAGTGAAGGGGATGACAAGGTTGACTTTCTGTCCAACTTTCACCACGTAACGCTGCCTCAGGAAACGTGGCAGGCGAATCTTGGGGCGATCTACAGAAGATAAGAACCAAAATTACAAACGGATTACAAAATACATTCATTCATCTTCATTGGCATATTAGCTTTGTCAGGGTTGCAGTGAATCTGGAGCCTATCCCCAAAGAACTGTGTGTGATGCGAGGACACAGCCTGCATGGGACAGCAGTCTATCACATGGGCTGATTCTCACACATACACATTTATTCACACACAAACACATAGAAAGTAACCCAGGTATCCCATCACAGTCTAACATGAAAATATTGACATATTCTATTATGGTGTTTATCTATTTGTTGTCTATTTATAATATATTCATCGAATATTAAAATTAATCCATATAGATAGATAGATAGATAGATAGATAGATAGAAGTTTTTAAAGGTAACCTTTAACTGCATGACCTACAGAGTTAAAATTAGACTGCTAGCCTTCAACTTTTAAGAGCAACACATCCTTACAGGCTTAAATCCAGCTGAATCTGCTGCTGAATACCTTTACAATGATCTGGGTAGAGGAAAACGCTGAAAAGCTGAGTCATTATTATTAATGATGTTTCTCCAATTAGAATTGTAAAATGAAGCAAAAATTCATGAGATCATGAATCCTGTTCTCTGCCATACTAATCAGAAACGTATCTCAAGGCTGAACTGCAAATCTACTTTGGGCCATTGGACATGCTGACCACAGGCCTGTTTGTCTCATCACAGCTGTAAATAGGCCAGTCTGACACATCCTACCCTCTTATGATGTATGATGGAGAGCTTGAGTTACGTTGTGTAACCAAAACACCAAGCTCCAGGAGCAAATACAGGGGAAAAGGGTTTCTGTCATATATTTACAAAATTGTTTCACAAATCAAGGCGAACCCCCTCCACTGATATTTGTAGTTTCTTAGGCTTGGTGTTGTATAAATGTCATCTCAGTGGGAGCTCTCTTATTTTACCTTCGCACTTAACTTGCATACAAGACCATACATGCAGCCATAAATTCTTAGTGTAAACTGATACGCACTAGAGTCACTGGCGTTTGTTACCAACTTGCCGCCAGCAAGTTATACTGTTCACGTGTATCTGTAATTACATTAATATATTATTTTAAAACCTTCACTAAACATCACCCACTATCTGAGCACCTGTATCGTGGCTTTTTCTGTGGTCCGTCTTTCCAAATCTATGGCCTGTATCCAGATAAATCCAGTGTCTATGGCAAATACTACCTCGAGATGCCTTCAGCTGCGACACAGAGTGAGAACACATGGGAATGTCACCCACCCCCTACACATGAACTGCTCACATTTGTCACCATCGCTCTTGGGGTAAGTAGCTTGACACCGCTCCAGAATGCAGTCTGTTCAAGCCATGTTAAACCTTCCACATGTAATCCGTGTTAATGAAAAGCACTTCCCAGCAATTTTCCCATGATTTGTGATTGTTATCCTTATTTTTTTTAGATCTAATTCATAAGATACCTATCGCCATTGTGCTAGAAAAGGACTTGCCACTAGTGCGTAGAAAAAGTGTGTATATTGGAATCAAGTTACCATCAAATATAGTCCAACTTTCCATTCTGTGTGTGTGCTTTCTTTCTAAGTGTATATTATTCTCCTGAGCAACTGTTCTGTACTTGGGGGGGGGGGAAAACCTTATGTACAATCAGATATTTTTTGGCTCCAAACTGACTTCTGGTAGTGTTCATGCCAACACAGTGTGATTAACAACATACTAGATGTAACACACTGAAATCTGTAAGACAACCCCATCAGTCAGTTTGAGCCAAGCATGTCAGTAAGATGTACCTTTATGCCAAGAAGTTTCAACGGTTTAGCAGCCAGAGCCTACTTACACTGAAAAATAAATTCCACAAAGCTCTGTCCCATAAATTTATAAACATAATTCAGCCTTTCTTATCTTAGGTTCATTAATCAAAGGTTTTAAATGACACTTTTGGGGAACTTCTAAAGCCATATGTTTTTTTTATTACAATTTCTATTTATAAATTAACATTATTTATTAGCCTGCTTGTTCAAGATTATTAAGTGGCAGAGAGGTATAAGTTCTTGGCCAGGAAACCTGCACTTACCAACAACTTCTCTGACCAGGATGGCATCAGGTAAAGTTGCAGGATTGCTGCGGCCAGCAGAATTCACAGCTACCACCCTGATGTTGAGACGGTCACCAGTGGTCTGGTTCTTAATGATGTAGCGGCAGGAAACGGTGAGCTCATCATTAACAGCTTTCCAATCACCAGCTATAACAAAACACAAGTACAAAACACAAGATAAATAAATATATTTCCCATGCAAGAAAATGTGGGGATATATACATAATAAAAAGACTGGTTTTTCAGACCCCAGTGCATAATGAGCTCAGGGCAGAACTGACCAAAAACACTTCCCATTTTATTCGTTGAGAACTAAACCCAATTTGAAGATAACGCTTGGAAGACATACATTGTATATGGAAACAATTCATATTTGTCATTTAATTTGGTGTGAAGCATTCTAAAATACTGTAGCGAATTCAAATTATAGACAGATCAACCATAACATTAAAACCACCTGCTGAACGTTAATGTGAGTCCACCTTGTGATAACAAAACACCCTCTCAAGGCATGGACTCCAAAAGTTCTCTGAATGTTTGCTGTGGAATCTGGTACCAAGAGGTTATCAGCAGATCCTTTAAATGTTGTAAGTTGCAAGGTGGGGTTTTATGGATCTCTCTTATTTGTCCAGCAGATGCTTGACTGGATTGAAATATGGTGAATTTTGAGGCCAAGTCTATACTTTGACCTCTCTCATGTTCCTCAAACCAGTTAGCAGTGTGACAGAGTGGATTATGAGGGGCATACTTGGTCTGCAACAATGTTTAGGTGGGTGGCACTTGTCAAAGTAACATCCACATAAATGCCAGGACTCCATGCTCCATGGTCTAGTAGACACGGGTCAGTAAGGGCAACCTTACTGTTCTGCAGCGGCACAGTGGTCACCGTTCTATAGCCAGCATTAGGGTTTTTAGCAATTTGTGCTACAGTAGGTCCACTGTGGACCAGCCTTGACTGTATACCGTAAACACCCAGAAAGTTCTCCGTTTTGAAGATGCCCTGACCCAGACGTCTAGCTATCACAATTTGGTTCTTGTGAAAGCTCAGATATATACACTTGCCCATTTTCCTGCTTTCAACATAACTTTGAGAACTGACTATTCACTTGCTGCTGAATGTATCTTACCCCTTGACAGATGCCATGCTCTTCACCCATCAGTGGTTTGACTTTAGCATGAATAAAAAAACTTAACAACCCTGAATATTATTCCTAGAATTATTACTCTGATTTGTCCTGCACTGCCTACTTGTACCATTATTTGCATACCTCTTTGAAAACATTGAGATGTAAAATCACAAATTCATCAAGTGAAGAATGTTTTTGATTTAATTCATTTAATATCTAAAATTTTTTATGCTTCAAAACTGAAACCTGTTACTACTAAAAGGGTGTACTCTGCAAGACATTCCCAAGGCAGTGCTCACTCCTTATAGGGCAATCAGATAGGTGTGGGTATACAGTAAATCTACAGATGACATTTTGAGGACAGGTGCAACTGAGACGACTGACCAACCAATGGACCTGCATGTTACAATTTTCTCTTTACTGGAGTGTAGAGATGTGTGGTGATACAGGGTGCTTCAAGCACTCAGACCTTCCCATAGTATGAACGTGACTTACTTCCTTCCTTGCAGCATTCCACAGTGTATCCATTCAAGCCAGCATTCCCAATGTTAGCAGGAGGTCTCCACTGGATAGTGACAGAAACATCGTTGACTTCCTCTACAACCAACTCCAGAGGCTCGCTGGTAGGCTCTGGGAGAACAAGCAACATTTAAAATAAAAGAAAATTACTTATTTATTCATCTTCAGTAGCTGCTTTATTGTGATATGCCTATCCCAGGAATATTAAGCTCCAAAAGAATGGGATGTAAAACCATCTGAAGATCCAAAGGCAGCACATACACCCACCCACACACACATACACACACACAGTGACAACTAGGCAGAGCCAATCCACAGAAAATTCACATGGACAGCCCAAACTGATGAACATAAGGTGGAGAAGCCAAAAGAACCACATTTACCTGCAGGAGGAGGGGGTGTAGGAGCTTTGATCTCCTCAGCTGGTGGAGCTTCAGCAGCAGGGGCTGTTATTAAATAAGCAAAGCTTTATTAAAAGCAGCAGATAGCAAGCATAACTTCCTATCGAATAAGGCAGTGCATGAGAGATTAAAGACTTCTTAAATGATTGCCACTTCTGCTCCTAGCACACCTACGGCAGGGAACAGAAATTTGCAGATTGCTGACTTTCAGATGCTTTGAGATGTAGAATGGAATAAAAACATGCCAATAAATTTCCATAATCTATAAGATGTCCAGCATATGGTACAATTTGGTAATATCCCAACTGCAAACATGCCTAGCAAATATATTACTGTTTAATTAAATCAGGTATGTTGGAGTAAAGAATGCTAAACAGCTAAACACGGTCCCCAATGGAAGCCTCAAGATGATTTGTTTTTACATTCTGAATAAATCCATACAAAAACCTAGTATTAGGAATAATCTGGCATTTAAGACTTTGGCATTTGAGTTGTATCTTATCTTATTACACAGTGTGAAAATCAGTCACAGTGCTAATCTAGCAAGTAATCATCAGCAGGCGCCTCTGCGTTAGCAGGTGCAGCGTCTTCCTAGCCACGGCCAGCATCGGCTAATTGCAGACATTAAAGCGCAAAAATTATGAAACAAAGAAAAATGCTTTACATACAAAGTGCCAACAATATTGAAAATGTTTCCTGATCCAGTCTTTATGGGATGCACACATCCGAACCATACAAGTTTTAACACTAAATACTTCATCTATGTTGGGAGCTGAAATGCTGCAACAAAAAAAATAGCTTACTATAACTGTAATCTCTCAAAGACTGGATTGTGAAACACAAGCCTAGACCAGGTGTTGTGTACTCCAGTCCTGAGTATAGTAAGAAACTCATGTTCTTCTATCCATTTATGAGCTCAGTAAGACATAAAGCAAATGTAAAACTTGTAAGTTAGAAGCTTTTCAGAACAGGGAAGTTGAGAACATCTCGCCTGAAACAAAAGTTCTTCTTATTCTTGCAAAGAGGGGGGGAAAAAATTAAGGTAATATTTTTTTTGCCTCAGAGGCAGTTTATTGTTAAATCTGAAATATTACTTAAAAGCTTCTACATTATAACAGCAATATAACCAGATCCCGCACATCCTAAAAAATGTGGTTTATCTTAAGATTGGATTCATGTGCTAAAGAAAAAGACATTAAACGAATCGAATCTAGTTTATTGCGTGAGTACATTACGCATCCTAATAAAAATTATTTATTTGTAATGTTATAGACTGTTTTAAATGCAGAGAGATATTGATACTTAAGATGAAGGAGGGTATTTATGGCACAGATAAACCAGAGGGTAGAGATCTAATCAGGGTTTAGATTTACACCTAGGCTTAGAATCACCAGGGGGCTAAATAAAGAGCTGGAGTGCTGAATTCATATTTACAATGTCTCATTTAAGACCAGATGGACTTAAAGATACAGTTTAAGAAAGAATTAAACATTGAAACAAACTAGTACTTAAAGTGCCCTTATTGTTGAATAATCATAATTCTACAGTTATATATTTATATATGCATTTTTCTTAATAAAACTAACTGGGTTAACAAAAGTAATATCAGCAACACTGAGAGCATCTGTTCCAGATTTCAGCTAAGTAAAGCTGATCCCTGAAACATTCCAGCATAACCGCTCAGCTGTTTTCTGCTAGCCAGAAATGCCCAATAAGTCCAACAGAAATGGTGCAAAATTCCTTGCAGTGCTTCTTAAAATAGAGTAAAAATAGCCAAATGGGCTCCTGTTTCTCAAAAAGAAGTTTTGTAGACTATTGCAGAGGTGTTCAAAGGAATTCCAGGAAACAGCTGTGGACCCTTTAAGTCGCTGATTTTATGCCAATTAACAGTGAATGTTTTATAATGTCAGTGTCCTTTGCTGGTTAGTGCTTTACAACATGCTCAATAAGGACTATTTTCCACTTTGCCACTAAAGTATTACAAATAAATTTAAATAAAAAGAATGTTTTTAGAGCCCTGGGGAAAAAGGAAGAGTGAGTTTGGGGTTGTTGGTGTCAGGACCCTGAGCAGTACCGTCTTTGGGCACCTCCGCTGGTGGAACTTCCGGCGCGGGTGCAGGGGCCTCGGCAGGTGGGGCTTCAGCTGGGGGAGCCTCAGCGGGTGGAGCTTCAGCTGGAGGCGCTTCGGCGGGTGGAGCTGCAGCCGGAGGTGCCTCGGGTTTAGGTTCGGGCTTCGCCGGCGTCTCTTTCTTCGCCGCCGCCTTGAGCCCTTTCTTTATGGGTGCTGGCTTGGCCGGCATTTTGTCCGCAGGAAAGATACCTCTTGCTAAGTTGACACCTTCGACTGCGTCTCGGAAGGGGGCGGAGGACGTATATATATAGTGCGCGTGGTGCTATGGGACTCCGCCCACTACTTTACGTCATGAGGCGGTGAGGAGGCGCGCAGAGTCTTGCACGTGCTTGGAATCTCACGCGCCAGGGAGAGCAACGGTTATCCGGCAATAAATAAATACTTAAATAAATAGTAATCAAAACATGCGCTTCTGGTTACTGCATATTCTGTATACTATGCAATGATTACAAGGGAACAAATGTCAACAGTGTACGACTATGTAGTAAGATATAGCATTTTAACGATCAATTAATTTATTTATATTAATTCACGAATGAATTAGTTAATTTATTAATTACTTTTGCCATCTGTCCCACCACCAGGACACGAGGAACAGCCGGGCACAAAAAACCTTTCTTTCCCCAGACAATTTACCACATGGACAATTAAATATTCTCCCTATATGACCAAAAAAAAAAAAAAAAAACGTGCAATACCACTGATATTTATTTGATAATATCCCACATCTTATTCCATGAATTGTATTTGTGTTTGTCTGTAAGTAAAACAAATTCCTTATTTGTTTTCATATTTCAATTAATATTTTTGTAAATCAGTGATAAATCACAAAGTGCTTTTTCAGTACAAAAGTTACTTAAAAAGGTATATATATATATATATATATATATATATATATAGAGAGAGAGAGAGAGTAGGCTAGATTATAAAATAAGACAAGCATAAACGAAGGTTAAAGAACATGGTGTGGATTTA
>JAQMYK010000036.1:22763580-22774252 GCA_030014345.1 Clarias buthupogon
AAGAATTTGAGGTGTTAATTTGGCTTTCAAGTTTCCCAGATCTCAATCTGATTGAGCATCTGTGGCATGTGATGGATGAACAAGTCTGAGCCATGGAGGCCCCACATCACAAATACAGGACTGATTATTTGAAATTATTTGGTAAATAGATTGTGTTAGGAGAAAAATTTCATGATTATTGGGATGTAATGCCCTTGGTTATTGAATGTGGCTTGAAAACATGGTTGCATTTAGACGTGTGTAACCACTGGCTGAAGATCTTTTCCTAGAGCGGTTTGATTTAAATCAGTTTTAAACACAGCTGAAAGTATAAACACCTGCACTTTTATGTGGAAAATTCCTTTCTGAATATAACCCTGAGGTTGATCAGTTATAAATGATTTGCAAAAAAAGCAAAAACTAATCAAAAATGTTGTGTAGTTGTTCATACAAACATCTACATCTTTTCTTGACGAAGCACAGAAATCAATAGTCATTATTTATCTGTCCTCTGGCTTATTTTGTCCCATCCATTTTTTTTATTGATCCTAAACTACTATTGCGAAGGTCAACCCATGAGAAAACTGTCAAATGCATATCTCACTGTGTATTAGGCTGCAATGGGACCAGAATTCAGTTAAGTTTCACACTCACATATAGTTCATCTCCGGGGTCCCTGTTGTGTCATTGCTGCCTATTTTACAGCTTTGAAATAAAGTATCACAGAAATGATGAAACCACAGAAATAACATTTCAATTAGATTCAGCTTTTTAAAGAACTTGCTCTTGTTACTCAAGGTTGAGGGATGTTTTGAATACAGCTGAGAAATGCAGTCTACATTTCAAGAGGTTTTGAGGATGACAATTAGGAGAGGCCTTCAACTCTTTGGGAAAGTAAGAACATCAGAGTTTATAAAGACCCTATATTAACACAAGAGTCTTATTTCTAGTTTAATTTAATGTGTGTGTTTTATTAAACACACCAAACTGGACATGGATCATGACAGATCATCTTTTGTAGACCAAGAAAAGAAAATATGTACATGTATAAATGGAATGGGTAGTAATATACGGTATGTATTAATTGAGAGTAGAGAAATGCAATAATTGTCAAAGTAACTGTTATCCTGATCAGGGTTGAGGTCGGTCTATAGGCTGCACTTATTCACACATGAGGCCAATTTATAAGCAATCCAGCAATTGGTTTGTGTTTTGGGATGTGGAAGAAAGCTAGAGAATCTGAAGCAAACCCATATGCAGACATGGAAAGGACATGCAAAATTCAACACAAACAGTAACCTGAGCTCAGGAACAGCCAGGGAGCCTGAAATTGTAAGGCAACAATGCTACCTGCTGTGCCACTATTAGGGGTAATATGCAGTATTTTTAAAGCCTTTTAAAGCATATTTTAAAATATGCATTGAATTTCAGCTTATGTTACTGAAAATCAATAAGTGTTGTGGTTCAGTTTAGTCATATTAGTATTTACATTAATCATTAAACAGAACAGCAAAACGGATGTGGCAGTGGCTACAGGACGACATTAAAAAACGCTGAAAAAAGCTGCAAAAAACAAGAGGAAACACATTTAAGAAGGTGATATTGGGTTTCTAAATTATTACACTATTTAGGTGAAGAACAGTAATAGTCAAATAGTACTTAGAGTGAGAAAGAGAAAAAATGAACCTATCGTGAGATAAGCACAGGACAATCTTTATGAATACAGCAGCAGTTCTTAGTATGCAGGTGAGAATTACTGAATCAAGGGTGACCCTCGGCCATAAAATTTTGTGGCCACATGTCTTGAAAGACTGCATTGCCAACTACTGATGAGAATTCCTTGTAGGTGCTAATGAGGAGCTGTACGTCTTTGGGGTGCAGGCACTATCAAAAATGTAATATCTTAGACAATTTAAAAAGAAAGCAGACACAGCAGTAGACGCCAGGTCAAGTCACCCAGGCTGCACACACTGTGAACAGTGTAAAGTACCCTTTTAAGATCAGTAAATATACAGACAGACCACTTGGTTAAATCTATAACATTGACATAGTAATCACTGTTTTGACGTAATCATCAATATTACAGTCATCCCCACCTGCATTAGCTGGTTAGCTTGCTGCTAGTCTACTGATTATTGTCGATTGGCAAGCTTGCTGCTATGCTACTTGCTGTTGTTCCCTTTTATTGCTGTACTGCAATTTCAGTCCAAAATGTTGCTTGGAAGTTTGAGGTTCACTATATAGAACAGTAGCAATAGCCGCCTAGGCCGGTAACTGTAAAAGTTACTGGGACTATCTGACCATTTTGATTCATTCACATTCACATTCCATACGAACTTAAATAACTATTTTAATTGTGTAAAGCTGCTTTGCGACAATGACAATTGTTAAATAAAATTGAATTGAATTGAAAAAGTCAGGTAAAAGTAACTTTTAAGCGCGCTTTACATTCTCTGACAGAATAAAACAAAAGACACACTTTTGTGGAGACGTCTACGTTTTTTCCCACTTAAATGTCAAGTGGGGAAATTACATTATTACAACCTGCCAATTACTGCTTCCAAGCCACCACGAATAAGACAGCATACAAATCCTAGGCCGTTTACACAGGAACCCAACACTCCAACGTCTGACTTAACATACATGTTCCAGGACCTCCGTTTAGTATAGAGCACCCTAAATAATTCAGACCCCCCCCCCTCCCTCACCCCCATTCCATTTACAATGCTCTTAGTACTGCCTGTAATGGACAGTACTAAAACAACTGGAAAGTCAAACCTATAATAATAAAATCTAGGCATATTACAAGTTAAGCTGATGCAGAATAATTTTGCATATTTCTATTGCATACATCATGCTAAAGTGGTAGCCAAATCATGTATTAAAATGATTCTTCATGCTCCCAGAACCACTGCTTGTGTTTCACACAAGTCTTGGAATCTGACGGTGCCATCAAAAAGAAAAAAAAATTCTTTTTTTTTTTTTACCCTGACACACCAGTTGCTCTATAATAGGATAAATATGGACTCATCAGACCACACAATCTTTTTTCTCCAAACCCAAACTTTATGCTTCCTAACAAAGCGAAATGCTCTTACTTTCAATATTAAACTGTTGTTCTGTTATTTCTTCTGTCAAATTTTAAGAAACCTTACCAAGTGTTTAAGTGATCTCAATTCATGACTTTTTCTGACCATATTTCTTTTGTGAAGCATGATGGTTCAGCAGTATGCTTTGAGGTTTTAATAGTGTATTGGGTAGTTCTTAAACCAATCTCAGTAATTTCAAATCTCCAAATGCTTTCTTTGCTTGATGCAAGATAATAATGGCGATGTGTATTTGGCCAGTCAGGGTATATTAAACAGAACACACTGTATTGTATGATGGGTGTTCAAGTCAAACCAGGACTTTGGATTGTGCAGAGTAACAGAATGCAGGTATGAGAGTAAAAACTATCTTAATTTCTCTATATAATCCACTGTTACACTAATGCACGTATCCCAGTGTTTCACTAGTGCTTGGATTCCATCAAGGTAGAAAAATTTCTCAGCATGCCAGACACACTGTTTGCTTCATGTCGGAAACACTGCCTCCTACAGCTGTACTGTGTTCATATTTTGTTCAGAATTAGATAACTGAAGTTTTAACATCAGTGATGTTAATGAAATGTCATGAAATGCACATCCATAATAAACTATTTGAAGGCCTTCCAAAGATCGTCTCACAAAATTCAAGCCCTGAAACTTCTTCAAGCATCATTAGAAGTACAGTTAGCATTATAATTTTTGGACATGGGCCCCATGAGCATGTTTGGTAAGAATCTTTATACAAAGAAAAACAACTGATACCATCAATTGTGGTGGTTCAGGCTTTGGGGATGTTTGATAAAGATTTTACTCAAGATGAATGATTTTCCTAGTTTAACCTCAAAATATAAAATGTGTGTGATATTCTTTTATATATTATATTATATTTAAAATAATTCTGGGTGACCCTTGTCAGTATTCTACAAAAAATCACTCAATGCATGGATGGAATGATAAATAATGAATTAATGAAAGCTCAACCAACATAAGCCAAACCTAAAAACTTCAAATGTGATACAATGCTGTGGCATTTTATAGCTACATGTTAATTATGTATATTAAACAAAACTTTCTTGATAGATGAAACTGACTTATATTCCTTAGCCGACGTCCTTTATTTTACCCGTAGGAGCTCTATGTAGAAGCTCTGGCACAAGAACTTCTTTTTCTGTACTCGGCATCCTGATTCCATTTGACAGTAAAGCTGACTTAACAACAGAACACAAGAGTCGGAGAGGAATAACATCATGACTGTAATTTGGTTGCAGGCATGAGCCAAAGGCAAGTGCTATACTGTACATCATTGCAAGTGTGATGTTATTTTGCAATAACACATGACAGCAACTTTAACACATCAAGCTCTGAATCCCAGATGAGAAGGACCTACGACTTGAACAACTGATATGGAGACTCTCTGAAAACAGGGTTGGTGTTGAACTAAATAGAACATATTAGCCTCATATTGGTTCATAAATTGGAAAGTGAGGTTCTTGGTGAAGAGCAACAAGAAATAAGAAATAAAATTAAGGGTTATATACAAAGTACCCACAAAGCACCATACTGCTGCTTTCATGGATACATTACCGTATTATAATATTATTAATTTCTCTAACATTGTACCTAAACTCCATCTATTTCCTAGCTGCTCAACCAGACACACTAAAACATAAGACTTGCTGCATGCTAAAATGAGGTACGCTTACAGCTTCACCGTTCAGCAGACACGTGGCAGATCAGACCACATTCAAGTTCTGTTTATGTCTTTGTACAGGCTTTTTTCCCCAGTAGCCTGTAATTATAAGGACAGTGACACGACGGTCACATGAAGCCATTAAAGCTCTGGAAAATTTGCTTTACAGGCCATGCAAACAGCTGTATTAATAATGTTGAAGACTGTAGTTCTGTACAAAAACACTATTACTAATCAAGACAATTTTCCCAACTCTGGGTTACCTGCAATGTTAGGGTTTGTATGAACAACCAGAAAGTCCAATAGGATAATGGAAATGGAGATTGACCATCTGCCATCAGAAAAGCCATTAGCTATTCATCATCCACCTCCATGACCACCAGTTGGTTGTCACACTTAACCTCTCAACTACCCACTTCCTCACACCTCACAGAGTACACATTAGCAGTCATCAGCAGGATTAGCGATTCCTATTCAGCAGCAGCGACAACTGTGTTTGTGGACAGCTCAGTCCTTCAGTTATGGAAAACACTATACATTGTCTCCATAGCTAAAAAGAGTCAGATTAAGGGACGCAACAATTATCAACCACTAACCCTGACATCTTATACCACGAAGATGGTCCACTCAAGACTCATTGTTTTTGAATCATGGAACCCAGTTCGACTTGTGTATCAGCCCCATGTTGGCTGAGTAGTTATTTACATCCTGCAGACAGCTTACTCTTACTTGGACTCAACTGTTTTTTTAGTGCTTTCAACACAATCCAGTCAACTCAGCAAGGAAGGAAACTGGATGAAATGCAGGTGTGTGTCCCTATGATCTCATCTCATGGATCACAGACTTCCTGGCCAGCAGACAACAATTTGTTAAGGCAAAGGAACTATAAGTATGAAAAGGTAGTGAGCAACAAAGGAAGGCCCCAGAGGACAGTCCTTTCTCATTTCCTGTTTATCGTTTCAACTTCAAATACAACTTGGTGTCATGTCATTTGCTCGTAACGTTGGACATTTTTAAAAAACGTTGCCTATTTTTACAATGTGCTTCCCGTGTGGTTGTTGTATGTGTTTTTGTGTTTTGTGGTTGGATGTTGGACGGATGCTGTATTGTCTTTGTGTTGCAAATATCTCTGTATTGTTTTGTTTGGTCTTGAGGAATGGCATGCAAGTTAGAACTTCGTTATACATCAGGGTACATGACAATAAAGTAACGTGCCTTGACTTGAAGTTCTCTGATTATTCTGTATTGTTGAGTGTGTAGAGGACGTAATGTTTGGAGGGCACAATATAGATCTGGTTTAAAAGTTTTTTGAATGGCTTTGTGTGAGGCTGTGCAGATGGCTAAGTCCAAAGTCCTGCTGGTCAATTTCTGATTGAAAAGAACCCCTCCTAATCCCGTATAACAAGTATCTAGTTCAACAAAAAGAGACAATGGCCAGAAGCAAGTAATTAAGAGATTTTGTCTTTGGGTCAGCCTAGGAAATGGTGGTGCAAGAGACAGTAGAAAACAGTATCTAACTTGATGAGCATGTTGCCCACCGCATATTTCACAGCATAGTTTGAGAAGAACTTTCCATAACCAGTTGATCCCAACACAATGTAGCAAGCACTAAATGTGGCATGGCTGCACAACAAAATGAATATGCACAACTGCAATGCAACAACATATTAAAAAGATACAGACTCTATTAGCTCTTGTGTTCATTGAATCATATTTTTGTCCAATTTGAGTGCTCTATGTTTTAATCTTGCACTCTTAAGCTTCCTGTATATACGGGAGAAACAAAGCAGCTATTTATCTGTATGTCAGCTTGCACTGTTTTAAATACGGCTGCATTTGACTGAGAAATAAATTTAAAAAAATCTCACATCTGACAAGTACCTCCTGCTGTTTGAGTAATACACTCTATGCCGTAATGATGATCTGAAGTTAGGCTGTTTTCAACATCGTGTTTTGGTTTGTAGCAGGAGCTCTCTGTAACATCAATCTGTGTCTCCTGTTTGCTTTAACTACTGAGACAGAATCTAACCACCACCCTGTCTTTTAGTATTCACTGGCCTTCTCAGTCTGTTGCTTTGGAGACTACTGATACTATTTTTAATTTTGGCTGAAGTCTAACTTCTGTGGAGGTATTATTTTCACATAAAAGCTTCCTTTCAGGCCTGCCAATTGTGGCAGGTGGTTCAATTCTAAGCATTAAAAAAAACCTTCCAGTTCATAGCCACACATACCCCTAATCCACCATCATTGTAGAACAGGAGTAAGACCTTACCCGTTGGCAAGATTATCATCGTCATCATCATCCTCATTCAGACTCTTGCTCATTAGGTCAGAATCGCTCAAGTAGCCAGATTTGAGATCTCCATCTCCTGTGTCCAGGTTCTCGATAAGTTCAATGTGGGAGGTGTTGGTGAGGCGGCTCGAGCAGCGAGCAGGCATGGTATGAGAGGTGTATTGGGATGCAACTTTTGTACCCAGGTGGTAACCAGTAGAAGAGGGTGCATCGCCAGCCTGAAGGCGGGGGCTGGCCTGGCCATGACGCCAGGACAGTGGAGAGGAGCGGTTGGAGAGGCTGGAGACACTACGGGCATTGTTGTCATCACTGTCGTAGCACATGCTACTGTCCAAGCAACTGCGAGAAAATGAGAAGATGGAAAATTTTGAAATGGGCTAATAACCATCAAATATCTATCATAAATATCCATTGCTCAACTAGGGACTGCATGAAATATTTAAAAAATATATTTATTAGTTCCAACCCTGTTCTGTGTGACAAACTGAAGAAAGATGGATCGCAGCTGTTGCCAACAGTCATCCAAAATCAAGCATGCACTGTATGTGTGCATACAGAACCTGACCTTTGCTGAGGCTTTTCCACTCTGACTGGAGGTTGTATAACCTAATGTGACTGCCCAAATAAATATTATAAGAATTTTCTCTAGGGCTTTGAATAAAGCTGTTTTTATTCATCTTCCCACTAGAGAAATGCCAATCACAGATCAGGAACATTAAAAGAGGACGCTGGTCTGACAATTCATATGACACTCAATATAAGTGGCTCAGCAACGTTATTATAATAAATTAAACAACCATTTTGCTCAGAGAATAACTTTGTTCCAATGTGTCATTTTATGAGTGATTTACATGTGAGTGCATGTCATTCTGTCACTACTGCAACAATAGGACTAAGAAAAGTTGGAATGAATTATCTTAACTTCATTCAGGATGTGAATAAAAAAAATCTGGAAAATCTGGATAAACATGGGTGGGGAGAAATTCTGGGCACTCCATTACATGCCCTGAGATGACTAAGTGGAGATTATTGAGCTGCAGAAGTGGGTAGTACTCAGCTACATGCTCTTAATTACCTTTGGAATCAATATTACTGTAAACCTTATGCCCTATCCACTCAAATGAAGTATTTGATGATACAATACTAAAAACGAGTTTTGCAAAATATAACACTATGCTTTCTTTTATAATAAATCATTTCATTTTAGAACATGTTACTTTGCATTCCTAGATAAACTTACAGTATAACCTTTAGTAACATATTTTTGCATTTTTGGCAAAGACAGACAAAAGGTCAAGACTACAAATAAGCTAAAAAGAATCTGTATTTTTCATGTCTGTAAAAGCACAATGCAGGAAGAAACTTTTATCCATGTGTAATTATATATTATAATTATGACTGGAGGTTTTTCTGAAATTTTGAGGTTTTTGGTCAACATAAAAATGTTTCTTGGATGTTGGTTCCTCAGTAAACACAAGACAATAGATACTCCTTAGCTGGATTTTTAGCATGTAAAGGAAGATGGATATGATATGTAGCTACAGCATAGCAAAATATTAAGTGTTCTCTTAGGATCGGGGTGAAGGCTGCTGAAAAGATCAAAAGACAGCAGATACAGATACTGCTATAAGCCCAGCCATGTCCAATATAGCTTTAGGAGATACAACTAGACCAGGACAATAGAATTGATTTTGGCCTTAGCTTTCATATAAATACTGAGTTTCGTGGACTCTCTCTCTCCCTCTACTCTTAAAGCCTTCAGAGATGTAAGGTGAACAGAGAGGACATTAGTTTAAATGGGAGTTTGGCATGCATTGACAGTGAAAGCTGTACAAGCATTTTTGCCTTTGTGAAGGACTGAAGCCAGGTATTTAGACAGCAAAATTGGCAACTTTCCCAAACAAGCAAACCATTTCACTGTAAATATAAAAAATGTGTGAAAATATAATTTTGCATGTGTGCTTGTCTTACCCGTGGCTGAGTTGGGTCCCTCGCAGGCTGGACATGGTGTCTTCCAGGTTCTGCCTGAGATCCAGGACATTCTGAACTGTACGCTTCCTCTGAGACTCTCGATCTGCCAATCACACAGACAATTCAGTTACAGTGACTTCTACCTGTTGAGAAATTAATCAATAGTTACAATGCTGTAAAAAAGTATTTGCCCCCTATTTTTTTTTTTCCGAATATTTGTCACACTTAATTGATTGAGATTAGCAAAATCTTTTAATATTAAACATAAGATGACCTGACTAAATACAAAATAGAGAGACTTCACTTATTAAAGGGAAAAAGCCTGTCCAATCCTACGTGACCTTATGTGAAAAAATAATCCCCCCTGCCCCCTTGCTAAATCATGAATGAACTGTGATTTTTGGAAAACTAGAAAGAGTTTTTTTTTAAAGAGTTCATTTCACTGCCACACCCAGGCCTGATTACTGATCGACCTACTAAATTAAGAAATCACTTAAATAGAACCAATGTGTAGCATGCTAAAAGACCTAAAAAAGCAACACTGCCAATTCAAGAACAAAAAAAGAAAAAAGTAATTGACATGTATCAGGCTGGAATGAGTTTCCAAGGCATTTTGAAGGTTTTGTGTCTCCAGCAAACCACTGTGAGAGCGATTATCCACAAATGGAGAAAACTTGGAACAGTGGTGAACCTTCCCAGGAGTGGTAAGCCTACCAAAATTACTCCAAGAGCACAACAACGACTTATCCAGGAGCTCATAAAAGAACCCAGAACAACATCTAAAGAACTGCAGGACTCATTTGCCATAGTTAAGGTCAGTGTTCACGATTCAACAATAGGAAAAAAAACCTGGGCAAAAATTGCATTCTTGGGAGAGTTCCAAAACAAAAGCCACTGCTTACCAAAAAAATCCACAAAGGCTCATTGAGACTTTTGGGCAAATATTCTGTGGACTGATAAGGCGAAAGTTAAACTTTTTGGAAGGTGCGCATCCCGTTACATCGGGCGTAAAACTAACACAGCATCTTATAAAAAGAACATCATACAAAGTCAAATATAGTGGTGGTAGTGTGACGGTCTGGGACTGCTTTGCAGCTTCAGGACCTGGAGTCATTATTGATGGAACCATGAATTCTGCATAAAATCCCGCGGGATATCCCGCTAGTAGTCCGTGACATTAAGCTCAAACGCACCTGGGTTGTGTAGTAGGACAATTGTCCGAACAATTAGTTATTTAAAAACTGCATTTTGTATTTTCTCTGGTGATTTTTGTGTAATATTAAAATATCTTTTATGATTTAATCATTTAAGTGTGACAAATACAGTATGATGAAAATAAGGATTTCTGCACTGTACGCTGTATTATGTGTTTAATATTGTCCTTTAATGGCATTCCATACATCTCTGGTGTATTTACTGCCCAAACCTTGAATTAACATGAACTACTGACTGACATATCGTGGTTATGCTGGACTACTTATCACATACAACAAAATCAAACATAACTAAGACAAGCTCTAGTACCGGAAATCAAAACTAGCAAAGACTAAATTGTAAATCTATAGTTACATCTGAGGTCCCACATGTACAATTGTGGCATTAACTACATACTACGTATACAAAACCCAACTCTGTATAACGCATCAAAAAAAA
>JAQMYK010000036.1:22790349-22809248 GCA_030014345.1 Clarias buthupogon
ATGTTTTTTCTCTCACTAATTACCATTAAGAATACAGTGCAGTTAATGATATCTCTAAGGAATATTTTAAGATGACCTCCTTAAAGAATTTTTTTCATGGGCCTTCAGTTCACAGAAATGTTGTAGTTACCTTTGACTCTCTCCTATTTATTCGGGGTATAGTATATACAATAATGTGAGGAGGCTCATATGTCAAATCTGTGATTTGTCATCATGTGGACAAACCAAATACCTATTGTAATATATGATGATAGATCACTGATGCTTTTGGGACCTTTTTTTTTTTTTGCAGCTAGTGGTCTAAAGGTTCTGGTGATTGATGGCATCATATGCTCGCCAAAGTACAGTACCAGGACATTTTTATTGTTAATCCTAGTTGTCTTTGTCTAGAACTAAAGAGTTGGTCAAGTTCATAAGTTCATGAACGAGGCATAAATCCATATCAACACAGGGATTAATTGTTGAAAAGACCATCTCAGTGTCTATTTTAGAGAACAGTCCACATGCAGTTGGAAAATGAGCAGATCAGCGCTCCTCTTCAAGTGTATACACTTGTTAGGCATTTCACAAGGAGGCTCAGTGAATTCTGAATCGTTTTTTGTTTGGTTGGTTGTTTGCACTGCATATTTTTTATTTATTTATTTCTACTTATTTTCATGAAAGGTACCAAAATGCAAAGGCCTATAAGGTGCATAGACAATCTCACAAAACATTCTTTCTACTGACGTTTCTCCTGAGCAGTCTACTAATTACCAGCCCCACCTCATCATTAGTGCAACCTGTTCCTCATTAGATGCAGTGCATGTGTGCTCTGTTTTGGTAGTTTATGTTTACAAAGTCTTGCTAGGGTTTCTCTGCATATTACAGAGGCTGTCTATAGAGTTATTTTCACAGTCACCTTACCTGAAGGACACAAAAGATAGTTTTAGATGGGAGAAGACTGGCCTCTCCAAAAATGCAGCAACGCTTACCAATGTGTCTATATCATTTTTCACTCTTGGTGAAATTCAATATTTTAGCGACTTAAGTGATCAGATATTTCACAGCAGTGTCACACTTGGGTGACAGTGTGAAACTTTTCTCTGAAGGTTTCTTTGGGCTTCTATGGAAGATTCGAGTACAACATATCCTAAAGGGAGAAAAGTTAAACACTCACTGGAGCACCGGCTTTTTCTTTTTTGTGTGTTGGGCCTCATTAGAATTCACTGCTTCTTGGGGTGAACATGAGTGTGGACATGTGGTATTGCTCAGCCCTCCACCAAATCCATCAAAATTTTACACAACTACATTACATGGCCAAATGTTTGTCGACGCCTGACCATTATGTTCATATGTCACCACAAAGTTGGAAGTACACATCGGATAGAATGTCTTAATATGCTGTATCTTAAAATTTTAAGGGGTCTGGCTCAAACATGTTCCAGCAGAACAATGTCCCTAACCTCAACACCATTATGCTTTTGGGATGAACTGGAGCGTCCCCAGGCCTCCTCACCTACATCAGTGTCAGATGTCACTAATGCCGTTGTAGCTAAAGAGGCAAATCCCTTTATAGAGTCATAGTCCAAAATCTAGTGCAAAGCCTTTCCAGGAAAGCAATGACTACATCTGAAATGGAATATTCAGGAAGCACGAGGTTATGACTGTCAGGTGCCCACAAAAGTCTGGCCATTTAGTGTAGTTTAAGGTTGTTATTTTATCATTGACATTTTTCAATATTATAAATACCTTTTCAATTTAATGCTATTTTTTATTATTTCATTCTAGTCCCTACCTACTTCAGTAAAGTGGAGCCAGCTTGTAAGCAACAGCTGGAAGACACTGCAATTCTTTTTTTTTTTTTCCTGATTTTGTTTTTTTCATGTTCTTAATTAAGAGAAGAGACTGAGAATCAAACAGTCCAACAGATGAAACAGATAAAACTGAATACACACAGATTTAAACTTCAATAACAGACACCTGGGCTTGACCAATAATAATAGTAAAAAAAACAACAACAATAACACCAGCTGTCTCTTCTGTAATGACCTGTTTTAATTTTTTTTGTGATGTGTCTCTTTCAGAGTGACAATCTGCCCATCCTGGAACATGTGCATACGGATTGGTTTGATTATGATTAACATAAAGGAATTTATGAACTAATTGACATCTGATCTTTTGGAAGAAATGTGTTTTTAATTCATCCTTTCTATAAAATGTTATAAAAGGCTTATTGACACTTGTGTATATTAAGCTAATAAAAGACATTTGTCTCAAACATCCTGTTTCCCTGGAAAAACTGTGCCTATGCTAAACCATTACTACACCTACATTAGATGGCTCTGGTTAACCAAATCGTTGTGTGAATCAACCCAGACTGTTATATTATTATTAAAATACACAACAGTGCACATACATTTCACTAGATTCTCACACTAGCAAATTTCCTTCATAAATTGATGTACTGTTTGCTTTTCAACACAGTTATTACTTTAATGCTTATCATGCCATTATTTTTAAGTGCACCTTTAATTTACAGAATTCCTAGGACCGCTTAAGACTTGTGTTTTGTCTCCAGGAACCAAAGACTTTCAAATAGGGTTAAGCTCAGGACTCGGCAAATTCGGGTATGAAAGTGATTCCTCCCAGACCCAGTCTTTCACAATTTGAGCCTCAAGAATCTTTGCATTGTCATCCTCGAATATGCCTGTGCCACCTGAAAATAAAAAAAATGATGGGTTAACCTGGTAATTCAGTATATACTGTTTTCACATTGCTCCAAAGTCCAATCTTCATGCCCCCTAACAAGCTGAAGCGTTTTTCTCTGATTACCCTCACTAACAAGTGGTTTTCTTGTGGTTTATAAATGGGCTTGCTTTCACTAGTAAACATAGTTAAGATTTCTATTGCGTTTTTTTCTTCCCCACAATGCAATTTTACAAAATTTTCACCTAATCTCCAATCACAGTCATTAAGGACTTGTTTTTTTGACCACATTACAACTTCCAGGAAAGTTGTCAGTTTATTAATAAATTATTCTTAACCAAAATACATGTCATTTTTTTCCTTAGTTGTTTTCTTTGCTTGATTCAGGTCAATATTTTCAACCTTTATCATTAAAAAGTCTTTTCCACAACCATGAGATACATCTGCAGACAAGGTTGCGTAAAAAATGTAAAGCTACACACTATATCAGTCAGTGATAAAATATTTGTTGCCAGCAGTAACATACAGTATTAATCACTGAAGTAATTATTCAAATAAATGCTCATATTTAAATCCAAATGTTAACCCTTTTTCCCCCCTTTTTATTATTTTTGTGTTTAGTCTTTGGCCAGTACTGTAATTATAGCCTCACTAATGCAAAAAAAAAAAAAAAAAAAGAAAAAAGAAAAAGAAAAATGGAAAAAGCCTAAAATTACCACTGTATCGGTAAACGCACATAACCTGTTTCTGGCAGTTTTTCAACTGTTCCACATCTGTTAAACCTTTTTTATAGCGCTATATTTTTAGAATCATGACCAGTATGTATTTTTCCGTTACATGATTTGTGCAGCCATCTGTATTTAAGGTCATTTGATTTACTCTATATTCACGGAAGAAAAAGAAGTTTATTTGTGCAGAATCATAGTTATACCTGTTAGTGATCAGACATGGTCAAGGGTAATATTAAAGCTAGAGAGAGATAATAACAAATTAGTTTATTTAAACCTTAATCTTAAGGTTTAAATATCCTTTAGAAGTTCAGTATAACTTATATGTTTTAAGTAAAATATTGTTCCTTTTGTGCTGTTGAGCACCTCGGTCTCTGTCATTTCTATAGAAATGTTTTTTTTTATGTGGCTGGATTACTAACCCGACACCCAACCCTCCTCCTTTCTCATTTGGGCATTTAAACCCAAAATGAAGTGATTTTGCATGGGCATAGGGTTAAAGGCCTTGCCTAAGGGCCCAACGGCCTAAACCCTCAACCCTCATAAACTATCAGGACTCCAGTGCCTTAACCACCTGAACCACCTCTATTATTATTACTATTATTATTATTATTATTATTATTATTATTATTATTATTATTATTAACAACTGCCATAAAAATAAACAATGTTGTCAATTGTGTAAGTATGTTATTAATCCATTAATTATCCATTAATTTTATAGTAATATTACTTATTCTCATCATTCTTGGTAAGGGTGCCAATAATTCTCCAATCAATAATGTATATATAAACAATAAAACAGATCTGCTGTAAACGAATATGACAAATTATTAAAGATGAAAAACACTGACAGTGACATTTACTCAATATTATTTTACACTGTCGGTATCTAAACTTAAATTCCCACGCCAGTCAAAAAAAAGTACAAAAAAGATCTTCGGGCGAAAAGCTCTCCATTACTGCAGATGACTAGAACAGAAAGCTTGGATTGTTAAATGAAGAAACCCTGAGGGCTGAGTTAACTCTGACAGGGCTGTCATGTTTCAAGTTTTCAGTTAATGTGTCTATCATACTGTATAGTCAACTTATTAATAAACATTATAAATACATGAGATTTCTTTAGAAATTTTTGTAAATCTAAACTTTGTAAATATATTTTAAAGTATAACAAAATTATTAATAAAAGAAATTACTCAGACAGTTCATGAAAGGAATTTCAACAACCAGATTATTATTATTATTATTATTATTATTATTATTATTATTATTATTATTGTTATTATTACTGCTGCTTATTTATTTAGCAAAATTAATTAGCAAGCAAATGTCTGTTATTAATCAATAACCTTTCAGTGCTAGGTAATATAAATACACTCAAGGGCCAGACAGGTGCCCTACTGGCTTCTTATGACAAGACAGTTCTGAACAGTGACTAAGTGGTTTATATATGAGCGAGAGAAAAAGGCAGAGAGAAAGGAAAAGAAAGAGGGAGAAAGAGAGGCTGTGAGAGATACATTATTTCACAATAAACAATTAAAAGTAAATCTATTTAAAAAGCACAATCTCACCTGGAATCTCTGTAATTCTTTTTTGCCTTTGTGGTTAAGATGTCAGTAAGGTCCTGTAGCGGTCCAATTTACAATGGTGCATGCCTGTGTTGCTGTGCCAACTCTTATCCACTGTGGTGAAATAAACCTTTATTGCTGCTTAACAAAGCCTTGAAGAGCCACGTGCCGCTATCTCCATGTGTGCGGGAGGGGAGCAGAGACATCTGGACTGTGGGGATCTCTCTTTATTTCTGTCTCTCTCTCTCTCCCTCTTCCTCTCTCACTTGTGCTCTCTGTATCCGTCCTTTAAACTCAGCAAGTGACACAGAGACATGCTCTCACACACATACACTAGACATAAACTCAGCTATAGCTGCCACTATGCTCACATGCGCCTACCAGTGACTCATATTTCTTGTAGTAATGACATCATGCCAAAACCCTCTGGGTCATTTCCTTCTCAGCTTCCGACCACTCTTCAGTTCGAGTCACCCCTTCATCATCAGACAGCTTGTCCTTGAGAGGTATCACTTCTAAAGCCGAAAAATGCACACTGGTCCTTCAATGCCTGAAGGAGGTACAATCACGATAGCACATGAATACAATCCTATCCAACCTTAGGAGAAGTTAAACAATAGATAAAGGATACTGCTATATACAGTACTGTAGGAACCATATTGCTTTAACTCAGTGTACTACTGCTGGTAGTAAAGACCTCTAATAGAAATTTTAAAACAACTTTAACTGATGCACTTATTAATAGGGGTAATTGTTATTATGATATTGTTTATTAAAATTTACAACTACATCCTGTTTTTTCCCCCACTACAGGTTCTTTGTGTCAAATTCAGTCTTGTCACTGAAAGGGGTAGACAAAGAATGTGGTAATATAGAGCTGAACAGAGCTGAAAGTGAGCATGACAGGCTGGGCAAAGTCCTTCATGCTCAAAGGGAGTTTAGGACAAGAAAAGGAGAGACAACAAGATAGGGTGAGCGAGTAAACAAGAGAAGTAGAGAGAGAGAGAGAGAGAGAGAGAGAGAGAGACTGATACATCAAATTGCAAACACTGAAATCTGCCAACTACTCGATTAGTCCTTGACATTCATCTATTCATTAATAAACACAAACATTGCACTAACTGACATTTTTTGTCGGGAAGTGGGAGCATCCCAGAAAACCCAACAACACATGGGAGAACACTGGATTAATGTTGTAGCACTGATCAGAAAACCTACTGTGTTGCAATTGTCCAAACAACATTAATTAAACTGAAACATTTTACCAAAACTAGATACAATAACAACATACAAATAACTGAGCAAAACTTCACAGTCTATAGCCTTTATTGGTAATCTGTATAGATTAGTTTGGTCCAAACCTCATAAGTAAAGTATGACATCATCAGTAAACCTTAAACAACTGAGACATGGTTTTAGCATGCCTTTCTCAGTCTCTCTTCCCAGAGCCAGACGTCCCTAATTAAATTGCCCCTCAATTCACTTGACAGCCAAGGAGGCTTCACCCTCACTTTGTCATGTAGCTAACACAATTAAAAACGCACAGTCTATCTTTTCCAGAGGAATCTCAGAGACTGATTCCATTATACAAATAAGAACAATGCACAGAGGAGAATATTTAACATGAGGCTGAAGGAAAAGACAGATTAATTTCATGTGAACTGCAGACCTGAGATGCAAGGATGAAGTTATTTAACACTGCCGTACAGTTACACAAGAGTGAACTGAAATTTATTCTCAACTTGTTGATGGGTGTTTAATTTAGACAATTAATATCTGTATTATTTATACAGTTGGATAAAGATGATTAAACTAGTTTGTACAGGCAAGGGTGAGTTCATACAAGTGCCATTTAGCCATCTTTAAAAAAATTACCTTTTCCTCTTATTATTATCTTTCAATTTGGAATCCAGGAAATCATGAACATAGATAGAAAGGACAATTTAGCTATGTTTAAACTGTAGCTACGTTTAAACATTATACCTGTATGGGCTTATGGAACATCCCTTTTCAAAGGCATAGCATTTATATAGAATTCATATCCATTTTGCTCCTTCAACTGCACCTTCTTCTGGAAAGGCTTTCCATTCTTCTGCTTACTCAGCCAAAAGATCATTAATGAGGTCAGGGACTGATGTCAGGAGACAAGGCCTGGCATACAGGCAGTGCTTAAGTTCAGGTTGAGGTCAGGACTCTATGCAGGTCGATTGGGTTCTTCTGCTCCAATCTTGGCACAAAGCGCCTAATGGATGTCACTTCGGGCACGGGGCATTGTCATACTGGAAAATGTCTAAGCTTGTAAACTCTAGTTAAGGGACATTATAATGCAATAGCACATAAGATATTCTAGACAATTATGTGCTTCCCACACTTGTAAGAATTCAGGAAAAATCTGGGGTACGGCATCTACATCCATGTAGCGTAAATATAAATGATAAACCAATACCCTGACTTGGGAGAAGCAGGTAATGAAGATGAATAAATAACAGGATATCAGTAGAACACAAATTACCTCCTATAGACTCACCTACAGTGCAACTCAGAACATCCTTATTATACAAGCAACACAAAATTCAGTAACTGTAACTAATAAATGTAACTGTCTAGATTGACCATGCCAGTACTGCCCTTTTATCATAAACAAAACCTCTGCTATTTATTTACTGTTAGGAATTAGAGACTAATCAGTCAGTTAAAAGAAATCCTACTTCATTATGTTCAGATGTTCTTTATTCTTTTTAGCGCCAAATTGATTAATCCTATGATTAACTTAAGCAGTTAAGGTCAGCTGTTGTAGCAGATGTTTGGATAAGCTATCCTGGATAAGCATATCCCTGTCTTCAGACTGGGAATGTTAAACCTTTATTAAGCTGGTTAAGACCAGACATATAAAACTGTATGCGTTTTTAGCCTTTAAATTCACTGTAGCGTGCATCCATCAGACACCTACACCAGGAAAATGTTGGGGCTTTTGAAACAAACAACAAAAAACGTAGAACTTGACGCCCACAGCATTGACGCAGATGGTTCTGCCAACGAAACTGTCTCAAATATCCTTAAAATAGTATACTTTAGGAAAAAGGACTATTTTTAAACTTTGACCAAAATGTAATTAGTTCATCAGGTAGCTAAAAATGACAGTTCTATATACATTCTAAAATATTCAACCATTTGTTCTTGATACATTGCATTAATGAGAATCAGACGAACACATGGCTGGAAAACCTGACATCATGATGACTACATCCCCAAGTGTAGGAGTAGGCAGGTTCAGTCCTAGAGAGCTGCAGTCCTGCAGATTTCAGCTTCAACCTTGAAGAAAAAAACTGGAGCTGAACTACTCTACATTAGAACTACTCTATTGTGGCTCTCTAGGACCGAACCTGCCTACCCCTGCCCTAGTGGCATAAAAAAGAATATTGACATAGACATTCTAGAAAGTAAAACATTCTGCAACCCTGTAATTTAGGGTTGAGCACAAGTTACTGTAGAGTACCGTAATAAACATTAACATTATTTTGCCATTTAATATTGTTATAGTTTCTTGCAGGAATGGAATGTTGACTGTATATTTTATTAGAAGAAGAATATATCCTTACAGAATTACAGTACATATTGGCAACAATATATTAGCTTAAAATGGCTGCAGCAATTTTGCAGTAAGGATGATGTTTTAACTCCTTTCCTTCCAAATAAATTTGAAAATATCATTATTTCTAACAAAAGTGTCCAGTTAAATGTGTAAATTAAAGCAATTATTACATTTAAGAAGACCTTTGAAGTAGCTAGCTAAATATGCTAGTTAAATGATGGAAAGTCTGGTTAGCTCTCCTTTTAGTTGTGGTTCTTGATTACTATCTATGTGCGGGATCTAAGCTTAGTATAGCCCAGTTGTACCATTTTTTGAAAAAAAAATTTAAAATAATAATATAAAGAATAATTTATATTTCATTTGTTACCACCAGCAATGCGTGTAAGACAGTGGTGATGCTAAATTAACAGCTGAACAGCACCACCCCGGTTCACTTTACCCTTTACTGAGTATAATAATGCTGTGCTGCATTATAAATGAACACAAAAAAGATTCTGACTGAAAAAGGAGGTTTGCTTCCTTTGCTGCTTCAGTACCTAACACATTTTTAAATCATATTATAATTACAACCATGTTGCAGTAGCAATGCAATAAGGTCCTCTGATGCAGTATTAGCTGCCAGGTCTGTACACAGTGGCGATTGAAAGTTTTCACCCCTTTCAAGTTTACCTTATTTTGAAACATTTGTATGTTTCACGCTCAATGTAAAATAGATTTTAATCCTTTCTTTCCCCTTATCATGTGGCATACAATGCTCCAAAATAACAAAGTAAAAACAGGTATTTGGAGTGTTTTGTAATAATAATAATAATAATAATAATAATAATAATTGTGCCTGTTCGAACTGTGTTCTGCTTCCCTAATAACAAGTCTTGTATTACCAGCCAAGTCAAACATCTTAACCTGAAGAAGAAGGCTTGACAACATGACAACAACATGACGGAGGTCTCAGACGGTGTGAAAACCATAACAGGCTGTAACAAGAAGGACAGCAATGTAATAGATGGGGATGTGGTAAGGGCCAGTGAGTGCAACCAGTTCTTCAACAGATTTGACTGCCTCTCGCCTTCACTGACTACTTCCTGTTCTGTTATGATCTCCACTCCCCTCCCCTATGTTCTTTCACCTTTCTAGCACCTTCTTTCAACACAATCCAGCACCTCTTTTTGAGGAACAAGCTGACTGACATACAAGTGGATTCAAATTTGGTGATCTGGATCACAGACAACCTTACAGATGGCCACAGTATGTCAGAATGAGGGACTGCATCTCAGAGACCTTAGTTAGCAACACATGAGCAACTCAGCAGAGTATCCTTGCCTCGTTCCTTTTCACTCTGCACACCTCTAACTTCACATATAACTTGTAGGCATGACACATGAAGAAGTTCGCAGATGACACTGCCATTGTGGGATGTATTAAGGATGAACAAGAGGGGGAGCACAGAAGTCTGGTTAAGGACTTTGTGGCCTGGTGCATTCTAAACCAGCTACAGCTGAACATCACCAAGACCAATGAGATGGTGGTTGACTTTTGACAGTCCAGATCTACTCTGCTACCTGACTCCACTGAGGGAGTGGATGTCAAAATGGTGAAGTCATACAAGTACCCGGTGCTGCAGCTGGATGACAAACTGTACTGGACAGTGAATGCTGACTATCTATACAAGAACAGTCAGAGTCAGTTGTTCTTCCTGTGGGGACTGCGCTCTCTTAACATCTGCAAAAAGACCCAGACAATGTTAGTAGTAGTGCACTGGGGAGGTGGCCTCGAAAGCATGGATGCCACATACTTAGACAAGGTGGTCAGGGAAACTGGTTTGGAGGTAAACTCTCATGAAGCAGTACTGGAGAGGAGGAAATTAAACAAGGTGCTGACCATCATGGACAACCCGACCACCCACTGCACACTTTTGTCATACAAAAGAGTGTGTTCAGTGGAAGACTTCTGTCGCAAAGCTGCTCAACTGACAGACTCAGGAAATCCTTTGTCCCGAGAGCCTTTGGGTTTTCAACACCTCTCTACAGAGTCATGTGGACGGGGCGATCTAGGCTTAAGACTCATCTGCTATTTACATCATGGTGCTACCTATATAACTCTTTCCTCTTTTAGCTTCAGTGTCTGCTCACTTAAAATCAAGTTTACAAATTATGCCAATATGCATAGACTCACTGCCTTTCAGTTTGCATTATATTAATTTATTGCCTTTGTCTTATTTATTGCCTTTTTAACCTTTTAAAATATATTACTCATGACTTATATACTTTTATACATATTATTGTCGTTTATCATTGCACTAGTAACTTTAGTCGTCTCTCACACTTATGTTGTGTCTGCTGAGTATACGTAAGGTCTGTAGTGTGCAATCACAACCACAAACCTGGCATTGTGTTACTATCATAAATACTGGATATTTAAATTTTTATCTATATCTATCTATCTGTCTGTCTGTCTGTCTGTCTGTCTGTCTGTCTGTCTGTCTGTCTGTCTGTCTGTCTGTCTGAATTCACTGTACATAGTAAGGAAAGACACACATCTGTTTGTGGAAGGTGAAAATTGTGTTTGTCAGAGTGAAAACAAAGCCACAAGGTCTTTGCTCTAGAGAGACCTGAAAATGTCTGTGCAACGATGCTGCCCATCCATCTTGGTTGAGTTTGAATGATTCTGGCAAGAACAATGAAAGAATCTTCCAAAAGAAATGTGTGCCTGTGGAGTATTATGTGTAGAATGATAAGGAAAAGCAGGAGTTCCAAATAATATAAAATTTTGTCATAAATCAGATTTTATCTATACAAACATTTCTAATATAACAAGCACCATAATCCTGGAGACTTGTGTTAACAGTAACCCCAGGTGGTCTTTTAGGACATTTGTCAAGGTTGGACAAGTAAACGTCACACTTCCACGCTACATTTACACACTGGTACAGTAACGATATAACAAGACTCAAGATGAAAATTGTAGTCCGTCGCTACCCAGAACATTCTGAGAAACCTTATAATCATGGTGTTTATGCAAGTGACACAGTTTGAATGTGAAACAGAAACAGAATAACCCTGAAATTAGTTGAGCGTGGGTGGCTTCTATTCAGAGGCTACTTTATGTAGGAGAAGAATTAGGTCAATAGTACAAAAAGAGAGAACTACATTGCACACTGTCTCAAAGAATCAGGTGATAAATGTACAGTATATAACCAACTGGCAACTCAGCATATGCAATTAGCAGAGATTAAACAGTGTAAAGAAATGCTGAACCTTCTCAAATTTAGATTAAAAGCTACAATAAATAAATACTGAGGAAGGATGTTCAAGCCAGGAATGTTCAGTATTTCAAATATAGTCAATTATTTAAAAGCCACTTGGCGACCAGATTTTTTAAAATTAAAACAAGCTTCTAAAATATTTTAAAATAAAATAAAAAGTATTATTTAAATCATATTTATATTTTTTCTGTTTTATAGTTTGCTGAAAGTCATGCTAATAAAAAGAGATTTTTGTGATTTTTTGTTATCGGATATTAGTCACTGCAGTGGACTATAGCATCCCCTCCAGGGAGTACTCCCACCCCTCATCCTGTATTCCCAGCATAGGCTTTCTCTCCACCATGATCCTAGCCAAGATAAAGTATTTATTGAAAAAAGTACAAATATACAAATTTCTGTAAAGTAGATATGGTTTTTCACTCACTCACACTGTCTCTATACTGCTTATCCTGTACAGAGTCATGGGGGGCCTGGAGCCTAACCCAGGGTTAGGCAGGGCACAAGCACACACCCTCATACACTCTGAGCAATTTGGAAACAGCATTTAGCCTAATCTGCCAGTGTTTGGACTGTGGATGGAAACTAAAGTACCCAGAGGAAACCCACCAATCATGGGGAGAACATAAAAACGCCACGAAAACACATACAGAACCCTTGACCCTGGAGATGTGAGGCCACAGTGCTAACCGCTATGCCACCGTGCCACCTATGGTCTTTCAATTAAGTTCAGTTTGTTTGTAAAACAGCAAACACTGTACATAAAATATCATTCTTGACTATGTAGCAAGTTGCCAGAAAAAGGGAGGGCCAGTAAATATCCCTGATGGTGTCAATATTAGAGAGGAGACAGAGTGTCTAGGGAAGGGCATTACTCACGGAGTAACCAAGAAAGACTGTATGGCTATAACAACAGCTCTACAGTTAGGACTTTATAAAATGTTGAATTTGAATTGATCCAGATAATAACTTAATTATTTACATAAATATGCTTACACAATAGAATCTTAAGTAAAAAAAGATATTAGATAGTCTTAAAGGATTTTTAATGAGGTGATCTCTTATATGATTCCAGGAATGCTCTTACTCAATAATGAATGCCCTTTCTTACTAACCCTCAATCCATTTCCCGATCTGCATGCTAGATATTGCTGTAGGTATATATAATGTATAGTTCGGGACTAGACGCTGTACTTAAAATATTTTCTTAACAAAACATAACACCATGCTGTATATCGTCTCTTTACGTTTGACATGACCTCAGCACATACCTCCTAATATCTCTATGGCAAAGTGTGTGTCCTGGCAACTTTCCACACAAGCATAGGATATCGTTTGTCTTGGGACACAACAGCGTGTCAGAAAGCAGATTGTCTAGCACAAATGCTCGAGCGCTGACTGATGATTCACAGACAGTGAATCATATGCTGCGCATGTAACTCTCAGGGGAAAGGGCTTCTAATGGTTTTCTAGCACAAATTTCTTGTTCTGCTCATATCTGAGTAAATCCTGATCACTACATGCTTCTCAGTTGCTATAGCATTATTAGCTCTGAGGGTTTTTTGCAGTCACACGGCAGATTGCAATTTACTCTGTGGGAAACAAATAAGACAGTTTCACATTAAATTGCAAACTCTGAAATCTGATTCGTTCTACTCCCTCAAGGGAAACAGCTGTGCGATTCTGTTCTCACATTTTGTCTTAGTTGATACCATTGCATGGAAATCTTTAAGCACAAAATATACTGAATAAACTTTATTCAGCATAAATTAAGTTAAATATATCTGTAATAACCACATTAGCTCCAATACTGAAATATGTGTACAGTATGTGCTACAGCCTTAAAATCAGTACAGAAGCCTGTGTTGTTAGTAGTGACAATTGAGACAAATGCACATTGTTTCTGGCTGCTTCCAGGACAGCGTCAGCCCTCGGGAATCACACCACTGCCTTGTGACAACCAACAAGGATGCATATGACTGCTTGCGTTCTACAAAGGTCGTTCAAGTCAATCCGGGACTTTTGATTCTGCAGAATAACAGAACACCGTTATGAGAGTAAAAGTCCCTTTATTTCTCAATATAATCCCCTGCTACACTAATGCACTTATATCAGTCATAGACTTAGACTCATATCACTAATGCTCGTAAAAAGTTAGATGTAGAAAGTCAATGTAGAAGGTTTTTGAGTCATGATCAGACTGCTTTCACATCACCTCCCAGAAACTCCTTTAAAGTACCAAACATGTGGAAATGGCTTAGAAGAAGGCCGGGAGTTACGGGGGATGTGGCAATAGCCACGTCCTAGCCGAGTTCCTGTAATGTGTAAGTGGTGTTAGTGAATGACTGTATGTACAGTTCCCCCAGACAGATGCTTCTCTTGCATAAGTTGGCGACATGTTATCCATCGATTTTCAAGGGTCAAGTGTTCTACTCACTGAATGTTCACGGGAATGACTAATCTCAGAGCCACCTCGGCCTTGATCGTCATTCACAAATGTGCAGGCTCCTTTAAAATGTTTGCACCATTCAAATGTTTTACGCCATCTAAGAGTCTCATCATCATACTGTGTTTAAAGTCTTCTGTAAATAATTTTTTCGATTCATTTACAAGAAATTTCATCACAAATCGAACACAGTACACCATATTTCTGGGATTTTTATCCTGTATTAGGGCTGGCACAATTAAGACTTGTGGCTAATTATAAACCATTACAACAATAATTCTGATTAGCAGTTTTTATTTTTGTTCAACAGGTCGATGTTGAACAATTACAGCATTTCTCAGTTAATACAAGATAAACATAATCTGGCACCAAACTTTAATATGAAAAAAAGAATACAAAAATGCACTAAATACATTAGATTCACCATCCATAAATTTAAAATTAAGAAAAGACACCAGATGAAATTGTAAAACTACTGTAAAATAACACTTATTCACTACAATGTATAAAGAAATTAACTTATCTTCACTTCACGTCAAGTGGAGATCTTGCCGCATCACAGAGCAAGGACTCAGCCCTGAGCTCAGGGCCTCATATGTTTGTGTGTTGTTTTCTATGTAGGTTGCCTTTAGGTTTTGTGGTTTCGTTCCACCTTCCAAAAACATGCAGGTAGGTGGACTGGCGACACTAAATTGCTCTTACTTATGAAAGAATGTGTGAATATGTGCACAGCAATGTGCTGTGATGGACTATGTGATGTGTGTTTTCCTGCTTCGTAAACAGAGTTCTCAGAATAGTTCTGTGATCCTGACCGTGATAAAAATTTTACTGTAGATGAATTAATGAATTTGTCCCTATTTTGACAGTATGCCCTTGGGAGGGAAGAACTGATGAACATATATACTCTTACCTATCTGCATATACATTTTATGGAAATATGTTTGGACTATTTAATGGTTTCTTAATTTATGATTAAGCAATGATATATTTATTGTGACAGGTTTACCCTGTACTAATTTCTGCTTCGCTTCATCCCACACATTGACACATAGGAGTTTACTTAAAAAGGATTTTCAGTCTAGAATCTTCAAAACTCCAAATTTCTACTTTAGTTTAATAGGTTTAGGTACATTTAAAACCACATAAACAGTGTGGTCGGACATGATGGTTAAAATTCAGCTGCACAGAAAAATTATTAGATGAACATGGAGAGAAAAGAAATTTGTAGAATAAGTAAAACAGCCCACATTTTATATTGTACATTCACATTGAAATCATTTACGGTCATTTTTTAGTATTGAGTAAGGATGGTTGCTATATAAACAGATAGAATAAATGTATATATTAGCTCATGGTTTACTTGGACACAAAAAGCAATTGCTGTGAGTGATCTGCTTTTGGTATGAGTCGTTATATACTCACTGAGAAGGGAGGAGCAGCTACAATGCCACGTAAAATGCTGACACACGCAAAGGAGTCACAGGTTCCTGACTTCAGCAGACAGTACAGCCGCGATAAGCCCAATTGATCTGCTGAAATGAAAAATGCTGTGTCTTATCAGAGTCCAGTCTTCACCCTATTCAAATCATATTTCAACATTAGCAGTTTGCTGGGCTGTTAAAAAGAAAAATCTTCTACATCCTTCCCTGCGCCTGATGAAAAGCAACTGGCTGCTTTAAAAATGCTCCTACTGTGCCGACACCGCTGCCTGCATTGAAATACTGATTTTCTTAGCCGGGAAATGGACTCATTGGCTGACTTCCAACTCGGATGGATATTTTTACCTGGGCCTGAAGCTGAGGCGTATGCTGACGAAGGTCCATTACATTACATTGTGCTGTAAGAAGACAAGGAGATCCCAAATACATAAATTAAAAGGACAACCCGAAGCTGCAAAAACTGCAAATATTTTAAACATGCACCAGTTTAAATGGGGATATATATATATATATAAACACACAGCATATACAGTATGTGTATATAGAGTCAGCCATATAAATGTATACACACTTCAACATGAAAAATATATGCCTCTCTTCTGACGATCACATAATAGCATGAAGAATAGGATGGTGCAACTACTGACATCTTTAGAGGAAACATAATACTACACATTGCTGCTATAATTATTCAATGTGATTTGAGGGCATAGATGACAACTGTTTAAGTGTGTATACATTTCTTTGGTTGACTCAATATTAAGGTTTGGCTCTCTATTGTCCATACCTTCCACACATTTACAAAGTTTAAGAGGAACTTTAGCATTGTCAGGTTTTAATTACAGTCCCTGTGATACTTATTTACACCTACTTCTGTCTCTCTCCAACTGAAGTGGTGTTAATGGTTACAGGTTGAGTGGATCCTGAGAGATGGCACCTATTACTCACTTTAAAAGAAAAGAAAAAAAAAACACTGCCTGTCTGCCACCCACCTCACCCAGCTGAGAGAAAATGTTTGCTGTGCATCTCACCATTATAGTAAATAGACACATTGTACAAATTTCTGCATACGCTAGCAAACCTTTTTATACATTTGAAATGTATACATTATTAAATACACAGCAATAGTGATAAAACTATGACTACTTAATCTTCAGTAAATGCTTTTATTCTGGTCAGGGTCATGTGGCTCCTCAGTCTATGCAAAGAACCCTGAATGTGAAGTAAGGTACACCAAGATGGAAATTTGGCATAGCCAGTCCATCTGCATGTTTTTGAAAGGTGGAAGGAAACTGAAGAGCCTGGAAGAAACCAGAGAGTGTGTGAACCACGACACAGAGAGAAATTGAAGATTAGGATCAAAGTGTGGATCGTAGAGCAGTGAGACGGCAGCAGCACCCGCTGCACCAACATGCTGCACGCCACTATTTTGGTATTGAGATAAATGCATGAATTGTGCAGAACAATATAGAGATAACATGCAGAGTTCAGATTGCCATTGTTTGTCTGAAACTAATCTGAGAACGAAGGAATTAACCTTACTCACTCACTCATCTATCTTCCGTACTGCTTTATCCTGTAGACAGGGTCGCGATGGGCTTGGAGTATATCTCAGGAGACTTACGGCACAAGGTGGGGTACACCCTGGACGGGTGCCAGTCCATCACAGAGGAATTAACCTTTTTGTCAAATTCATTCTGGTAGGTTTTCAAGTAGAGCCAGCTGTGAGTATGTGTGAAGCATAGCTGTCTTGTAGGACAAAAATGGAAGCTCAAATGAACAAGACTGGACATAATGATGCATGCCAGGGCCTAATCTGATTTAACATTAGAGAGAAAATGCAGTAGGATAAAGAATGTAATCATCTGACAAGTAAACACAGAAGTAATTAGACAAATGTTATGTCTGGGGGGAAAGGAGGGATAGGGATTGTTGGGAATGGTCACTGAAAGCCTTTTAAAAAAAGATGCTGGGTGTGTCTTGTTAAAGGCAGATCATCTAATAAGTGAGTAAGGGCGCCTCCTCCTGGTCATTCTGTGAAACGACAATACACCATTGCAGCAGAAGAGGGATGTCCTCTAAATTACATATAAAATATACATATGTAAAACGCAGCACACCACACTTGGGCGTACTACACAATTTTGATAATAAAGGTTTATAATAGAGGTAATAATAAGGTTTAAGGCACGGTAATAAAGTTTGAGGCACGTTAAAGACGGCTGTCCGGATATTCACGATGTACTTGACCTTTAGCTTATAAAAGAGAGCATTACGGTCATGTGACTCTACTCACTTCCGATTCCCCGCCCACTTTTTAAGCTTTTCAAAAAAAAAAATTCAAAGTGTCGAACCAATGCGAATATCTACGAGATTAATCACGACATAAGGAGCATTGTTTTAAAGCAAATAGAAAATGAAGGTCTAAGATTGCGTATATGGCTTTACGCCAGAAAAGGACTATTCTTCCCATAATGCGCTGCGGTTGACGTAATTGACTCGGTTTCCCGCTTGATTCAGAAATTCTACTAACAATATTGTAATTTTACTATTGTTTTGATATTTTTTATTTATAACTGACTTTGTAATAGTTCTTAATATTCCTGCTTGAATTCAGTGGCAACAGTTAACATTTCAACAAGGAACTAGTGGACCAATCCCACAGGATGTCGTTAGTCATATACCATGGTAACATCGAAGGTCCTGATTGGCGGGAATCTCTTTGGGATTCTGGGCAATGTAGTGCTGCAACGGGACTCCGTTATATACTCACTCACGCTCCCACTCATCTTCTATACCGCTTTATCCTGTATTCAGTGTCGCGGGGACCTGGGGCCTATCCCAGGGCACCCTGAACAGGGTACCAATCCATCGCAGGGCACACATTCACACACTCACACACCCATTCACACACTATGGGCAATTTGGGAACGCCATTTAGCCTAACCTGCTTATTTTAGGACTGTGGGAGGAAACCGGAGTACCCGGAGGAAACCCACCAAGCACGGGGAGAACATACAAACTGAGACGGGAATCGAGCCCAGACCCTGGAGGTGCAAGGCAACATTGCTAACCACTACACCACCGTCCCGTTTTACACTATTATTTAAAAATAAGGTTGACATCAGAGTGACCTTTGACTTCTTGACTTCTGATAATAACCAACTGATCAAGCTATAAAT
>JAQMYK010000036.1:22809348-22819930 GCA_030014345.1 Clarias buthupogon
GATAATAACCAACTGATCAAACTATAAATGTCCAATTGTATTTTTTTTTTATTTATTTTTTTTTACATTTTAAAGGTTTATATGCAGAAATTTTATTTCTTTAAAGCTGCCTTGTGACAATGTCTGATGTTAAAAGAACTATAAAAATATATACTATATATGCTGCATACTAAACTTCTATTGAATTTGATTGAACTGTGATGATAACATATACAATTGGTTAATCGCACTAATCACATTTTCTCACTTACTCATTGTGACTCATCACTTACACTTTACCATTTTTTTTTTCTGTATACATATCCTAGGACCGTAGGGCACAAGGTAGGGTACACTCGGGATGGAGTGCCAATCCATCACAGGGCACATACACGTACTGTACACACACTCACATGCTCATTCACACACACAAACTGGAGTACCCGGAGAAACCCACCAGGCAAGCATGGGGAGAACATGCAAACTCCAGACACGAAGCAGGAATTGAAACCTCACCTTGGAGGAAGTACTAACATACTACAGTACTAACCATACATTTTCTCTTAAAATCAAAATGGAAATCAAATCCAAAAATGAATTCCTTTTCTTCTATGCCAAAAAAAAAACCCTCCTCAAATCCGGAAGACAAGTGCTGATTGGCTGACACGTACAGTAAGTGGCCCCAACGTTCCACAAGTAATCAGGTTTCCACCAAATACCCATAATAATAAAGCAATTAAATCAGCAGATTAGTGAAGATGGAAACAAACCAAATGTCATAAACTACTCAGATATAAGGGTCACTACAGAGTTTCATTATTATAGTAACAGCCAAAATCCACTCTGGCAAATTATTTTACTTACAGCAATATAACGAGTTGGTACCTGGGAAAACTATTGTTGTTTTAAAATGAAATCCAATAATTATGCATACCTCATAAAGCATCATATAACCTCTGCTCCCTCCTCTATCATAGAATCAACACACCGGTCACCCGCGTGCATGCTGATGTACAGCTGCAAACACAACAATGGCTACTGTGTTGTGTGTTGACCACTGGGTACTAGAAATAGTCCCCCCCTCTCTTTCTCTCTCTCTCTCTCTCTCTCTCTCACACACACACACACACACACACACACACACACACACACACACACACACACACACAGTGTCTATCTACTGAAGATGAGTTTCAGGCCCTCTGTCTCTTTTCGATTGAAGGATCAAATATCCAGCGTATATCAGGTTAAAGATTCTTAAAGATGGCTAAAGATACAAAAATAAAAGAGCAGAAATATGCAAATATGACTTTATGGTATGAGCATAGTTTTTTTTTTTTTTTTTTTTTACAATTACTTGTGGTATATTTACTTGATATAATATGACACAGAACACCATTGTACATTAATGTATTCTCTTCCTACTGCTCTCTCCTTTGTAATGCGAACTGTGACTAATACACAAGCACATGTACACGACAATGACATGTGAAGCAACATAACTAGATTCAAAATATGGTGCTGTAAAATTCTGTGGATTACAATTACAGTTTATTCCCCTGATTGTGTCATAGACAATAAAACAGCCTTGCAGTACATTTTATCCTGTATGTCCAAATAATCAATGTGTTTGTGATAGTTCCAGTCAGGGACACATTTCCTTTATCAGCCTTTAACAGTTTTAGATTTAATATGTATGGTAACCTGCTAAAACCTTTCACATGGTCAAATTTTGACATTTTCAACTACATATATTCTTCTTCAATATTGTTGCAGAGCAACTCTCCAACTTTTTACTGAGTGAAAGCTACTATATATTAATAAGTGCAGAAGAGAGGAATTCCAGGGGTCCTGGGTTGACTGGAACACGTAGGTGTGGTCAAATAACTTAACATGGAAGCGATAAATGTCAGGGAGAGTTCACCATGCTGTGGCTAGATTTGGCTAACATATTTGGCTGAGGTGCAGATGAAAGAATCTGTACAAATATGGTCTTCATTAAAATTCCAGGTCTGGATCTATCAGAAGAGCCATTCCTTAAGTTACCCCTTGCTGTTAAAATATAAGTGGTGGAGGTCTTTACAAAGAAAAAGTCAACAGTCAGCTCCATAAGTGGCAGGGATTGCATCGCAGCTTGAACATCACCATGCTGTATGGGAACATAAAAAAAAAAAACTGAAGCTCTTTATCATTTGTTCATTGTGACACAGATGATGAGAACATCTACAGAGCATCAAGTGACCCCAGCGTGGCCAGCGCAGGCATCATAGTGATGACTGGGAGGATGTTGAAGAATGCAATATTTCAGGCAGAGCCTGCAGCACAAGATCCTTAAAGGAAGATTGGTGGAAGGAGGGTTTATCTGGAAAATAGGATAGGAATCTGTGATGTCACCATGAGTGGGACGGAGAAGGGAGAAACACCTTGTTGTACAGGAGGGAGTGTGAAGGACCCTGCAAAACATCCTGTCCATGGGCACTTCCACTGGCACCAAGACCAAGTCCTCAAGACCATTACTGGGACAACCAGAAAGTGGATCAACAAAACTGCAGGCAGGTCCATCTGTTAGCCAAGAAATAGCATACATGAGGAAAGAAGCCAATGAGAAGCACTGTCGTGTTGGTCTGCTTTCCCCTGTCTCTGCTCACCTGGATGTTAACACTTGATGTAAAAGTTTCCACCTCACATCACCCAGACATCACTGAGGCCGAACGGTACTCGGATCTTACAGATCACCAAACAGACCATCCTGCGGGATCTTGCTGTGCCTTAGGAGAAGAGGATTGGGGGGGCAAAAGAGAGTATGGCACAAAGAGCTGGTAGAGGACAGACATTGGAAAAGCTGGAGGTTGAGGACCATGCCAACAAAGACATGCAGTTTGTAGGGTAGTCCTTGAGCATGGTCAATGGCTCTTTAGGCATTACTGGGCTAAGCAGATGGAGAGCTATTAGTTCCAAATCAGGAGTTTTTTAATAGACAGTTTTCCTTTTGCATGTCTCTTAGCCAGAAGTGAAGTTCTAGCATTTTAAGCCTGTTCATTAAACCTGTTTTTAAAGTAAAACCCCGTACCCATTACGTTGTAGTGTCTACCCAGCTCCCAGAACACCAGAATTAACTAATTGTATAATTAACAGCTTTTTTAAAATTGAAGTGGGTGTGATAGAGAATCCAAAACACTAAATTGTACCAGACAGGGTTCCTCCTGGACCAGCTTAAAACATCACTGTACTAATGCACAAAACCTATTGTGTGAATGAGTAAGCATTTTGGATTCCATCATCCAAATCAGTCTCGGCCTCATCATCTAAAGTAAAAGTCATGCATTTAAACATGAGCCTCATTGTCTTTTTATGCCACTGATCCCTGTTCACATTAACATTAGTGGGGAAATAATTACCAGTCAAATCAGCCATTACTGTTGGCAATTTAGACATTTAGAAACACCAATCAGCCTCCAACGCATGTCTTTGGACAGTGGGTCTCACAAACACTCAAAGCACAAGGAGGACCTGCAAACTCCCAATATACAACCCAGAGGTGAGATTTTAACCTCAAACCCTTAAAGTATGAGTCAAAATTGCTATCCACTGACCCACCATGCCCTCGATGCACTTTACTCGTGTGTAAACATTTACTGAGCTCTTTAGACCACACGCCGCCATATAGGGAATATAAGATAAACGAGTCCTTGTTTAGACATGGTACTGGTCTCCATAAGGAAAAGTACTTTTTATGCTACAGTCCCTTTTTTGCTAAGGGGCAAAAATATTATTTACATATTATCTTTTTTATTTTGTTGCTGACAAAAATTTCCACAAGAATAGAAAAATTTGATATTTCTGACCTTGTGGGGAATTTTTTCGCCTCCGCTGTTTTTAACCTCAACTTAAAAAAAAAAAAAAATTGTGTGTGTGTGTGTGTGTGTGTGTGTGTGTGTGTAGCATTCTCTCTCTCTCTCTCTCTTTCTGTCTCTCTCTCTCTCAATCTGCAGCCAGTTTAAAGTCTTTTTTCATTTTAAATGAACAATGTCTGCATCCAAGAATTTGTTTTGTCATCAGAGCATAAATCATGTTTAGAATCTGGACTAAATGTTCTGACATGCTTTTAATTCAATTCTGGCATGACTATGAATATCATTTCCTATTGGTGCTGTGTTTATCTTCCTCTAAAAAAAAAAACCCTTCAACCAAAGATTGTTATTATTTTCAGTAAGTGTCCCTATAGTGATTTACCTTTTAATCTAAAAGGACTTTCCTGTACCTTGTTCTTACTTCACCAAGAATGTGAGCTGTCTGGAAGCTGAAACACCTTCAGCCAGTCTAAAAAAACTTTTCACACCTTCATACTAAAAACAACAAGATTGCATCCTGTGAAAATCTAAATTAGTCAGTTAGGAAAAAATATAGTAGCTGGAATGGTTATCTTCTGTGTGACCGGTGCAGATAAGCATATCTGTGTGGTGTCCTGTGGAAAGAGTGAGTAAGTGGATGAGTGTGTGATGGATTCATGCAGAGTCGGGATCACATAACAAACACCTTGTATGGAAATACAGGCGAACCTCTAGCACTGACTACATCAACACAGCAGGACATCCACTGATCAACCTGGATTCTAATATGTTATCAGCTATGACCAGCTCATTCTGGCGCAAAACTCCTAGGAAGCAATCGTTGCTCACTGATCAGTACCTACTGTATCCATTACTGGTTTCATTTCAAGTGGTTGTTTATTCCAACCATTTAAATTAATAATAACTCTTAATGTATAAACAGTATAAACATTTCAAAATAAAGAAATACCACCAGGGATACCACAGGAAGGTATAGCAGTATAGCTGCGGTAAAACAAAACAAAAAAATAATGGAGAGAGGAACCAGATGAAGAGTAGAATGAGATAACTTTGCGTCATTCCAGCCAGGGAGTTGCCTCTCTCTCTCTCTCTCACTTTCTTTCTCTCTCTCTCTCTCTCTCTTTCTGTCTCTCTCTCTCTCTCTCCTCCATTTCTCTCATGTCCTGCCCACTTTCTCCCTCTCTCCCACCCTGTCGCTCTGATATTACCATGAACAACAGTAAAGTTTTCACAACTCCTTTTCAGCTGCATCCACCCACAGCACTAACACTACACAGACTGCAGGTAAGTGACAATGATGCTCGATGATATAAGCCTATGCGATATAAGGTTATCCAATGGTATTGCATTCTTTCAGAGTTTTTTTTATGTCAAGATGCAACAGGCTACTTTTTGAATTAGGTTTCGTATGCCACCTTTAAAAGACGCAGAATTACAATGTGTCTGTAAAGATTTAGACAAACCTGTGAGTGAGCTGTAAAATCAGTAGCTGAGCTAAGACTGAGTTCATAAAATAAGCCACGGTGTTCCATGCCAGGTTACTCAGAGTATCAGTACGTATTTCCATCCTGCTCCAATTGTTTGTTGATTTCCTGTAAATATTTTACTCTGTGTGTGTGTGTGTGTGTGTGTGTGTGTGTGTGTTCAGGATGCCCCTCGGAGGAGGAAACAGGTGTGGCTGTTGCCAGAAGACCGTGTACTTTGCAGAGGAAGTTCAGTGTGAAGGAAAGTACTTCCACAAGTCCTGCTTTCTCTGTAGTAAGTCACCAGCTTCTAGAATGTTGATTTGAATAGGCAAAAGGCTTTCTATCTCCTTAATATTGTCTAATCTATTTCAGGACCTCTGAGATATCCATGCTGATAGATGGCATGCCTTGAATTCTTAGGTTGCATGTGATGAAGACTAACATCTCTACTTTAACACGTGTCCATATTAGGAAGTTCGAAAATGAACGTCATCATGGTGGTGGATGCCTTATATGGGACTCCAGAGTGTGCTCCTCCTCAATACTATGTCTGCGTCTTTCAGAAAATTGTAGCAGTGCATCAGCAAGATAAACAAAGTGTTGCTGAACTAACCCTGGGCCAAAAACGCTTATGTCACTTGTTGCCTGAAGTTCAGAATTTTTTTTTTTGCTAATGAAAATCATTTACACAGACTGGAGACAAAAGAATGCTTGACTGTGAGACACATATCACATGCTGTGTTCTTCAAGCCTGAAGTCTAGGGCAAGTCTGAAGTCTGAAAGAGGCTAAAAACATGCTTTTCATTAAATACCCTCAGTACAATGCTTACTCTGGAACTTGTAAAAACCTGGCTGCTGTCTTTACTAATGAGCAGGTTATGGAAATTTACACAACCATAGGCACATACCCACTGCTTGAAACTAATTTTAAAATAGTAGATAAATACCTTCTAGAATTTAACATCCCAATAAAGCACATTACATTGTGCAATTCAGCAGCTGTCTTTCTTCTCCGTTTTGTTTCCATCCAGTGGCGTGCAGGAAGAATTTGGACAGCACCACAGTGGCTGTACACGTGGATGAGATCTACTGCAAATCGTGCTACGGCAAAAAATATGGGCCAAAAGGCTACGGTTTTGGTGGCGGTGCTGGAACCTTGAGTATGGACACTGGTGAAGGACTGGGGATCAAACCTGTGGAGTAAGTGGAAGTTCATTAAGTTAAAAGTGGGTTTTAAATGAACAAACATGTCTTTATATTAACATGACAAGATCAATTGGATTTAAATACGTACTAAAAGATACATATTTCTCACCCAGACAAGCACCACATCAACCTACCAACAATCCCAATGCCTCTAAGTTTGCACAGAAATTTGGCAGCTCGGATGTGTGCCCTCGCTGTGGCAAAGCTGTTTATGCAGCAGAGAAAGTGGTGGGAGGTGGAAATGTAAGTGACTTCTCTCCTGTATCCTGTGTGTGTATGAACATACATTAATAATATACCATGTTACAACCATTCAGTGGACGAGAATTAATATTTGGCAAATTATGCAAAGTGAAGATTTTTCTTTTGCTTTTAGTCATGGCATAAGACCTGCTTCAGGTGTGCAAAATGTGGAAAGAGCCTTGAGTCCACCACACTAGCAGATAAGGATGGAGAAATCTACTGCAAAGGTGAGAATCTGGTAACCTATGAGGCATTATAATACATTAGTATATCAAATATTCCAGCATTTCATAATCTTACCCTTGGAGTACTTTAGTGTTTATGATACAGCTCCACGACTCGTTAATATGTTAATAACCATGCCGTTTACATAGCATAGATGGGATAGAACAAGAAGAACATTGGCATTTATAGTATTTTGATATTTCTGTAGTAATACCAAGTATTTTGTGTAGGTTCTATGACACTGGAGAACGCTGCCATATGTTGTCACTTTAAAATATATACATTTTTCTTAATAATAAAAACAGCAGCCCAGTCATTCTATATATCAATTTGGAATGATTGCCAGTTACCTAGTTAGTGAGATTATTATATGAACACCTCCCTGCCTCTGTTATTTGGAATGGGGAGGTATCTCGAATCAAATTTCTCACTTGAAAGATGCCGCTTCACTTGCTGTCAATGTAAATACAAATATATCTCAGTCTATCTGTGACTTAGCTAACATTACACACATGCAGTGCGTACTTAACATCCCTAGTGACTACCCAACTGCTCGCATCGCCAGCCTGGCAGGACTATGCATTATTCCTCTTTGGGGTTGGCAGGTCAGGGATTATCCTGAGGATTTTACGTACTTGTATAATTTTGTCATTGCTTTGGATCTACAGGTTGCTATGCTAAAAACTTTGGTCCAAAGGGTTTTGGGTTCGGCCAGGGGGCAGGAGCTCTAGCCCATGCCCAGTAGGAAAGCAGTACACAAGAACAAGAGGATCTGCTCCAGCTCTCTGCTTTGAGTTCTGCATACTTCACCTACCCGTCCCACGTGCTTGCAATTTGCACATGGAAATGCTTTTAAACATTCAACTATTCATTAAAAGAACATTATTTTTCCATGGACCAAATTCCAAAAGCAGCATGGATATATATTTCAATGATGGATTTATCAAACAGATGAAATTTTCATACTGTTTTATTTCTACTGTTCGTAGTGAATCATAAAAATCATGGGAGGTAAATGATCTTTTAAAACTGCTTCAAAAAAGCTAATTTATTAAGGATTCTAAGTAAATATTGCTTGCTTGTTCCACCGAGTCAGCAGTGAGCCACATTAGTGGTTTAAAACATATTAACGCACTGTGCCATATTATGCATTAAAACACATTACACATTATACAATTGGAAATTCTTTTTGTTCTTTATATATGAAACTAACTGAAAATGTTATATCCCTAATAGTGAGGAAAGTAATAACGGTTGTGATTATATTAAAAAGATGTCTATAGATTGTTATAACCTTCCTACACAAGATGACATGTTAAACATGTGCAGATGACCTGATTGTTTACTTCTGACATCATTGACACATTAAAAAGCAGCGAGTGTTGTTAATGAACAATGGGGGATTATGTCTCTGAGGCTGTCTGCACCCTGCCATGAAACCACAGATACACAGCTGGCTCAGTGAATTATGGAATGCATGCCTGAGAGATGATGAGTGACAGGTTGCGCTAATTTGAAATAGCATGAAATTTAGCAAAAGTCTTTCAATATACAACAGAAATACAGGACCTCAGTAGAAATATGCACCTCATTAGCAAAATTGCCTTTTTTTTGTAAAAGCAAAAACATCACAGTGTTGAGTGGGGGGGGGAAAGTAGAGAGTGCTTTGCCACTAGAGGGGGTCCTTATGGGTACAACTCAGTGATCATGGCACTTCTGGCTGGCATTTAAATACTTATATATAAACTAAATCAAGTCAGTAACTGGTGTGGTGGTGTTAGTTTATTAAACCACAATATCATGCAATTTTACAAGGATAATGCAGATTTCTGTATCTACACAGCCTAGACAGCATCTATAAAGTTGTTGTTTTTTTCCTGAAAAATGAAAAGCTTTTGTTTATGACAAACAAAACTCTATCTAACGTTTAATTTGAGGTGGGGGTTGGGAGGTTACAGGAAGGGAATTAACATTTTCAAATCAAAGTGTCCTCAAATGAACAACCCAAAAGAATGATTAGCATTCTGTTTATTCTAAGTGCTTATTAACTGTTCGGTGACCTTGCTAAACTATAATGAGAGGTTTCAAGCTAAAAATAAATGCATTTTACCCTTTGGAAATAAAGGCACGCCAAAGCACAACTGTTTCCATTTGGGATTTACCAGGGAGAGTTAGCTGGCTGGATCAGGTACAAGACAGTGTGTGTGAACATCCATATACACACGCAAACCGAGTGTCTGGAGGCCTGAAATTTACAAGAAGCATTAGCATGGAATGGCTATGTCATACTATAAAAAGATATATCACTAAAAATGCAAGGTTTGTTTAATAACCCTGTAAATAACTTCAGCAGTCGAGACTTAGGATCACAAGACTTATTAGCACACAAGGACTGTGGTATGATGAAAAACAACCCAACGGTCATGAAAAATATCCAGGGTAACATCTAGGCCAAAAGGTGTATTGCCAACAGCATGCAATGGATAAGGTCTTGTCAGGAAACCTAACAGGTGTTTAACACAGCTGAGTGTTTCTGAAGTCTCCTGAGCTTCCATTACCCTCTGAAAGATTAACTGCCGGGTGCAGTGGCCAAAAGTGATGTTATATGAACTGACAATCTTCTAGATAATCTTTGTAGGTTTATCATAGAGGAAACACAAAGCCTACACTGCTACCCTGCTACTACAGAGGCTTGTTAACAAGGGCACAGATATCCGAGTATCGTGACAACAGTGAAACCTGTTACAAACAAATAGTCATTCTAGAGATGACGTATCCTATGGGATATAGGGTAAGTTGAGTTCAGTGATTGACATCAATCAAAGTTAAACATTCATATGCCTCCTAGCATACACATATTATCCACACAGACACGAGTGGCAGCATCAGCTGGTATGCTGCACTATGTTTAGCCACACTGTTGTATGAACAGTATTACATTCCTGTCATCAAGATACAGACATTTGAGCTGTCTGCAGTTAATATTTTAATCAAAAGCAATGTTATGGGGCAGTGGGTTGGGATAGGGAGACACACAAAGATGAAGCTCATCTCTAATGATGGTCTTTAAGCCTCTCGGTGGTACACATGGCTTTAGAGACTTGATAAGCCAAGCCATGCTCAACTCCTAGATATGGTATTTGTAACCTTTGTTTTTTTAGCTGTTCTGAGCATAGAGCGATTTAAATGAGTATTATCCAGCTTTTTAGCTATTAGGAGCATGAGGTAAATGCTATGCATGATTGCATTTAGTTGGTTATACAGGTTAGGAGTTGTGCTGATGGGATTTCTAACTATTTTACCCACTGAATCCACACTGTAAAAAATAAAAGTTGACTTAACTTAAAAAGTTAAGGCAACCGGTTGCAAAGCAATTTTGAATTCACTCAACTTCAGTGGTTGAACATTAAGTTTTTTATTAAAAAAGTGCCCAACAGTGGCAACTTGGTGGTTGTGGGGTTTGAACCTGGGACCTTCCGAACCATAGTCCAATGCTTTAACCACTGAGCTACCACTGGCAAGTTAGTTATAGCTTCAACAGTTCAGAAGATCCCAGGTTCAAACCCCACAACCACCAAGTTGCCACTGTTGGGCCCTTGAGCAAGGCCCTTA
>JAQMYK010000036.1:22822419-22832490 GCA_030014345.1 Clarias buthupogon
TGTGTGTGTGTGTGTGTGTGTGTGTGTGTATGTGTGTGTGTGTGTGTGTGTGTGTGTGTGTGTGTGTGTGTGTGTTTCTATTAATATCTCCCAGTAAGAAGCAAGGCAAGAACAATAAGAGGTTGGCTTAAAAGAAGGAGACATTGTTCCTGAGCATCATTTTGTGGTGCATGCCTTCATCCTTCTCCGTGTTTGAGGTAAGACCGTTACTTTAGCTGTTTATTTAAAAAAAAAAAAGATTGAATGAATAAAAATAAACCTAAAAACCTGAAAATGATTAATAAGTTGTGTATAATTCTCGAAGTTGTATTTTTCACTGTCAACTTTTTCTGGTGTCAAGCAGCCTTGTTTTATAGTTATCTAGCTTATGAAAATGAAACTTCAAATTATTGATTGTACATAACATTTGATTTGCTAAAATTCGAATGATAATATTTTCCAAAGTACAAGAAGGCTGGACAAGAGCTTAAACTGACACACCAGCCACCGTTGAAATATTTTTTGCGAAAATAAATAAAATTCACAAAATTGATTATATACAAGCGTATAATTAGCATGTTAATGTCATTTGTTCAAAATGTTAGTTTCTGTAAAAGCCACAGAAGATATGAAGCTCTTTAAAAGGCCTGATGCAGGTCTATTTACGGCACAGCGCTGGTGGAAATCAGCAGGAGAAAGCTGAATTGTTATCTGAAATAGCTGGCATGCCATTAATCCCGTACATGGTGTATGTCAGCCTACACTTTCTTTATAGAGAGTGTGTGGGCACAGTTATCATACCACAGTTGCAAAATTGCAAAGTGATTTAATGATTATGCAGGTTCGTACTGAGCTTAAAGTGTATAGCAGTTTAAATCTTTGATGATCTAATATTTAATAATTACTTTGAAATTACATAAACATGTGTTGAGTTTTAGGTATAAAAAAAAATTATGATCATTTGACAAAGTTACAGGGTTTTTCTAATGAAATTTTTTAATATTCAAAGTAGTGCTTCCACACAATATACCAGAATAAATAAGAACTGTTTTATTTTCTTAGTATTCTTTCATTTGCATAAGTGAGTGCTAATCAAATTTATTAAAGATCATTTGTTTAAATTCAAACCAATCTTTCAGACGGTGCTTGTTAGTCTGTGTCGCCTCAGTAATGCTCGATGCTGAAACTTGACCTCTTCCCCCCTGTTCTCAATGGCTAAAGCACTTAATTCTCCCCATGGTGCTGAGCTTTAGTAACAAAAGCTTTTATTTTTGTCCTCTAGGTTGAATCCACATTATAAAGATGCCTGAGTGAGTCGTGTTCCTTTTTTACTTTCCATCCTATCTTCTTGTGTCTATTGTAGTTTAAATAATCTCCTCAAACTGTTTTAAATAATTGTAAAAACTGAAATAAAAAACTTAATTTTTTATATTGCAGAAAACTGATTTGGGATTAGTGTTTTATTTGTAAAAAAAAAAAAAAAATATATATATATATATTTACATTAATTACTATTTAATTCTTTTTTCTCCACTTTGCAGGCAAGAGGTAAGTGATGTACATTATTTGTGCTTTTGTATAAACAGGGGTTTGTAAGCAAACTATGAAATAGACCCTGCTTTAAGAATAAAATAGCAATATAATATCTAAAAATAACAACAGATTTTTTTCCCACATTTAAATTTTCCCACCGTTAAATCACTTTGGTTGCGCTAACGTATCATGGTACAATATTCTTGCACATATTCTTGAACTGATTTGATTGAACCAGCTCTGAGATTTGGATTTATCCCACAATTGCAAATTGTTTAATATCCCACAGAAAAAGTCAAAGATTTCAGCCTCACGGAAGCTAATGCTAAAGGTATGTATGTGCATTAGACTTGATTGATGATTACAGATGTATTAAATCACTTACCAAGCTTATTCAATGTGAAAATCATGGACTCTGTTGTGTTGTCCATGTATGTCTTTGGGTGCAGAGCATGATGGTTGCTAAAGCTAAAGAGATGCTAGAGCAGGAGGCGATGGATATAGAGGAGGAGAAGGAGCTGTATCTGGCAGAGAAAGCCCCTCCTCTACAGACTGGTGGAATGTCTCTTGCAGAGCTTCAGGTATGCCTTTACACATCCACACAAACACACAAGATCAAGCATTAAATGGATTTAAACATCCGAATCCATATAATTAGATCCACTATATTACACCAATTACTGCTTCTGAGAATTCCAGAAGCATGCATTGTAAAGCTAATGAGTATGTGTTGCATTTTCCCCACCACCGACAGGAATTGTGTCAAGAACTTCATGCCAAGATAGACGTGGTGGATGAGGAGCGTTATGATATCGAAGCAAAAGTGCTGCATAACAACAGAGAGGTTACAACTCTTCTGCATGCATGTTTTAAGAGAAAATTAGCAAAAAACTGTTCGCATGATCCTGGCTGAAAATCATAGTGGCCTTCTTTATGCAGATAAAAGATCTAAACATTAAGGTCTTAGACTTGAGAGGGAAGTTTAAGAGGCCCAATCTGAGAAGAGTGAGAGTGTCAGCAGATGCCATCCTGCGTTCTCTCTTGGGCTCCAAACACAAGGTGTCATTAGATCTGAGAGCAAACCTCAAATCCGTCAAGAAAGAGGACACAGAGAAGGTGGGGAAGTGATCTGAGGACTTCTATGCATCTTAAACAAAAATTGCATAAAAACTAAGAGTAGCAAACTGATATCCATGTGTATATTTATCATGCAGGAAAAAACAGTAGAGGTTAGTGACTGGAGGAAAAACGTGGAGGCCATGTCTGGAATGGAAGGCCGCAAGAAAATGTTCGATGCTGCCAAGGGGCCTGTGCAGTGATCAAGTGAGTGATCACCCAGCCTTGTGACTTTCTAATAGACACCACAAGATAATTGCACCATAAATAAAACACATGACGTATTGTACTGATCAGATGTGGGCTTACAAAATCAGCAACACACTAGACTAGAGCCAAATGAAAAGAACACAAGCTAATGAATCACATATAAAGCAAATACAGTATTGCAAACTGTAATTAAGACAAAGTTGTCAAAGGTCAAGTATGTTAAGTATTCACCATGAAGCACATTATAAATACAAAATCACTATAGTCAAAAGAATGAACTATAAATATATAAAAAATCACTACAAATAATAAAATAAATATTTAACAAGAACAAGTACAATTTGTTTTGTGCTTGAAATTAATGCAATGCAAATGTTCAGTTGAGCCAATAAATATTTGGATAGTAATACTTTGGAAGCAATCAAGATGTAAGTGTAGACATTTCATTTTAACTAAAAATGTTACCAAAAGTCTTGTATATAAATTCACACTATTTGTCAAGGCTCGAAACTAATTGGAAATTTGACTGATAAGCAGTTTGATGACTAGCTGTGGTCTTTTCATTTAATGACAAATTTGGGAAATAAAAAGCTAGCCTTCTGGTTTCTGATGGAGTCGAACATAAACTGCTACCACAGGAGCGGCCATATCAACAATTTATTACATTCTTTAAAAGAAGGAACGCACCGGTGAGCTCAGCAACACCAAAAGGTCTGGAAGGCTTTGGAAAACATCCAAAATTGGTGATCTCAAAATTCATGTCCAAGAGAAATCCATCATGTAATACAAAATACAAATACATTAAATACAAAGACTTTATAACAGATGCAAACACTGCAACACTGAAAAACAGATTAGACCTTGCTTAAAAAACATCAATTTTAACTTCTGCCAGAATGATGGGGAGACAAAGGGCTGTGGGAAAGAAAAGGGAGAGTTTATGATGCAAATTATACCATATTATCTGTACACATGTCAGAATGCAAAATTATGAGCAAGTGTGGCTGCCAGTGGAACTAGGTCACTGGTATTTATTGATGATGTGACTGCTGATAGAAATAGCAGAATGAATTCTGATGTGTGTAGAAATCTTTCTGCTCAGGTTCATTATAGTGCTACAAACTGTTATGAAGGAACTTCACAGTATAGATGGATGCAAAACACAATGTGAACACAAGCCAAGAGCGTCTTAAGGCAAAGAAATCGACTGTCCTTAAATAACCAATCAGTCAACTGACCTCAACCCTTATTGTAGACAAAACATAAGGCAGAAAGACTCACAGGCTGGCGGCAACTGAAGAAGGCTACATTAAAAGTCTGGTCAAGCAAGACAGGAAACTCTGTATTTGGTGAAGTTTATAGGTTCCAGATTTCAGACAGTCATTCCAGTAAAAAGTATAGTGTTCTTTTATTCATAATTATGTTAGTTTGTCTAGTTTTGAGCCTGTGGAAATGAAGAGAATATAAAAGTATGTGATTTATATATATATTTAAAAAAATGCAATATTTTCATGAAACTCCTTGAATTAAAGCCAAATCTTTCTTTATCACTTGATCACTCTTGCATTATGCACTGATATTAAGCACAAAATACCGGGACCAGTTTAACACATAGAGATTTTTGGACACACCCTCTTATTGTCATATAAGGAGAAAAGAGTTTATAAATGTTGGGTGAGCACAATAGTACAGTACATGGATACAAGATGAAACATGTACTGGAGTCAATGAAATGGGAAAAGTGGGAAGGTGAAAAATAAAAAGGGACAGTAAATAATGAATGAAAGAATAAAATAACATCATTTGTTAATTTTACTGACTATTTGATACCCTTCTCTTTGTTTCTTAATTAAATTCGGGATAATTTTTTTGAATTACTGACTTTACTAAGGACTTTTGTTGTTTTTGGACTTCCTCATTTAGTAATCCACACAATGTTTTTTTTTCTTTTACACAGGATATGGAATCAATTCAGAGTATCGATGTGGCAATGCTGACATTTGCTTTATCAATTTTAATATTAATAATATTACAATCTTCATTATTTGTTATTGTTATACATAATGCCTATAGCGTTTATTGCATGTAACTTGTCTAATTGAATGTTTATGTATTCTCAATGCCTAAATAACATAAAGTGCTATTAGATTATGTGTCAGAAAAAAAATTTTTCAGCCAGAGTTGACCACAACAACAATTGTCAAATCATAGGAATGTGATGTTTTAATAGTGACATTCTCAAAAAATATATTACATTTCTATAAACATCCTTCTTGTGTTTTTCTTGTTGTGTGTGCACTCTATCCTTTTTGAACAATAACTCCCCCTTTGTCATGTGCTGAATGATCAAGTTAAAACTCATGATTAAAATGGTTGGTCAGACTCTAAAGATTATTTAAACCAAAGGAGAGCTACTTTACAGGCTAAATAAACAGGTTCATGCTTGTTTCATATTGTAGCGTCTGGTGGGTAAGAAATAATGTACAGTAGCAGCTCAGCTCATTCATACTTCATTTCAAAATTGCCTTGTGGTTCTGATATGCATATATTTATGACCAAAACCTTTCAAAAACATCAGCAGGCACATCAAACCAAGAAAATGGGTAACACATTTAACATTACATCAAAAGCACATTACAACACTACACTTAAGGCATTATGTTCAAACAATTACTTTCTAGGAAATGTTTGACATACGACAAGCAACAAACTAAACATGTGATTCAAAGCGTGCTACTAAAACAACATTTATAGAATAAGCCCAAAAGTTCCTGCCCTAACATTAGCAATATTATGTTTGTTTAGGGCTGGAAGCGGGAAGTCATTATGGCATAAGATTTTTTTTTTCCCCCTCCTTTTTTTAAAGCTTGTGAATAAATGTCAGGCATTAAGTATTAGGTATGGTCATTTTAATTCAGAAATGCATTTCTGTTCTGCCTCACCTGATAAAAGTAATTTAGAAAATATTGAAAACTTCATCATGTCATCTATCAGAAGTGTTTGATACTTATATTTACACATTATACCATATTATATTTTACATTATGTGTATTTTTAAATATTGCTGACATCAAGAAATCTGAAAAGGATAATAGGGTTAAAGCTTGCTGAATAAATGCCCAGCCCAGACAGCATGGTGGTGCAGGAGGTAGAGTTGCATCCGGGGTCCTTGGTTTGATTCTGATCTCAGGTTACTGTGTGTACAAGGTTCTCTGCTTTCCTCTGACCTTCCAAAGACATACCGGTATGTGGATTGGCTACTCTACCCTGCCCCCAGGTGTAAATGTCTATGTGCATTGTGTGTTACAATGGTGTATTCTCATCCTGACCAGGAGAAAGCGGTTACTGAAGCTCAATAAAATACTATAGCCCTGTGCTTGCACTACCACTTTAATTACATGTTTAAGCAAAGCGATTAAGCCAAGACATTATCAGCCAATGAATCCTCACAAGTCTGTACACGTTGTTTACAGTTTTCACCTCACGCATCCAAAGCAATTGATCAGACTTGCTAGAACGGGGAGAAATGTTGAGCTCACATGCTGCTTCTACAGCATGAGGCTACAGTAGGTGGCACTGGAGACAAACAGTCGTGCTCAACAATCTGATGAAATGCAGGAGACACGCCCTTTCACAATGAAACACACAATAGTTGTTCGAAAGGTGTTTTGAAAGGCAGTTTGAAAGGTATGACAATTACCTCAGTGAATAATTATGGTGAGAATTTTGAATTGTTCCATCTAAAGACGTTGAAAAATCAGAGCATGGGAGTTTTTCATCTTTGAAAAAAATTTGCTATGCCTTGCACTTTATTATTATTATTATTATTATTATTGTTGTCAACATTGTTTTAATCAACATTCACCTATGTGATCCTAACAGAAACAGTGATTTACAATTAGTGATTTATTACTACAAAAATCTGCAAAGCTAATATTTAACAATACAATAAATTTAAAATTTGTTACTTGTTTTACATAGTAATGGCTTACTTTTTAAAGTAGTAATGGAGAGAAGAAGAAGAAATATGATGCACCTTTTAAAAACTTTTAAAAAATGTTAAAGAACATTTTACATATAAACCTTATACAAGGTTACATGCAATAATATGCATAATCATGTTAATAAAAACCCAACATCCTTTTAGCAGCATGTTTTGCATTATAGTAAAGCATTTTTATGTGTATATATAAAACACATAATAATTTACATAGTTGAATGCATTCTAGTTTCATGATTTTCCTGTTTGAAGACACCTGAAGCAACTAGCCGAGTTAATGAGCATGTTTAGTATGTGTCTTAGAGTGGGGATATCATGATCAGCATTCCTTCAACCTTACAAACAGCCTACAGTTATCTTGCTTGTCATGATGGCTAAACATTTAGCATAATGTACAGTACTTGTTCAGCATTTTGCATAATGTACTTGTTCAGCATTTGTACATCTTAAAGTAAAAACTATTTATTAGAATACCAATTAAACATGACACATTCACAGGATAAAAGATCCTCTCCACAAGAGATCTTTGTACAGATAATGGTTCTGACAATCTAAATGAACCATTTACAAATCCTCCCCTGGAGCGTTAGTAAAGGGTTAAAATGTTAAAGTTTTCCCCAGAAGGAAAAACAGAAAAATGTCATTGTTTCCCTCTAAGATCATATGACTTACTACTTTAAGTTCATTTTTTTACTTTCTGCATTTTTCAATGCATTCCTATCGTGTGGTTCAGTCATTCAGCACTTAACCAGTTGTGGTGGGGTCTGATTGCCTTTGTCTAAACAGCCAAAGGAAAGAGAAGACTTTTTTGTCTAATTACTTAACAGGTAATGACATGACAGAGTAGGCTACTTACTTTTAAAAGATAAATTGCCCATTATTTACCATTGTTGTAGCTTCCTTTTCCTCCCCACAGATTATGTAATAATCAGAGTAAAGCACAGCACTAAAAGGTACGAAACATTTTTATCGTTACTTCCTTGCAGTATTAGCATAACACCTTGAAAAAAAAAAACTAACCATAAACATTCATCTAAAATTATAGAAATACAGTACAGGAATTAATCATCTTTACATGCAGTAATAGGCTTAAGTAAAAATCTATATTTACCAATATATGTTATTCTCTTGCTTCTTAAGAATATAGTGTATATATAAAAAATATATATAATTTAGTGCAAATAAACTCCATCAGTGCAACATTTTACCATAGATATGGGTGCTTCATACCCAGGAGTGAAAGTAGTTTACATTCTTGTACTATGTAGCTAGAAGAAATCTACAGTATATAGGTATGTCGCTACTTAGTTCACTTGAGAATAGCCTCACATAAAAAAAGATAGTGTGCTATGTATAATCTCTTGTTCCACACACTCACAGGTTAGACAGGGATGTGCGGTTAAGCCCTGTGTTAGAAGCTAGTTTGCTTTGTACCCTAGTTTGTTTTGCCTTGGTGAGGTGAGTCATGAACTTGTCAGCACACTGGTGAAAGCTCACGCTCACGGTAACTATCGGTAATGAGTAATCGAAACACAACACCAGCAACTTAAAGGTAATTCAGAATGACTGAGAAGCAGTTACTAATGAGACAAAGTGCTGTTATAATGTTAGTAAATTTGTTTTCTTGCTGAATGTGCTTCAGTGACTGGTTTTGAACATGTGTTCTAGTAGCGGTTGTTCTTTCCTCTTTCCAAAACCTTTCTGAACTAGACGGGCCAACTTTCACTCATGTTCATACTTTCATTATTGCATCCATTTTATTCCTTCTGTAACACTTGCATTGCACATTTGTGGGATCCATGTGCAGTTTGTTAATGCAATTGTCAGAAATTGTCAAAATTCTGAATCAAATCCAAACAGTGCAAGGTCAAACACAGTAGAAGCAAACATAACCAAATCCCCAAAATAAACAAACCTCAGGGAGAACTCCAAAATAGTAATAGGAAATAGTAGTAAACAGGTAAGGTAACAAATGCAAAGAAAAAATCAGAATGGCTAATCTAACATATAAAAAAAACAGAAATCAAACAGCGCACGACATTTATTTGTGGGCGTTAGTTGGCATTTGTTGCAGCTGCCCCAGTTTCAAAGTACTTTATATACTTTACTCAGGGACATCCTTTGAATTTCAAACTATCTCTATTGTAGACATAATTTCCTGTTGTAATGTTACATAACCAAATTTATGGATGTGTCCCAATGCCAAACCACTGCTGCAAGGTCTGGGAGCACGGCGGTCACTGTGTTTGAAATTTGCTGAAGGCCTGAATGGAGAAACTCGCGTGCAATATCCAAAATGAGTTTGGTTTATCATGGCTGACGTGCACTCTGACCCTCTGAACTTTCTTACAAGCTGGGATATGTGAAGAAAAGAATTTCACTGTGCTAAAGTAAAGTAAAGTATAGGTGACCAATAGAGGCATATTTATATATTACTACATTATTAAAATATTGTCAATGTAAAAAACCCAAATACATCAAAAAAAGTTTTTACCCCCTTCATAGACAAATACCTGGAATACAAAGGGAGCATGCCCATGTAGCATGCAGAGGTACTTCCATCGTCCTAATAATTGACAAAATGGTAATTGACATTAATTTCACTCTATTATACGCTTGTACAGGAAGACATTTTATGTTGTCCAAGTTAATAAAAAATGTTTGCTTTTCTCAGGAAGTGGCTACCTGAACAAATTGACTTGGTAAATGGGAATCAGGATGTCTTTATTACTCAATGACTTAGTGAGTCTCTGGTAAAACATGCATTTTTATGTGGGCTTGCTCCAGATGCTTTCTGCTGCTACTGTGTGAAAAACTGAATGCAAAATCAGCTACTGAATTGGTTAGAAAATTGGTTGAACATTAAAATGTGAGCAGACTGATCAAACAAGGCGGTGGCCAGACGGAGTACTCTTTGGCAAGAACCAAAAACTAGTACAACTTCTTTACAAATCATCATATTTAGCAGGATGTACTAGATAATGTTGGAGGTGATTACCTTCCTGGTTTCACAGGCTGCCTTTCAATAATTTCTTTTTTAGCCGTTTCTGTTTACATTAGATAAGATATGTTTGTTTGTTCAGGATGGAAAGTAAAAAAATTTCATTCAGGCCAACTGCACCGTGTTAAATATCACAAATGGAGCATTCCAATGATTTAATTGTTTGTGGGTTTTTATTTATATATACTATAATTCAATATTTATGGAGATTAATTTGTTTAAGTTTAAGAAT
>JAQMYK010000036.1:22832590-22850485 GCA_030014345.1 Clarias buthupogon
TATTTTTTTTTTTTTTTATTTATTATTTTTTTTTAATTTATAAAATTTTTTTTTTGCTATCATTGGAAAAAAATGAAAGATTAAAAACATGTTTCTTTATTAATAGGATACCAAGGAATGGGGGGAATGGGGGGGAATGGGCTGCACCTAAATACAGCAGATAAGATCAGTCCATATTAGTGACTCATAGGGGGTGCATTGTTAGTGTGTGTCAAAGCAGCTGTCACTAGAACCTCTTCACCTGCGGGGATAGAGCATTCTCCAACCCTCATCATTCTCACTGTGATGGAACCCGAAAACAGACAGGTCATCGGTGCAGCGGACTGAAACTAAATAATGAATCATATCGTAAAATGAAAAAATAACAAATTTCAACTTTCAACCCTAATCCTTTAGCAATATGTTTATGCATGTGTATATTCTGTACATTTGTTAATGCAGGTACTGTATAAATGTATGCTATAAAGCAAACATTCGGTTTGTTTTCAATTCCAAAAAAATTCCCTTCTCTCATATATACATTTTACAACAACTATGAATCAGGACAGCCATTTTTCATTTTTCAGCTTGTAAATGAAATAAAATTATTTTATGGTCTAAACACATGCTCATCTTGTTTATGCGGCTACTCTGAGCTGTGATCTGGCAACATTGTTTTTGACGTGACAGATCAGAGGTTTTGGAATGGCGTCAGGCAGCCATGTGGCCTAAGCTCACAATCGTTCGGCCTCCCCTGATAAAACTGATTGAACTCCCACGAGCCACATGTACTTTAGCTTCGAATCATCCACACGCCATATCTTCCCCTTTAAACCCTCTTCAGAGCAGAGCTGAGACAGAGAGCCATGTTAGGCAGATTAGTTCGTTGCTGCCCAGTTGTGCATATGCTGTATAAATAGACACATTGGATTGCTATTGTTCCGTACTGAGGCATGTGTGCACTCATACTACAGAGTGTTTTACTAACTATGTAAAGCCCTAAAGTTAGTCATGTGATACAAGGACAGTTTATAAACCAGTTCAGATTTGATTCAAGGTTCAGATTGAAACAGGGGGTATTGTAACCTCATAAAGGATCCCCCAGATCTACAGAAAACAAAGGCAGGTAAAATCAGACTATTATTACTTTATTCATAATTAATGTTATATGTCAAATTTATGAAGACATGTCTATGATTTTTCGCTCATCGAGTATCATTTAAATAATTTGAGGGATTATCTTTTTTTTTAATGATGGGATAAAAGATTCCATGTTGCTGATAATCAGTTGTTGTTATTGACATTGTTGTGTTAAAAATTTAATAATAATAACAATAATAATAATAATAATACATGAGGAGAATAAAAGCAAACTGTTTATCTTTACATGTAACAGGTCTTAGTCCAAACATGTCAGATACAGAAGAAGTTCAATATGAGTAAGTACTGATAAACAGAATGTTGTTGTAGATTGTAAATGTCCATGCATAAATATTGATTATTAATTATAACCAATAATGGACATTACTATAGTGTGTGGCAGCTAAATAATTATTCTTTCGTTTGTTTCTGATTTTCAGGGAGAGTGAGGGTAAGAGGCTACTGCAATATTACTAATACATCACATGGTGCAAGTACTATATATATATATCTTTATCAGAGCAGAACAATCAGAGCAGAACACATTGAATACAACATGATAAATCCTCCTATATCCTGAAAATAAAGCTTATACAGCACCAACATAGGGTTTGGACTGTTTATCTGTTTGTGATCTCACTGGTTTTCTCTAAGCATTGATAATAATCTGGCAGGCAGCTTTATGATCCTGCCACAACAGGACCTTCAGACAACAACAGTGATAGAGCACCACACCCACTGGAGCACATGTGGACTACACTTTCCATAATGTCTGTTAGAAAAGACTGAGCAGCTTGCATGGGTGTGGTTTTGTTTGGGCAATGTCGGCTCAGCCCAGTCAGGAATTGCTGCAGGTTTTGGCAATGGAACAAACACACAGGAATGAAGCATTGTGTTACAACGCGTGATGTGTTTTTTTTTCTCCTTCAGCGCTCTTTCTATTTCTGAGTTCAGAGTTGCTTCTGAATAAGGAGTGGTGAAGCTTAATATGTTGTGGCAATCGTACCTATGTCGCAAGAAATTATACAATTCCTGTAATAAATAAAGACATTTCCCACTCAAACTATATTCCAAAACAATCCAATGCCTTTGCTCTTTCAAAGTTGTTTCTACTTCCCCCAACAGACTATGTTAATGTCACTAAGCTATCAAGTTGCCATTTTGTTTCTGGCACACGGTTGTAATCGCTCTGCTCTGGTTAGCGAGAAAGGTTTCTTTGTGTTGAGAGAACGGGACTGAGCTATCTGAGGGCCCTAGAGAAAGGTGCTGTTGTTAGCTCCACAATGCTAATCTTACTCCATCTCCTGCTTTCAATACTCTGTAGACAAGCTCGGTGCTAATGCTCTCTTTCTCCTGCGGTAGAAGGCTTTCAGACTAGACTCCAGGTCTTTGTCTCTAATCTGGGACAAATTGTCATATGACCCAATTTATAAGATGCACGTAGCAAGTAATACTCAGCTTTTGCATGCGTGCATTGCATGCATCTTGATGAACAATAATAATAAGATTTTGTGTCAATGTATGTGTGTGTGTGTGTGTGTGTGTGAGAGAGAGAGAGAGAGAGAGAGTCTGCTACTGTTGCATTACGTTATGGTTAATTGTCAATTTGGTGAGCTGTGTGTGGGTGTGTGCAATATGTGTAGGCATTAGTTGGGTGTGCATGCAACATAATTGGCTGTATTTTTATGGCTGTGGAGGATGGCTGTAATCTCACTGTGCTGTCTGCTTTTTTTGCACAGAGGAGATTGAGGAAGGGAATCAGGAGGTAGAGGAACAGGAGGAGGAGGAGGTGGAGGAAGGTAGAGCCGCTTCAGCTAATGCTAATGATGTGGTGGCTTTCCTAAAAAAACAAAAAAACAAACAAAAAAAAAAACCCTTAAGACCTACAAACTGTAAATCTCCGAAGGTACAATGCACTCCTAATTTATTATTATTCCACTGAAATGGAATGCACAGTGCAGGTCACAACCTGGCTGATGAGCAGAAAATCTGTGCTGCTGATAGAATAGAGGAATCATTCTGTCTCAAGAGTTTTTTTTTTTTAAAAACAAAAATCTTATAAATATAATAAGGCATGATGGAAATGTTATAAATTGTTTTAAGGTATTAAGGCAGAATTGCGTTTTATAAGGCCAATACCTATACAATATAATTATATGCATAATGTACAATCTCGCAATCTCTCTCTATTCATCTCTCTATCTGTCTGTCTGTCTCTCTCTTTCCCTCTCTCTCTATCTGTCTCTCTCTTTCTATCTATTTATTGCTCTGTGTAGACACGTTGGATTGCTATTGTTCCATACTGAGGCATGTGTAGTCTGCAGTCATCTATCTCTCCTATCTATCTCAATCTTGCAACTTGATATTGCTTGCTTTTAGGAAGACACATTAAAAAGTTTTGTCTGTTCAACATTACGATTGACCAGTATCAGTGTCACATTTTTTCATATGGAACAGAACTGAAAACCATTTAGCAAACTACATGATTGCCATTTTAATCCCTGTCTCAGTTTTTGTATACAACCATCGCAGCTGTTAGAAATCAGCAGTTCCCCAGCAGTGGCTTAGAGGTGAATTAGAAGTTACTAGCAGGTATACAACCACATCTGGACCTACTTTTAAACAGGGACTGTCTTTCTTATATTATCTATATTTATTTAAAGAGATATACATTATTGATGAAAAAATAGAAGAAATATATTAAGATAATATATTAAATAAAATATATTAACTTGCTTCAAAAACATTTTAGCTTTATTTAATTTGACATTTGAGTCACATATTTTATTGAAAATTGTGTCCAGCACGATCTAGATTTCTGCACCATCTGACTTTTTCTCATCTGTCACAAAATTTCTCTTGAAGCTTTTGCATGCCAAAAATTTTATTTTTTAAAAGAAATATTTGGAAATGGCTGCACTATGGCTACAAGTCCAAGAGAGCAGATGTCAATCACAGCAACTCCAGCCAATTACAGGCGTGAATGCAGATGAGGGCTAACTGCACTTTAAATAGAAAAAAAATATTATATCATCCATCTATCCATCCATCTATCCATCTATCTATCCATCTATCTATCTATCTATCTATCTATCTATCTATCTATCTATCTATCATCTATCTATCTATCTATCTATCTATCTATCTATCTATCATTTATTATTTGTGTGAGTCTAATGGCTCCTGACAGCACAGTAAGCTTTTCAGACTCTAATATAATTCTCCAGGCAGTCAGAACATTCACGACAATTCTCATGGCCAAAAGAAACGTTGCACTATAATATATATATATATATATACAAAAAAATATACTGTTATGAAAACTTTAAATCTAATTTACAATTTAGTTTGCCTTGTCATATTAAGAACACAAGTAAGGTGAAATTACTGTCATGCTCACTAGAGCGTTACTTTATCATGGATAACCTAACTCACACTATATTTGAAATTTGCCATGTGATTATATCCTGGTATCAAAAGTAAGGAAAACTACTACTGATCATGCACTTTGGCGTCACACCATCATGCCCTATTTAAACAATGCTAGCAGAGAGATAGCCATGAGAATGATTTAACTTGGTGCAGCGCGAGCAGACGATGCCAGACACTTTGGAGTTGCCAGAAATACTATTTCTAGACTATGGAACAAATTGCGAACAACTGGTTCTAATGCTGATTGCCCTAGGTCTGGAAGGCCAGGAGTGACAATGCCAAGACAAGACAGACTAATTTGATGAAATCATTTGAGAAATCATACAGAACATGCTGCCACTAGTGCTGCTGGTATTCCGGCATAACAATCGATAAGTCCTCGGACTTTTCAACAGCTTTTGGCTGCAGCTGGACATGCTGGGTGTGCAAGGAGGCCATATTTTGACTCTACCTCATTGTCGACAGAGTTTTGAATTTGAGTTTTGAATTTCTGTTGCTGATGGATAGACAGGTTTTTGTATAAAATCAAACTTTCTTATTCATTCGACAGAAATAAAATCTGTAAGAAATTAAAATGTGCACTGTTTATTTCGTCCATGAGTATAACTTTAATCATGAAACATCTACTGCTTTCTGTTACTCTCATTGTGTAAGCACCTTATTCTTAATCAGTATTTTATTACGTCTCTGTTGGGCCGGTTATGATTAGGCCTCTTATATTCATAAGAAAATATTACCTAAAGCTTTTCTCTTTGTGTAGGTGTGGCCCTAGAACAAGGAGAGGAAGGTCAGGAAATCATAAATATTATAATTTTGATTTTTTTTTATGTTTTATGCTTAACCTAAAGTAGTTCTCAGACTTTTCTTTCTCTGTCGTTCTTCTTCATAATCACTGGCTGATACAGAAGAAGCAAAACCAAAGCCCAAGTGAGCGACTGTGGGAAAGACATATTAAAATGTTATACAGTACATAGTTTAGGTGGAAAAAAAACGGGGTGTTTAATGTTATTCTTTCATTTTCAGAGCCTTTCTGCCACCCATGGTTCCTCCCAAAATACCTGATGGGGAAAAGGTTGACTTTGATGTGAGTACAGGTTGAAGCATGACTGAATATTTTTTTCTCTCTAATCATAATTTGATTGCCAGTTTCAGTACATGTATAAATAGGTTTGAATAATAATTAATAAAGAATTATTATTATAATAATAAAAAGAGTTACCACATATTTTGAAGAGATGCCACTAATACATTACTACTGTAAAACTAAGAAAGGAATGTTTTGGTCTGGGATGTGCAGGACATTTACCGTAAGCGCATGGAGAAGGACCTGACAGAACTCCAGTCCCTTATTGAAGCACATTTCGAGAGCCGCAAAAAAGAAGAGGAGGAATTAATCGCCCTTTCCAATAGAATGGTGAGTTACAAAAAGAAGTGGGGCGGGGGAGGGGGGGGTTTGCTCATAACAGTTTTCAGAGGAATAACCATCATCATGAGTCCTGTTCATCATCATGTTCCTACTTCACATCTCTAGGACTCTATTGCACTCTGGTCATTTTTCTTTTTCTTTTAATCAGGGTATGCACATTAATCCAAAATTTAGTTATCATGGCTGAGAAGGCAGCATAATAATTATGAACATTAAAAAAAAAACAATAAGATGCAGAACCAAACTAACAAAACAGTAATGTGATGATAAACTAAAATTTCAGTTGTAGAAACAATTTTCTTTCTTTTAACACATGAACAACACAGATAAATACAAAGCAAGCTGAACAAGAATTGTGTTATATGCACTAGAATGTAACTTTCATTGCACTGAAGGCAGATGTAATTTGAGAATGCACAATGATGAGTTCCGGCATCTTTAATGAACCTTTAAATACAAATAGTAAACAGTATCATGAAACATGCATGAACAAAATATCATAATTTGAAATGAGCATCAACAAGCTTTCAAGTAGGTGTGGAGTTTAAGATTATCGCCCTTTGTCTATGCAGGTTTTCTCCAGGTTCTCCGATTTCTTCCCACCTCCTAAGCTCATGCCAGTTGCTGTATTGGCAATGCTTACTTGCCCCTAGGTGTAACTGAGAGTTTGACTGTATGTGTGCATGATGCCCTGTGATGGACTGGTGCTTCATCCAGGGTGTGTTCCCGTCTCACACCCAGCATTTCTGGGATAGGCTACGGATTCACAGTGACCCTGATCATGATAATACTAAAAAAAAATAAAAAAATGCATGAATAAATCAATTTCATTGATTATTATATTATAGTCACTGTCCACTTGAAAAGTGTTTAAAACATATTTTATGTTGATTGACACTTAAATTCTGTTCTGAAAATGAGGAAAAACGACGGACGGAAAGAGCAGCGGAGCAAAGAGTCCGTGCAGAAAAAGAGCGAGAGCGTCAGATCAAACTGGCGGTGAGTCAACCCTTCAGTTCAATTTAATACTCAAAGAGGTTGTTTCCAGAAAATAAACGAGATGTGTATACTTCAGGAAGAAAAGGCACGGAAAGAGGAGGAAGAGGCGAAGAAAAAAGCTGATGATGATGCCAAGAAAAAGAAGGTTCTGGGAAGCTTACAGTTCACCAGTTTATTCCAAAGGGTAATGCTCGAGAATCTGCTGATTCTTAAATGTTACTGATTTTCACTTGGTTTATTCCGATTATTGTCTTGCTGTTTTCATAGACTGACAAGCGGGGAGGACAGAGGAAACAAACAGAGAGGGAGAAGAAGAAAAAGGTCCTTAGTGAGAGACGTAAAGAGCTAAATGTTGAAGAAATGAATGCTGAGATGCTCAGGTACAGGGCTGCTAGAAAGGATCCACACTGCATGAGCTGCATAGCCCTGTGTCCTTCAGCACAAATGAGTCACAATTATGCTGAAAATGCATCCAAAAAAAATATTTGGATATATAAATGCTGTAAGGCTGCAGACAACCGAACTCTGTCTTCATTTCAGAGACTGGTTCACCCTGTTTATCGTGTCTCATGTCTTGCAGAGAGAAAGCCAACGAACTTTGGAAGTGGATGTACCAACTCGAGGCAGAGAAATTTGAACTACAATACAAATATGTACGTCAGAAATATGAGGTAATCTATTCGCTGTGAAAATGAGTGCAACAAATCAAATCTGAAAGGAACACTCAACAAAGGTGTTAGCTACATAAAGCAGAAATTAGAACCTCTTTTGCTACATTTTGTACGATCGTCTGCTGACAGAGCTGTTACACCATAACTCACACTAGCTGTGGTATTCATACCTAGGCCAGAGTTGGCAGGACTACATGGTTCTCCGTGCTGGATATCTGGTCTACACTGGATTGCTTCCCAGATATTTAAAAGCGACATACATACTTTGTCTAGAGGCTATGCGCCTATCTCTGTTTCGGTGTCATATCTCTGATTCTGTCTCTAGGTCACTGTTCTGAGAAACAGGGTCAGCGACCACCAGAAAAAGTGAGTAGTCGTGATACGTGGTGTTTTCAGCAATCTTTAATCTGCCAAACATCTAACCTAGTGGTCTGATTTGTCCGCATTTAATAAAGTAGGCCATTCACTTCCACTTGTAGCAGTTACAGTTAAGACCCTGGAAGTTTTGAGGCTCTTCTTCTGTCTCTTCAAGTTTGCAGGGTTCCTAAATATTTAGTCCGAAGTAGCAGCTGACTTTCATTACAGCACAACCTCTGAAGCAGGCCTAGTGGGATCTACTACACAATAGCACCGTGTTAAATAAAGGTGTCTCAAAAAAGCAACACTGCATGGAACACAGTGAGAGACATTTAACCTGGGTGGATACAATTGCGAAGAAAAGACAGGGAGGAAGGACAGCTGAGAAGCCTCACTAAGCCATGTGTGAAGTCAGCCAGTATAATTATACAACCAAGTATTATAAAATAGACAACTGAACTGGCATTCAAAACATCAGGCTCTCTAAATCTACTAGACACCCAGGCAGTGTCCCTAGCACAAGGGTAATAATAAAATAATATACAACATGCCATGACCCGTGAGGACAGAATGGCATGCTGGATGATAACACCATAAAGATTATCCATTTATGTATTTACACTATATTGCCAAAAGTATTGCTCACCTACTGTACCTTCACATGCATATGAACATGAGTAACATCCAATTCTTAATCCATAGGGTTTAATATGATGTTGGCCCACATTTTAATAGCTTCAACTCTTCTCGGAAGGCTTTCCACAAGGTTTAGGTGTGTGTTTATGGGAATTTTTGACCATCCTTTGGGGTGACTTAGAGTGGAGACTGTGAGAGACCAACATCAGTGTCTGATCTCACAAATGTGCTTCTGGATGGATGGATGGATGGATGGATGGTCAAAAATTCCCATAAACACACTCCTAACCTTGTGGAAAGCCTTCCCAGAAGAGTTGAAGCTGTTATAGCAGCAAAGGCTGGACCAACATCATATTAAACCCTATGGCTTAATAATTGGATGTTACTCAAGTTATATGCATATGAAGGCAGGCAAGCGAATACTTTTGGAAATATAGTGTATGTATGTATTTATGTATGTATTTATTTATTATTATTACTCCTAGCAGATCTGCATCAGCTTGCAAATGTAACATGCATGTGTGTAGGCACCACTAATTTACGTAATGTTTTGGGTGAGATCCAGAATGACCTTTTCTACCCTCATCTAATCATTTCTCCTCTGCCTGTTGTTATGGTCTAAGGAGAAGCTGCTAAAAATTCCTGCCTATTTTCTGCTTCATGTTGGATGACCTCAGTATAAATCCCATCTATCATTTCAAAGAGGATTAAAACATTTCTTTAAGCCTCTCCCATGGATCAAATTAACTCTATCAGTCACATTTTTTTCCTCTCTGGGATATGTGTCAGAGGTAGATCAGAAATGCCAGAGAACTTAGAGCCTGTTGTAGGCAGGCTGGCACAAGGCAGGTTGATGACTGAGTGTCGTGAGAGAGAGATAGAGAGATAGAGGAGGGACAGAGACAGACAGACTGAGACAGACAGAGGTAGTCAGAGAAAGGGAAAACAGAGTGACAGAAGTCTTCATTTTGTAGTGAAAGGTTAAGGGTGTGGTGCCGGCATCTTGCTTCTTCCTCCTTTTTTTCTTTTTCTATTTATTTTATTTTTTTAAGAGCTCAGACAGAAGTCAGTGCATAAAGTTTTTTTTTTTTTTTTTACTGGATGGTGTGGCAAGGATTACAAGAATTGGGAATTATTTTACATTTTTTACAGTAAATAACAATAATAACCTTTATACATGTGTATTTTAAATTGACGCATTTTGCAATCATATTTCATTACACAAATTGTACAAATACAAAATGGTACATACTGCAGGGTGCTATGTCCATGAGACTATACTTTAAAAACAGCATTTATATGCTTATATTAAGCAATTTTATAAGTGGGAAATGTGATACAAGGTGTTAAAATAATTAAACAAATAAAATAATTGTATTATTTATTTTACTGACTCAGCAATGGGGAAACCCAGTTCTGCCTGGCTAACATTTTTAAAACTGGACAATGCTCTTCGTAAAGAAAATAACTAACTTTCTTCTGTCTGCTGTTTTTCAGTACCAAAGGGCCTCGGAGCAAGAGAGGTTTGAGAAAATAGAAAGCCATCACCAATGGGACATTTTAACGAGACCTTCTTGAGAACAAACACAGTGATGAGATGGCACAATTATGATGACAATAAATAAATAAATAGATAAATAAATGAATAAACAAATTAGGAATTAAACTTCATATGAATTTAGTTGGTTTCAAGCAATGTAAATTGCTAGTGATGGTTATCTGTATTCAATTCATAAAAGAAATCAAATTAACAGAATGTACATATTTTCTGCTTCATGACATGAGATGCATCTTAAAGTGAAGATACTTGAAGTTAAATTTGTTTAAGTTTATCATTCAAAAGCATGTTCCCACTCTTTCTCATGCAGTTTTGAAGAACTTGGAATGACAAATGGACATATTTACACTAGTACCTATAAAGCGATAAACATTGCACATTGTAAACCAATAAATCATGATGAAAGTTATTATGTCTGTTTCCTTAAGCTTGATAATAGTTTAGTTTCGTTGGTATTCGGAATTGCACACTCAAGTTATTAGTGAGATAAAACGACACCGTAAATCAAAAGACAAAGAATACGAATGTAAGGACTGCATGTTGATATTGTGTTAGGAGCATGAAATATTTAAATTAACCAGAAATCCTACATAGAAGATTTCACTCAGTGTACTGGGATCAAAACTGCTGAAAGTATGATAAAGCTAACATTATGTAGTTTTGTTAGAGACAATGATAATATATATATAGTTTATACATCATGATCTGTTCCTCTGACCTGTAACATTACTGCTATCACTGTTTACTCTTGTACTGTATATAACCCCACCTAGGTATAAAGTTTGTCCTCCCTTGGCCAGATTTATCTGTGGGGAGAAAAAGGGAGATGGGCTTAGGCCATGTACTGCTTACAGTGGACTAAAACATGGTCACCGTCAAGGACCATTATATACACCCCTTAGTGTATTAGTATTAGTTTTGAAAAATCTTAATGACACCCATGTAGCACTGGAAACTTGAGAGCAATATGCACTTTGAGGATTCAAGTGCAATATGTTTAGAGTAGCTCCACTGGACTGAAAAAGCAGTATTTAGTTATACATTAAATAATAAATACAGTAGCTAATACTAATAGAGAATTCATAAATAACCCTAATTAGCTACATGTTATCTTTAATTTGGTTATTAGGTATATATTTTGTTTTATTGTCATGGCAATAAAATATTATCAAGTGTTTATGTTAATCTAAAGCAAACAATCGATAAAACAGACATCTAGTCTTGGGGTGGATTCTTAGTTTTTAATGTGCTTTTGTGTGAATTCCATGTGAAAAGATTTATTGTGTATATTGACATTATTAACTTGTATAGCATAACATAAGGAGACATACTATGTCAAAAAATCGTTTACCCATAAAGAAAAAGAAAAATGGAGTGGGCATTAGTACCCTATTGGGCATTGGTGGCTCAGTGGTAGGTTTATTGCCTACCATGCAGAGGGCCCATGGTCAGTTCCCACCCAATGCTCAAATGCCAGCCCTGGCTGCAGTGTCTGGGCTTGGGAGTGCCGGTCCCAAGCCCAGACAAAATGGGAGAGTTATGTCAGAAAGAGCATCCGGTGTGAAACCTGTGCCATGTTGTGTGTGGATCAGATGGTCCTCTGTGGCGACCCGTTGACAGGAGAAGCCGAAAGACAAATACCAACAATTAAGTGGTCATGCTCCTGCCCAACACCAGACACAATGCATATTTTGCTACACGTAAATGTATTATATTAGTGTGGGACATATGACAGTTATCAGGACATTCATTGTGTAATAAATACATCATACACAATTCAAATAAAAGTAACAGAATGTAAATAGGTTCTGCTTCATCACATGAGGTGCATCTTGAAGTGATAGCAGAAGTTAAATTTGTGCAAGTTTATCATTCAAGAGCATGTTCTCACTCTTTCTTATGATGTACACAATTTATGCTTAATTTGCCATTAAAGTTCTTAGTCTAAATGGAATAAAATATATTTCATTAAATTTAATCACTTTGTTCCACCTGAACACCCTGGTAAATGAATCACCTAGGATCACTCTTTCCAGCAACAGGCCAGGAGGGTTTCACAAACAATGTCAGCTGTCCTCCAATATCCATATGTAAATTCTGGTATTTACTGACTGTTGTTCAGTCATGTTCACTGTTTTTCAGATATTTGGGAATTCCAGAGGACATGGTTTCTAATTATAGATCCAAGTGTGGAGCTACAATATGGAGAATCTGGGAGTTTGTGTGAACTTAATCTTGGGATATAGCCCTCAAGACAACAGTCAGGTGGAGAGGGCTAGTTAGAAATAAAGCTTTTTTTCATACTACACTTTCTGCCTTAACATTGGGGAAGAACGTTTAAAGCGCTATTAGAATGTACGTGTACGGCAGGACACGTTAAGTAGAACAGATGACCCAATACACCCAAGAGAATATTGACTTTGGGCTATAATCCTTTGTACATACCTGACAACAGAGTGCCTGTCTAGTGCCATTATAAACACCAACTCCCAGAATTCTCAGTAAGCCACATCACAGTGAACAACCACAAACATCATATCCCAGAATTCTCAGTCAGCTGATAAAAGCTGTGTTAGTCATCATACTTGTCATTTCATAAACCACCAGCTTGACAGGTCAAATTTCTTCCGTAACTCAGAACAGCTGTGCCATATAGCAGCATCTGATTTGTGGAATTTTATGTCCAATGTTTACTTCTAAAATGGATTGTATATTAATATGGCATTGAATATTGCTAAAAATTGGTGAGGAAATATGGTCTTGATCTTAGTTTTTTGCCTAAAACAAAATCTGTTTTTCCTTTTTTTTTTCCTTTGAGATAATTCTAATACAATTTCCTGTTAACTGGATCTTATTGCAATGTTCTTCTGAAATATCAGTACAGCAATGGACTGCTAACCTCCCAAGTACAACAACAAATAAGAAATTAGCACTGGTATCTTCAAGGAAATATATTTCAATATAAACAAGTTCAACATGTTCTAGGGTTAGTTTTTCTTTAAATCACCACAACTATAAACAAAACACAAAATACAATTTCAAAATGCTTTATTTGGTTTCTGCTGAATTTTTTTATAGATATTAACAATTCAATTATGAGACTCGAATGAAATGACCAACTACAAAGCACCCCTCTTCAAATATTAAGATCAAGTGAAAGAGACAATGCACAAAAATAATATTAATAATACCTCTGTGTTGTATACCTCACCCTAATGCTAAATGTAGGGGGTTGGCAGGAACAAAAACCCACATATTTGCAATATTCTTCCATGTTAAATACAAGTTCCATATATTCCAAATAAAAAGGCATGAAAATTTTAGTTTATCCCCATTTATATAGGCAGACATTTCTTTTCTATTCATGTTAGACATTATGCTCAAAACTGCAATCCATCAAATAAACAGAAAATGTATAGTCATTAAAAAAAAAAAAAACAATGAAAATGTAATATGTTCCCATAATTGTGTTTACATGCAATAAAAATTGTGTAAAATTACAAAGATGAAGCAATTGACATTTTTTTTCCATTTCTGTGCAAACTCAGCGCTTTTTTTTTCTTTTCTTTTTTCACATTCCCCATAGCTGCTTTTTTTAAAAATTACCTTTGCAGTTCTTTAAAGCGGACAGGAATACAGTATATGATTTTATTGCATGTGTACAGTTTCATGTAGCTGTTCTGTAGAGATGGACTTTTTGTGGACGTCAACTGTAGGATTATCAAGTTAATCAACAATCTGTAAAGATTTGATTGCAGCTGAAGTGATATCATTTACAAAGTATGTCTTAGACAACCCTTTCTGTAAATGAAACAAACAGAAAAAAAAAAACATTATTACAATATTATCTTTAGGATATTACAACATAGTTTTATGTAGAAAGTTTAATACAAAGAAGGCCTGTAACGTATTTAGACAAAATATATGCAAAGGCAAGTTAAAGCCAAGCTTAAACAGTCAAACATAGCAAACAAACTATAGTTCTTATGCCAATACAAAAATCCCCAATGTTGAATGAAACCTTACAATGGCTATATAAAATCCAAAAAAATTAAATGCTCACAGCTGTAAAAGTTAAATCATTACTGAGGATTTTTGTCACCATGTATGATAAAAATGTGTGAAGCAAAGGAGATAAATCAAAAAGAAAAATGTTACTATTATGCAGTTCTAGAATTAAGCAGCCATGTTAAAATCTGTCAAAAATGTTTGTAAACACAGAAATAAAACCCGGGGGGGGGATTCTGCAAGGCCTTATCTTATAAGACATTTTGTCATGGAAATTAGTATAGTAAGTGTGCCCGGGATCGGGATCATGCTCGGGAATAGAGCGAAACAATCATTCTCAGTGAGAAAACACCCTAAGATTGCTGTGCCACTGGACACACTTTTTCTCTCAACATTGCTTTACCTTTTGCCTATTGCTGGCTTAATCAGAAATAAAGGTCCCTTCTTTGGAACAGGGACTTACACACACCCACTTTCACGTCTACACCTTACTTGCTTGGCGTTTGTGAACAGTATTATACTGTTAACAGAAAACAGAAGTTACACACCCAAACCTACCCACCCTTCCACACCCAGCCCTAATATAAAATACAGTCACCTCCACCACGCCTCTGTATCTACACGCTTAGATCTGCTACACTGAAATAAACAGATAAATGCTGTCAAGACTGTCAACATTAAAAAAAATAAACTGCTATCAATTACCAGGCTGTCAGAGTGTGGAGCGTCTGGTTGGAGCAGGAGAAACAAAGCTAAGTTATGTGTATGTGAACAGCCTCCAGATATTTTACAGTTTTGTCCTGCCCAGAGAGGCTGAGTATACACAGATCAGCCACAAAATTCTTAAAACCACCAAAAGCTCATCTATGCCAGTCTGGTCTGATTTCATGGAAAAACCAATGGAGCACAAATTGCTGAAAAAAAGTCAACACTGGCCATGATAGAAAGGTACCAGTACACTTAGTGCATCACAGACTGCCAGGTATGAGCTTAGCAAGCAAGGAATGTGAGGCTGTTGATTCAGAATCCAAATTCCCCTGACCTCAGACCGAGTATCTATGGAATGCTCTGGACAAACAAAGTCAATCCACGGAGGTCCCAATCTTGTGCAAGAGCTGCCCAGACAAGGGAAACCTGCACAATTTTGTCATGGCTGATCTGCTTACTTATGTACAGCTCTTCACTGCCATGGATCTCCCATGCGCACACGCATTACACTATATTTTTTATAGCTTTCTCATGGTTTACTCGTAAAATGAGACAGGAGAGAAGTGAAACTGATTCAGCAAAGACATCTGTCAAGCAAGTATCGGTAAAATGACTTTTAAGTTCCTTACTAATATAATAGTTGTGTGAATGATTAAAAAAAAAAAAAAAAAAAGTCCAGTGAGTGGAAAGATGGAGAAAGAACCTCAACAGCAACGTGGGCTCTTGCTAAACTGATACTAATAAACATGTATGCACCTGATGAAGGAATTTTTTTTCTGTTGAATGTCACTGAGTCCATCAGGATCAGGAGAGCAAAAGAACAAATGTACAGTATTAAATATGCATGCTGATCAGCCATAACATTTCCTCCCTAGTAATTTCCCTTGTGCCAACGAAACAGTTCCAACCAATAAAGGTATGGAATATTGTTTCCATAAAGAGGTCAAGATCTTCAGGAGTGTTAGGTTGGTGGTTCTTGTAACATCTACATAAATGGCAGGACACAAGAAGTTCCAGCAGAACATTCAACAAACCATCACACTGCCTCTGCTGACTTGCCTTTTCCCCCATATTGCATCCTGCTGCTGTTTCTTCCCCAGGAAGATTACAGAAGCATACGCAGAGAACTGTCTACATTATGTTAATTAAAACAAGATTCAGCAACCCAGGATATCTTCTACGATTACTCCAGCTTCTACAGTGCCTCGCAAAAATATTCATACCCCTTGAACTTTTCCACATTTTGTCACTTTACAACCACAAACATTAATGTATTTAATTGTGATTGTACATGATGCACGTTGGTGTAGCGGTTAGCACTGTCACCTTGCACCTCATGGGTCCGGGTTCAATTCCCGGCCAGACTCGATGCCCGTCTCTGTGTGCATGGAGTTTGCATGTTCTCCCCGTGCTTGGTGGGTTTCCTCCGGGTACTCCGGTTTCCTCCCACAGTGCAAAGACATGCAGATTAGGCTAACTGGCGTTCCCAAACTGCCCATAGTGTGTGAATGAGTGTGTGAGTGTATGTATGTGTGTGCCCTGCGATGGATTGGAACCAGTGCCCTAAGGCCTTGTTCACACGGGCGCTAAAATCGAGCGTTTTTCTGGCGTTCGTAGCGTCCGATGAGTGTGGATCCAGCGCCGAGGATTTTCTACACATAGGAGTCGATGAGAGTGTTCACACGGGCTTTGGTGACGTGTGTTTGTTCGGCTGCGCGTTTATACGGCATCAAAAAAACGTGGCATGCAGCTTTTTCTTGCCGTTCAAATCCCAACGAACGCAAGGAAAACGCTTCTAGTGCGTTTTCTTCATCTTCATTTTACGCTTCGGAGGACATGATATACCCCATGATCCTACAGATTATACATAGGGAAATGCAGGGAAAAAAAGCTAATTAAAATGTCGGAGCAAGTTGATCCAGCCAATCAAAAGTGGAAACTGACATCTGACAGTAATTGAAAAACTTGCGCGGGAATTTTCGCATTTCTTCCTTTAAAAAAAACTTCCTTTAATCCGACATTGTGCATTCAGAGGGTGAACCCAGTAGCGGCGGCGATTTTTTCTCTCCGTACGTCGCCGTATTACGAGAATTTTTTAAAACAAGATTAATGTCTAATATATCAAAATGGTCCATATTAAAAGGAGGCACCTCAAATAAAACGACAAGGGCTTTCATATCCACTTCCCGACACTGCCTCCACAGGTTAAACACACAAACTACAATTTGGGCTGCAGCCTGGCGTTAGACAGAGCCAAACGAACGCCAGTGTAGAAGTCAATCGAACGCCACTACAAAACGCAACATAAACGTCTAGGACGTTCAGAGCGCGTTCGTTTATCCAAAAATTTACCGCCCGTGTGACCAAGGCCTAAGTCTCCTGGGACAGGCTCCAAGTCCCCGTGACACTGAATACAGGATAAAGCGGTATAGAAGATGAGTGAGTGTACGTGATAGACCAACACAAAGTGGCACATCATTACATAATTACAGATACTTCTATCACATACACAGGTATCCTGAGGCAGGAGTGCACTGGCACAAGGCTCCTCCACTTTGCTGCATCCAAATGAAGAGAAATAATATTCACATAATCTGGTTGAAATTTACAGCTGCATGAGGCAGCAATTACACACAAGAGCTGCACGCAAATGCATCAGCTGGATCATTAAACAGTGACAGCGGTGACATAGTATTATCCAAACAGGGAAATAGATGTCAGTATTTACAATTACATTAAAATATTTGCACTGAGGTTAATCATGTAGCACTTTTAATAGCCAAAAAAACACTCAAAAACTAACAAACATGATTAAGAGAAAATCGCACAAGTATGAGTGAGAAAAACAGACAGATCTCAATCCCACTTTATATTCTGGATCTTTGTTTTTTCTTTTCTTTTATTCTCCTTTTATTTTTATTTTTTATCAATAATGATTCTTCTTTGACTGTACTTTCTCCATTTATTATTATTATTGTTAT
>JAQMYK010000036.1:22859297-22869858 GCA_030014345.1 Clarias buthupogon
TATTGTTGTGTTTGTTTCTACTACTATTGTTGCACTATTGTTTACGAAAGGCCTGACTAAATCAAACAAAGTTGAATTACTAAGGGCTGTTTTAAGATTGCTTTCTATAATTTATCTAATAAGTACCATAGACAGATAAAGACAGTGGTTTATTTGCTGTTGGAGAAGCAAGGCTCCAGCTTAATCCCCCCTGAAGATTATCTTGGGCTATATTCTGTGATTTAATAGTATGTTAAACTAAGCCATAATGTATAGCGCCCTAGTTTTGGATTGAATGTCTTCCAACATCCCCAAGTCTGCAATGAAGTGAGTGTGCAGCTGCTTACCAGTCACATGCTTCTGAATTTCGGATGAGACTAAGTCTGTATTATGGTTAATATCTTTGAGTAGCTCCACTGCCTTGTCCAACCCTCTCATGCGCAACACCTCCTTCTTGTTGGCTGAATTCTTGAAGACAAGGTTACGCAAGGTGGAGGCCGCTGTTAGCTGGATCTGTGGGTTTCTGCTTGAAAGCAAGCACACCAATGGATTAATGCCGTCTAGACTCCGTACCTAAGAGAGAGGGAATATGCAATTCAGATGAGGAAACTGATATACTGTTGTAAGCTATTAGTTGGTCATGTTACTAGAGGTATGCATGGGTAAACTGTTTGAGGCAGCAGCCTTCAAATCCCAAAAAAACATTATTTGGATATACATCATGCCACTCATCCATGTGAAGTCAGTAAGAAAATATAAGCTTAAAGACAATATTGGCAGGTTTTCAATGTAGACAGCAGCTTTGGGTTGGTTTGCAAGAGAAGGCTGAAAAGTCACAACAGTGCATGATTTGATAATTAACACCAGAAATCCCATACCGTCTCTTAGAGACAGCACTCACATAGCTGGACACATACATTTTTGTGTTTAGTGAGTATAACATGCACGTATCTGGCTTTGATAAACATGCCTTATGAATGTGATCACAAAAACACCCCTATAATCTGCATCAGTAATAAACTGCATTACTACATTTGAACTTTAACAACAGCGGGGTCTGTTGTTAAAGTTCAAACAACAAGTGGGGTCACTGTCTGTCCACATTACAGTAGAGCTACTGGCTGGTATTTTGAGCTGGCATTTATTAAAGTGTTTGCTGTGTGTTTTATAATCTGTCAAAGACATATACTAGCTTGGTTGAAATGTTCTTTGCTCACCTCTTCTTTGGTCTTGTCAGTTGTAAATGTGTTATGCTGAATTACAGAAGCTCCTTGCAGCTGATACCTTTCATCTCCACTCTTGATCCACTGTACTGCCTCAGATAAATTGATTCCAGATGTGTTTGCCTCTCCATTCATTCTGTAATCAACACCAGAGATATCCTTAGTTGGCAAGTTTCCTTTCAGTACAACATGCCAGAGATCGCTAAAATCAGAGCAAATGAATCATGGACATCGGGTTTTACAACTCACCCATTCATCTCAGGCTTGGATTTCACAGACATTGAGGGCTTAAACTCATAGTTTGAGTGGGCCGATGGAGGTCCTCTGATGAGGGTCTGATTGCTGTTGCCAATAAAGCTGGTGTTCTGTACAGGCAGACCAAAGTTGATGATAGGAGGTTGGCTGAGACTCCTTACTAATCTCCTTGTCTGCCTGAAATTCTGGTTCCTGTTGGTGGTGTTACTTTTAATGCCTCCTTGAATGGCAGAGATGTCAGTGTAGACAGTGGATTGGCTTGGAAAAGGAAGGTTGTCTGGTAACATCTTGTTGATCCTAGAATAGGCAGACTTGGTGCTGACACTCCTTTGCATTATACTCTGACTGTGTTTTCTCTAGAAAATGAACAGATAAGAAATATGAATAAAGTTGTCCAGGAGCTAAATTTGTGGATGCAATATTATATAGTGGATAAGGTACAACACAAAGGTTTTTCCTCTATAAACAAACAGACCAGAGAATATGGATGTGTACATATGTGTACAATATCAACATATGTGATGTGCTGTGCAAGGTGTATAAGCAGGAAACTATGTTTCTCCACATGATGGTACAGTAAAAAATTAAAGAGAAAGTTAAATCTAATAAAATGTAAAAAGAATATTTCCTTTATGATTCATGGAAATCTGTCGACACCACAGCAGTCTGTTCAGGTTAATGGGGAGGTGACTAATGTGAGGTGTGGCAATTAATAGGTTTCATGCAAGATCATCACTGTTAAAAGTGATAAATAAATAAAATTGAATTGAATTAAACCATGACAGTTACATGAAAAAAGTAATAATATATTTTCCCCCATATATCACTTTCCATAGTAGCATTTGCAGTACTCAACTATTGTTGTGTGCATAGAAACTATTTTAAAAAAAAAGAAACATGAATTTTGTAATTAGTCAAAAGCTGTATTCTTTCTCTCTTCAAGTGTCCACAAGGTGATTGATTCTACCAGTTTACCCTTTTAAGAAAATGTTTCCTGAATAGGATTTATGTGTGTTCACAAATAAGACAAGATCCGACAGACCTCCCATTGCAGTCTAATGAATGATTTCTTAATGCGTCACTCCAATCTAATCTTTTCTGACTTTCTTCCTTCTACAAAGGCACTGAGGGTGACATTACATAAGTACCAGCTACATTCACAGTCCACCGTCAAAACACAAAGACGGATGCAATCCATCATTATCTGTAGTTTCTGTGTGACAGACTGTTAAACCTTTTTTTGACACACACGCAAATCATATAGACATAGAAATGCTGTTTGCATATAAAAAATTAAAAAAAACCATTAGGTAAATAAAACATTTTATATATATATATATATATATATATATATTTATTTATTTATTTTTCTCCTTCAATCAATTTACTTAATTCAGTTGTTTGCATCTTACACTCATGACTCACCATTCACTGTTCACTGATCAGAAGGAATGTACTTTGTTTCAACCTTTACCTTCTTGGTGCAAAAAGTCAAAGCTATTAGCTGTATTTTATGCTTAAATTTGATATGTTTGGAAACTAAATATTTTTAGCTTTTTGTATTTTTAATAATTGCATATTATTCTTATTATTTTTCAAATACATTTAACTGAATTGAATTTTAGACACTAGATCAGCACATCAAATTACAATAAAGGTTTAAGCTTACAACCTTTTTGGTAAACCATGAACTATTAATAAACTGTTACGCTAGCACTGGTAAAAATAATGAGTTTTTGTCCTTGCACACAAATGGTAGTTATGTTCTGAAACCAGAAATGTTCTGCTTAGATCTGAACACTGAAACACAAGCTCAGCCGTTCACATTTACATATACCAGTACTTAGGACATGTAATAATCATCCTTAAATAAAGCAAAAGTATAAAAATATATAAACATGAATCTTACCATTTTTGCACTTCCATTTGCCAGGGTGCCTTCATACACAAATTCTGATCCATTATGATTCGTGGAAGGGACCTTGTAATCATAAAGCGCACTGTCACTCTTGGGACCTAATTAGAAAGAAGATTTGAATTTTTTTATGTTGTTTACAAAAACTTTGCAATAGGCTAAGAAGTCTTATATATTCAAACCAGGCAAACTGTTTTGACCAAATGCCTGACCAAATAACCAATAATTGAACATAATCTTAGAATGCACAATAAACTTCTCATATACATGGTTAATAATGAACTCAACACAGGTACTTAATCTCACACAAGAGAATGCTCCAGAAGATAGCAGTGGAATATATATTTTTAATACGTACATATGTACACACAGTACATATTATGGAAATTATGATATTTATGTTGAATAAAGAAACAAAATATCACATTGTAAAATGTTGGCTTGCTTTATCAAACTGTGCCTGATATGAGAATTAGTGTATTCGCCTTACTGGGATACGCATTACTGCTGCTGTAGGTTACGATCAGTAAAGACTTATTTGACGTGACTGTATAATAAGCAAAATAAAAATTAAATGAAAAAATTAAATAAGAAATATTATTAGATTTGCAGATTTTGTAAATTTTGCAGATAATCTTGCATGCATGTTCAAAACTCAAGGTCCATTGTCGAAAAACTATAAATAATATATAGTTTAAATATATAGTATAAATAAATATATTCGTAATAATAATTATAATAAATATTATATAATATTATAATATATAATGCCATATATGTAGGTAAAGATATTACCCATAAAAATATATAAACTTATTAGCAAAATATGAAATTTGTTTAATATAAATACAGAATCCCCCCCAAAAAATCTCCATATATAGGGGAAATTTAAACATTTTGCAAAATGCAGCTTGCGCAAAAAACATCCTCGACATTATTATCCTTTCTGATTTTAAATCCAATTTGAGTATGTTCCATTAAATGATCTTTGATTCAGCCATAAGAATGATTTGACTACTTGCTCCCTTTTGTATGCAGAGTTTTGACACAGTTTGTAAAATGGCAAATAAAATAAAACAAACAAAGCAGCAAATGCACACATTATCTACAAGCGTATCTACCGTCTTAGAAGATACACAGCAACATTAATCCCACAGGTTATACAGTAAGAATATAAAGTTATAAATTGTGGACATGGAGTTACACCGGGGTTATACAGGTGTACTCCAAAGTGATTGAGTTACACGCTGATGATATTGACGTAGACCACATTAGGTTTAGCGAGATATACATTATTGATATGAAGTTATACTTGTCCAAAGTGTAATTTTGTTTACTCATAATTAACTTATTATAACCACCTTTGATGTAAACCTAATTAGTTACTTTTTAATTACAATTTTACTATTTTAGTTCATTTTTTTCTTTCATAGTGGGTTTATTTTATATAAAGATTTTTAAAAATTATTTTAGTTCATACATACCCTATAGTAATTCACTGTTGCTGAGATGATCAGCTCAGTTAATTATTTACTTTTTCACAATTAACGTGTCACTGCTTATTAATGAAAGAGAGCGCGCGAGGTCAGTAGAGAAGCGGCTCGGGATAACGCGGCGTCTCTGAGTTGCGCACTTTAATTCGCTCAGAGTTTGGGTCAGACTTTATGCTGTTATTTATTGATTTATTTCTTATTTGTGTTTTTGCTTGTTTTTTTTCAACGAGTTTCTGAATATATGATATTTATTATTATTATTATTATTATTGTTGTTGTTGTTGTTGTTGTTGTTGTTGTTGTTGTTATAGTAGTTGTAATAGCTAAAGAGGCCCGGAGAAAGCACTTACAGGTAAAGAAAATCCTCAACCCGCCTGAGCATAAAGGTTTTTATATTTATAATATATAAATCGCTGTGGTATCTATTAGGCTATGCTGAAAACTATAACTAGTGATGAGGAGTAAATGCGCTTACTGGTGGGGGACAGTGTCCCTAATGATCCTCTGTTGTACTTGCTCTTGCTCTTCTTCCTCATCGTGTTGACCTGCTCCAGCACGCGCCGCTCGCCCGTGCGCGAATTTCCGTCTGACGGAAGCGCGAGCGACGTCTCCCCGATCTCCCCGAAAGTTAAAGCCGACTTGAGGGGTTCCAGCGTCATTTTGGACACGAGACCTGTGTGAAACGGGTGTGAAATGGTTTCCACGTCCCTGATGCTCCGCCTGACTGACTGAGGTAGCCTCAAGCTTACCTGTTCCCTCCCCGCAGGGACTCACGCCCTCCTCCCGTCTCCTCCTCCTCCTACCCCCCGCCCCCCGCGACACTCAACCAGTCAACGCAACGCCGCCACTTTCACACAACTGCTTTAACGAGTAAAACAAACACGCGTATTACCGTAATATTTTGGTGTTACGTGCAAATTACTTATTTATATTATTATTAGTAGTAGTATATATATTTTTTGCTTGAAGACGGGTCACTTTCGATTAGAAGGTGTTACAAAGGACTAGCCTTGTCAAGCTGTTTGCGTTTTTAAACAACGCGTCAATAAATCTTTTTTTTTTTCTTTTCCCCCTGATACCATGACAGTAGATTTCTCACTAGACAGGCCTGGGCTTGGTTAAAGTCTAAAAGAACAGGAAATCCCAGCGACAAACATCCAGAAGGTTCCGCCGCACCCATGGGCAGGACCAGGGCCTTGTCCAAAACTGCACACTTACAGCCCTCAATAGTGCGCCACAACAATAGCTCGACGGTGGGCCGCGTTCGCATGCTGCACAGGAGGCGGGTGCGGCTCAGGACATGCGCAAGGGCGTGGTGCTCTTCTGAGTTAATGGTGCATCAGCGAAACCGCCTCCATGTCACAACATGTCCGTGACACATTCAGCAGAATAAGGAAGTGCGAGGACAGATTAAACGAAGAAGCGTGGGAAAGAAGATACTACTGCAAAACTAGACACAATTAGGCCTTATTAAGGCTTGTGTAACTACAAGTGGCTTACCTGTATTAATAGATAATGGAAAAGAGAAAGTGTCTTGGTAAAGTTTTTGACCTTCGCGAAAGTTCTACAAGGCTCTGAAATTGCTCAAAGTACTCTACCCAAAAAGTGGTCCTGCTGGCATTTTTTTTTTCCTATAACAAGGATGGAAAGTGCTGTTTTGCACACCTGTTCAAAATCTCTCTTTGCATTCATTGAGATTGAGATCTGCTGATTGAGAAGTCCATAGCTTCATAAATTTGTGAATCCTTTCCATATTAGTCAGACTACAATGTATAAGGCCAAGTGTAACCATCCATGAAGTACCGGGAACCCTGCCAACCATAAGCATATACATGTCTCACATATAGGGGGATATCAGTCCTAAAATCAGGTTTCAGGTACATTTGAACTGAAAAAACAAAATCGGAATACTAAGACTGCACCCTTGTGGTCTAAGTGTTTTACTACAATTAGTAATAACTGATTTACACTGGTCAGTGTCGCAGTGAATCCAGGGACTATCTATAAGAACTCATTGGAAGGGATGGCAGTTCATAACAGCATACACATGTAGAGAAACATTGACAAAATCTAGGTCATATTTAGTAGCAATTTGAGCATAGACTGTCCACCGACCTGCATGCTTTTGGGAGATGAGAGATCTTCATCTTTAATAAAAAGGCAAGGATGAATGAACAGGATTACCTAGGCTGCAGGATATGGGTCCCATGTTGGCACGGGCCCTGGATTGACCATGGCATTTTTAATTGATTAAAATTTCTTTAAAGAAAAAAAATAGCTGCTTGACCCCTGTTTGGACCATGAAAAACATTTTCCAGCTGGTTGGGTAGTTGTGGACAGATTCATCAAGTTCATAAAGTCAATAGTATGACCAAGAACTCCAAAAAAAATAAAAATAAAAATAAATCTGTTTTAAAAAATGCAGAAATTCTGGTCAGCTACAAAATTCTAATTCATAGCAGTAGGACAGATAAGGGCTACACACTGGCATGGCTGAAACAGCTGCAGCTAGCTCTAGCTTTGACAAACGTATTTGCCGAGGTGACACCGATCATGCCTCACAAGCACCTCACTCAGGTGTAGGTGAATTCGGTCTGTGGAATATTTGTAGCACACCAAGTAATTTAACATTGTGCTAAATTACTTATTTTTTACTAAAACATTATGAGTAGGTGGTCGTTGCACAAGGAGTAGCATAGGGGTTCATAATCCCTGTAATCCACCATTGATAATACAATGTATACAAATACTAATCAAACATATTTAAAAACAAATATTAGTGTAGCACTTTATTAAGAGCAATTTATTTAATTTAAAAAACTACATCTTTTTAACAACTGCTTGGACAAGTGAGTAAAATCTATACATATATTGTTTACAGAGAGTAGATAAGTTTATATTTTTACTAATATTTATATTGGTTTACAATCATAGATAAATGAAAGTGACATTGTGTTAGGTTTAAGTCCTTAGTGAAATAGAGAAATAAATCTTTTTTTCTGCAATTAACATAATGTGTATGTATACCATAAATATTAATGCATGATTAAACAGGAGTGAATGATTACAGTACACAGATAAGTATAGACACTATAAAAAGACAAAACAAAAAACAATGGGTAAAACATCAAAAACAGGTGATAACAGGAGACATCTATTTTAAGGAAGACATTAAACTAATGTAAAAAAAAAAATTGTGGTTATTAGAATCACCTGCCCTGCAGGATCTTGATCGATGCTTTAAAAAAAGCAACTTCTACTGGGCCTAATAAATACAATTATTTTGTTAGATCTGTAAATATACATAATGCCAACATTAAATCATATATGCCTTAATGACAACCAATAAGGTGGAAAACATTTAATGAGAGGAGTAACTGGTCCATTTTTATAATTGGACATTGAGGTGTGGAGTTTTAAGGGATAAAAAAAAATGACAGAGTGTGCTATTATAGGAAATACTCAACTATGTTTGCCAAATGCCTAAATGTAAATGAGGTAATGTGATGCTAATATAGAAATTTAAGCAAAACTGTCTGACAAAATCAAGAATACAGCATAGTTATGGTATACATATCCCTATGCAATGTTACTGCTTACACTTTTGTTACTCCTTTCTTTCAGTATCCAATGATTGTTCTCTCTTTGTGACTAAGCGAGATGATTGGTCCAATCAAATTCCTGAGACAGACATCCATTCCATGAGTTACATGCCTGGCTGCAACCTCATCACTTGGAGCAAAAGAGAAGCCTTACATGCTTTTTTTCTGTCAGGCTAATAGCTCCCTCTCATGGAGAATCATTAGCTTACTAAAGTGAGCAAGACAGCTAGTGAGTAATAGGCTCTTTTCACTCCTGGCATTAACAGATGTCATGGTTGATGTATATGATGTATATAAATATATGTAGATCATGGAGCGAGCATATACTGTATATGCTCGCTCCCACCTCTATGACAAAGCACACCTCATTCTTCAGTTAAACTATGAAGTGTAACCAAATAAACCACATTTAATTCATAGTACTATAATAAGATATTATTGTAATAATACTATAACGTCATAGATATATTGCATTTATCTCGATTTTGCTAACTTATTAGGAATAACATAAAACCAGTTTGCACACCATCAAGGTGATTAGATCATCCATGATGCATGTTTATACCAGTTGTGAAAAGGCCCATAGAGACAATCAGGTCCAACAGGCAGATGTGGAACCACCTGAATTAACCAGAAATCTCTAGAAAGTGGTTCAGCTGAGCCTTGTTTCATGTCTATGAAATAAGCAGATATGTCAAAGAAATATCCCACAAGTCTAGCTGAGAAGTGGTTCACAGCCTTAAAACTTGGTTTTTCAGTCTTCAGACTCCACAGCGTCAGATTCTCTTTGAGAATGGTTCTTGTCTACAACCTTTGGTAGCTCCTTCAAACGTTCTTGCAGGCTGCCTACTGCAAGCCTCATCTGGTCCTCTGCTCCTTGTAGAGACTTCACCTCCATGCTGTAAAAGACGTACAAGAAGAGGGCAGATAGAAGGATGGCGAAGCACAGCGCTCCGAGTAGGTAGAAGGAAGCTTTGGGGAAAGGCTGTTCAGCTCCCAGGGAGAACATGGGCACAGCAGCTATGGCTAATTCCAGCAGGAGCAAAGCCAGACCCATAAACCCTGTGCGTGCAGCAGTGTAGCGCATACGCTCAGCACAATGCAGGCCCACCTTCACCTCTGTCCGAGCCTCAGTCACAATGTTTATCAGCTCAGAAAGACTAACTAATAAAAAAAAATAAAAGAAAGAAAGCATTTGACAGAATTCCCATGGAGGATCTAGTGGGTTAAAAAAAAGTCATTTTCTTAAGCGTCATTACCTGCGGTACAGTCTTTTTCTTCCTTTTCATTCTTCAAAGGGCAAAGCATCAGATTAGTGGTTAAGGCTTCATGGTCTGAGTAAGGGAAGTCATACCCAGGAACAGAGCCCTTCGTAGTGGACAGTGATTCACAACTAATATCCACTTTCCCTGATCCCTGTTAATAAAAAAATAGAAAATAGTGTACAAGTTAACAAACTGGAAGTGGAAGTTACGTTTAAACTATAAAAAGTGTTTCTTACACAGATTATTCATGCTTGCACACAATAATACATTCAGTTGTCAGATTATTATAGCACAATTGTATCTGTGCTCATTTGTTAATTTATCAGGCAGGCCTGCAATATTATCAGCCCTTTCACTTCTTAATTCCTGTTGTGTTGGAAATATTATTTTCAGTGCAAGACCAACTAAGAATTCACTGCCATGTCAGCATGCCAAGTGCTGTGGGTAGACATCATTTGAAGCAACTAATGGGTTACAATCACTAATATACTGTACAGCAAGTATACGTAAAATAAACCTGTATGAAATAAGGCCTAATGAATGTAGGTGTAATGTTGATTTGATCTGTCTGATTGTACAATTAAGAACTTTCACCTTAAAAAAGATGTAGTCAATACGGATTCCTTCTCCAAATGGACTAAGTTCCTGAGTATTTGTGAAAGGGTTGTCCGTTATATGGGTGAATCCCTGTTCACATCCCTGTAAATTGCACAAAAACAATATTATTGTTAACAATGAAGCCGATTCAAATGAATTGAGGTTATTCCGATTTTTGATTGTTTTAAATTGGTTTTCTGGTTTAGTAAATTTTTATAAGAAATTCAACAAT
>JAQMYK010000036.1:22890902-22910102 GCA_030014345.1 Clarias buthupogon
AAACAAACAAACAAACAAAAAAACTTGGCCTTGTCCTTACTTCTTATATGCACTGTGTACCTAAGGACACACATTGTCTTCCAATGCTAAAACCTCAACTTCCTGCCAACATGTTCAACATTCATAGTCCCTCAGTAAAATAGAAAAAGCAAAAACAAACAAAAAAATGCATAATTTGTTTGCAATAAAACCGATGAGACCCACTTTGTTTTTAAGGCATTTAAATATGTATAAAAAAACACTCCTTTATCAGAGCAATACTACATTTCTAATTTCCATTTGTGCATGGCCCTCTTTTCGAGCCTTTATCCACTTTTACTCGGATCAGTACGGAAACAAAAAAGAATGCATCCGTTCTTGGCTACATGCTTGTGTATTGCTCTGACGTCTGGACAAAAAGATAGAATGTCCATTGGCGAAACCCGTTCTCGTAGAGTGGCTAGTCTTTTATGAGACGGTAGACGTGGTACTGTGCCCCATGTTCGCTCGTTGACACTTCGAATACAAATGCTATGCAAAGCAGAGTTTCCTGTGTTTCCCTGTTAGTCACCACCTAGAAGGAAAACAAAAATCATATTATTAGTTTGAAACATAGAAAGCCATAAAATTTACATTATATAACAAAGAACATTATGGCTTGACTATGAATGTATCACAAACACACACACAGTTGTAGTATTGTGTTACCTGCAATATGGTGAAGTTCTCCAGAACACTGTTCATCATGTACTTCTCAGGCAGGTGCTTGAGCTTGTGGATGAAGTTGATCATGTATTCGCACATGGGGGATCGGTGGATCCTGTACACACACTTTCCTCCTTCCACTCTCGCATATTCCGTCTAGCAAACAAGGAAATATCATCAATCTTTTGAAAAATTCAAATAGAGCAATTCTATTACACTTGCTGTCTAAGAAAAGGGGGAAATATAAAACTATGCATTTGTGTGTCAAATTAGAGATCAACAAATGCTGCGAAATGTTTTTTTTTCTCATCGCCACCTGCTGGACCAATCCAGAAAATTGCATTTCATTCTCCACCATGTATCCGGATAAACATATCATAGATGCTAGAATGCTGATTACACAAAGTTAAAGAAGAATAAAAAAACAAAAAGACACTCACCTCTACTTTCTCTACCACCTGCTTGCCAAACGAGCAGACTTTTGTGGAGACGGTAATGGTCATGTTCTCAGTGCTGCAGTATTGGCTGCTGACGCCATAGAAAGTTCCAGGTCCATCCTGCATATCGCTGCTATTCAGATCCGCCTAAATCATAGAAGCAAACCAAGATCAAGCACTTGGCCCAAGTTCTATCCTTACTGTTTATTTACATTTCTGTTAGTCTAGTTCTAATAATCTGCCCTGGCGTTTTCACTGGTAAGTCGTGCCTACCCAGAATTTGACCAGGAAAAAGGCGTTTTGTGGGCCCTTTTCATACAGCTCTTTTAGCCCTCCCTTCTTCTCTGGGAATTTGTCGTAGATCTGCCGTATGTCCACTGCCTCGAGCAGCGGATCGCTGTATGATGGGTTGGTCTGTCCAATGTGCACAAATAAATGCTTGCTGTACTGTAAAAAGGAAATCAGAGCATCAAGTTTGACTGATCTTATAATACGGTAAATATGTTACCACAACACAACAAAACTACATTTTTATTAATAATTTAGTCTGTTCATTCAAATATTATTATACATTATTTTAATGTAGTAGGTTATTCATGAAATAAAGCCAATTTCCTTAAACCAGATAGAGTTAACTAAATGATGGGGTGACTTTCAAGGAGGGGTGACTTTATTTCAAACACAGTACAATATCCTGATGTACATTGTCACTTACAGTGTCCTGGTCTCTGGGAACCTCCATAAAGGCAGAGTACTCAAGCATGCGCAGTTTGGAGGAGGCAATGGTGCGGTCCTGCCACACAGGCACGGCAGTGGCTGCTGGGGGCAGAGGGGGTGCCAAAGGCTCGTATGCTGGACACCATGTAAAGAAGAGCACCAGTGAAACACAACACAAACATGAAATGCACAAACCCATCCTACTGTAGCAGCATTCTGTACCGAAAAAGTCTACCTGATATGGGAGGTGGAACAGGTCCAGATAGGTTTGTGTAACTGCTTGCAAATGGCTTGATGCTGCAACAATAAAAATGTTATATTGTTAGTGTCATTTGAAATTTCCGAATTCACAAGGTGCACTCATTTTTGTATAAATTAGCCTTATTTGAACTGACCCACACAGTAATTACAGTACACACAGATTTTTAAACTTACTCCTGAGAAGGTCCAGGTTGTCCTGGGATTGGAGTCGGCCAAAACTATAAAAATCAGTATTTGAAAAACAGAAAGAGAAAGCAGAATTCAGGAACAGGAACAAATAAATTAGTAGATTGGTGTTACGTGTCTATATGTTCCAAAGGCTGGGGCTAAAGCGGGATTACTGACCCGAGGGGGAGGTGCATAGGGTGGCTGGGTCAGTGGAGGAAGCTGGCTCTTGATCAGATTTGGAGAAACTATCTGGGCTGAGGATAGTGACGCCATATTCTGAAGAGCCTTGTCTTTGGATGCTTGATCCTGAAAATGAGAAGGACACCAGTCAGACAAGTATTAAACACACCCACCAAAGCTGGATTTACAGTGAAATAAAGCTTATAATTATGTAGGGCTAGGAACAATTCAACAGCTTGTTTATTGCCCATAACCCATAAAGGTAAAGTATCAGAAACATGAACAGGTGCAGACAATTGCAGGTATAATGCCCGAGAAGGAAATCAGAGAGCACACAAAAGTGTTCAAATTATGCAGTAAATTGTGTGCGTCTGTGTGTGTGTTCTGCGCATGTGTGTATACAGTGCATCTCAAATTGGAATATTGAACTTTCTCTTGTAATTTGATTTAGACAGTGAACCTCTTATTTAATCTAGATTCATCATATGTAAAGTGAATTTTTTAAAAACCTTTTTTCTTATATTAGTTCCTAAGATCAACCAAAAAATTATTTACAATACAACAATTCTGAAAATAATCTGTAAATTTATACACTCAATACTTGGCGAGGGCTCCTTTAGCATAAATTACTGTATCAATGCAACATGGCACAGGGGTGATCAGCCTGTGGCACTGCTGAGTCATTCCTGAAGACCCTGTTTGATAACGTCCTTGAGATGTTTCCTCTGTTTCACCAGACTCTGGAGCCTTGATTTTCAAATGAAACGCAAAATTAACTTTCATCTGAAAGAACAATATGATGCTTCTGATGTTTTCTCTGTTGCAGGAGCGGCTTGATACTAGCCCATTTACTGAAGATGCCTGTGCATGGTGACTCTTGATGCACTGACTCTAGCTCTTGTTCTTGAATCTGCTTCCTTGACAGTCTTTCTAAGACTGCGGTCATCCCTCTTGCATCCCTCACTTTTCCCTTCCAGTCAACATTCCATAAATACGCTTTAATACAGCACTCTGCAAACAGCCAGCCCTTACAAGCAGTGACCATCTTTGGGGAGGGTGTCGATGTTCATCTTCTGGACAACTGTCAATTCAGCAGTCTTAAATCTATTTTTGAAATACTGGATTTTTTATTATCCTGAGCTGTAAGCTGTAATCAAAAAGACGTGTAATGTACCTAGAATATATAAGAGATTCATTTTTTAATTAAATTATGAAAGAAAGTTACATTTTTCATGAGATTTAAATCATTTTTAAACACATGCGTGCACACACCCTCAACGTCATAATCTAGGTCAATTTGTTTATAGTGCTCCTCTGGTTTTCCTTAACAGCAGAAAGAGGCGACAGGCAGAAGCAGGTACGAGAAGTGATTAACAGGTCAGCTCCTGAGCGCACACTGTGTACGAGTCTAACACAGGTCCATTAAACACGAATTTGCCACACAATAAAATTTCTCGTGCTAATCTGTCTGAATTCACAGCCAGTCAGTTGGTTTCAAATCAACCAAAGATTTTAATGTTACTTAAATCAGGACACACTTGGGCATGCAACAACATAACATGAACATCTGATCTTTTTTTTTTTTTTCTTTCAAAATATGCATCATGATAGTCCAAGATACTCTAAACACACTCTCACTATTGTTTAGATTTTTATATAATGTTCATATAGCAAGCGCATGATAGTCGTCAATTTCTAATTTCCGATTTATTCCATACAAATCAAATGCATCACCATAAGCAAACATATCACGAGACGGAGGCTGAAGCAGGGAATGCATGAAGACAATGGTCAGCTATTAAAAATGACACATTAAAGCTCATGTATACTGTGTGCATTTAGCGAGGATGTAGAGAGCGAAAGAGCAATGCTGGGCATTAGGACGGCTGTACAGCGTGTGGTAAAGCCAAGAAAATGCACAAATATCCAAATCCACACTTACCAAGTTCATGGCCTGAATCAAAGAAAAGAAAGACCGTTAGTACAATATCCAGAGGAGCTATGTTTTAGTGTGTTATTGTGCTGTGATTTCTCTCTCAGATATTATTAGATGTGATTCTAATAATATGTGAGAGATGTCTGCTAAAAGTCTATTCCCAGCATGAAGTTAGAAACAAACAGTGAGTCATTTCGATGTTTTGTATAGAATGCTCATTTTGAACTACTTGTAGGAAAGAAAGCTCTTAATATGCTCTAAATGTTTAAACTGTTGTAGCTTTCAAATACAATGCAAATACATTTTAAAGAGATAGGGATGTGCTTTGGAAGAAGAATAGATTAATAAGCAATACAATTAGTAGATAGTCAGATAAAGGTGACCACTTTTACAGCAGCTAAGAAAGTGCTTGTGTCATCTCGATTCAAGTATATTTCTCGGTCGTTACTTGCTGAATAGTGCAGCATACAGATAATGTACGCTTTTTATAAAGGGTTGCAAAGTTCACAGTTTCCTTAACTGATAGGCCCACCCAAACCTTTAATCTCACACGAGACAAATAAAAAATACCATGTTGTTCAAGGCCAATGGTTAATCAGAAATATTTATGGGAACTTTGAATCTAATTACAAAACTCAAAATGTTTATTTTTAAAAAAAATTTTAATAAATGATCGCTTGGAGACAACCCTTATGGTCAATTAAGGGGTCTACACTTTGGGAAACACTGTAAAAATTGAACACGTTAAAAATAATTGGTGTATCATTAATGGTAACAATACACAAGTTTTTATAGCTACACCGTCACAAAAATTGTTAAGTGAGAAAGTTAGTGAAACCTAAATTTAAACAAACGGAATAAAAAACAATAATGAAAGGACGGTGTAACAGATCTCTCTCCATGGTTTGATACACATGTGAAAGCTGGAATAACTGCAAGGTTTAACAATCATAGTGCGAAATGCAGTGGTTATATATTTTAGTAATTTAGGGAAAAATCTCTTTTTTGCACATACAATTACTGGGGCTGCCAGGCAGTTGTAAAAATCCAGCTTACTCAGAAAAAAAACAGCCAAATAACAAAATCAGGCATAGAACCCGTACTGTAGCTCAACTATTTACGCATATAGCTTCCTTCAATAAAATTAGCCTAATATTTATTACCATCCCAAGACACGTTTTACTTGCCGAAATTGATCAAAAGTAGCACACTTATTGAAAAAACCTCACAATCTGGCAACACCATTGCACAGCTTAGCAAGGTAATCTCTGATTGGCCGTTTCTTTTCCTTTGTCCTTTCAAAATCTGAACTGCAAGTGCGCCCTCTTGTGGTGTACAAGTTAATCAACGTGTGAGCTCCAGAGCATTATTATCCAGAACAAACATCAGTTAATAAATTGTTAATCGGTAAAATTCTAAATGGTAATAAATAATTAATAATTAGCATTCCTACTTTCTGTAGTTGGTTAACCGTTCTAGCTATGTTAATTTTAAACATATCATGACTTAAAACTTAAAAGGAAAAAACTTAAAGAAAAACAAACAAATAAACAAACAAAATACCTGCCTGGATTGTGCTGCATGGGTATAAGTGGTCAGGGTGAAAGTTTGGATGGACATAGGGGCTCTGGGTGAAAGGAGGCCAAGGGTTAAAGGTTAAAGAAACAGCGAGCATCAGGAAAGACTACAGGCAGAGAGCATGGAGCCATCATGCACTTTTAGCCTTAACAGCTACAAAGCAAGAGAGTGCTGAGCACTCTATTCCACTCACACCACTCCAACTTCCATCTAACACAGGCAGCCTTTGTTTTAAGGGGACTTTCACTGGGCTCTTCTTTAGGGTTTGGTCAGGCAGTTGCACAATGGAATACATGGTTCCATAAAGTAACACTGTCTCCGATTTGTTAATGCAAAGCCAAATGCTGCAAAGCACCCCCCTCCCACCCGCAAGAAAGCGCATACCTTCAGCTTTGACTGTATTTCGCGAGATTTTCTCCGGGCAAGAACCTGCAAATGGCTAGAAACCTGCAGAAGAGAAGAGCGATAGAGGGGGGGCAAGAGGAAATAGAGAGAGAGAGAAGAGGGAAAGAGAGAGAAAAGAAAAGCCATAACCAAAGAGGGAAGAGACTGCTGTTTGCATGCTAGCCCTAAGGGGCTAGCAGGAGATACCTACCTTTATACCTGCTTGGAACTCGCGAACTTTCTTCCGTGCTAACACCTGTATGTGACTAGAGACCTAAGGGAGTGTAAAATGATTTTAAGACACACCCAAGCACACACATTTTGGCACAAAAAATGCTCAGACAAACACAATCATGAGTTCCTAATCATCTACAATATTCCCAATTGTGGGGTTGTGTCACAAAAGCAAAACATCTGTACACCTTTACAAACAATACAGGATTTTTAAAGAAATATTTGTAAACATCTACTGAAAAATTGATTTATACATACATGTACACCAATCAGCCATAACATTACATCACAAAACATTGAGTCCAATATTGTGTAGATTCCCCTTGTGCTGTCTGGGAATCTCTGGGCTACAGGACATGACTCCACAACATCTCTGGGGGTTTGCGGTGGAGTCTGGTACCGGGATGCTGACACCTCAGGCTCTTTACTTGCTTTCCACTGTGTGCTTTAGTGTACTGGGTGTTCTGGTGCCTTTCTATCAAGGCGAGCACTGGCTTTTTTCTCAGAGTCGTGCTACATTGCTTTTACATGGGAAAAATCATCCTGACAACTGTTTCCGGGTCATAATTGATAATGTTATGGCTGATCGGTGTGGGTGTGCATATGTATATATACTGTGTATGTATAAGTTACAATGTACAATACATCACAACTTGAATAGGATTTGTTTATGCAACACTATAATATACAAAATGATTTGAGTGGAGGGAAAAGAAAATCAAGTACCTGTTTTCTTGTGCGGGTTTTTCCTGTCCTCAGCTTAATGTACCTGGCAATGAGTTCATTGCGGCCTGTGGAGACAGGGGGGGGAAACAATGAGTGCATTTCATTTTTCATTCATTCTTTTCATTCCCACAAGGTGGCACTCAAAGAAAAGGCTAGTTCATCGCACTTGCATGCACACATAGACGCACACACCTCTCGAGAAGCCCTTAAGCACTAATGAGGTGGCTTACCACAAATGGAAAATTATTAAAGTGAAGCTTGCCAAATTTAATCAGTGTTCATCACTGAGCATTAGCCACCTCTGCACTTTGAAAAACTTTATTATACACCAACAAGAGAGTTGTTCCAAAGTCTAAAGATATACTGCACTCACATAACATACATAATACATACCTAATATTAATTAACACTTCTATCTATCTATATTACATTAGTTGTTTTAAAACTAAACATGATCTAATGCTTCTAATCTGAACTGAAACACATCTATGCCAGTCACTGGAAGTGTAATCTCAACATGTTCTCAGGACATAGTGTCCAGATTTATTTGTGCTGCACACATTTTCTGAACAGTTCATTAGACAGATGTCTGAACCATTGTGTGCATGCATAAGCGCGTGTGTTTGCGAGTGCGTATGTGTGAGTGTATGTGTTTGTGCACAGAGAGTAACAGGCCATGTGTGCACATGCAGAGAGCTCATACACTGTTGCTGGCCACAAAAACTGGAAACAGCAATGCAATCTTTTCCCCCCTCTGTTGCTTCTAGCATTGAGAGCAGCTATTTCTGCATTCAGAGGGATTATAGCGTGCAGGAGGAAATTGGAAACCGTGGACCTGCTGGTGGTCCAACACCTGGGTCTGAATAGTTCTATAACTCAACTCCTGTCATCCTTCGATTGTTAGGAAAAGGCACTGATGGAAGCCTTACAGTCATGCAAAACAATAACATTTCCCCAATGATTAAGATAACACTAACTTAAAACCAGCAGAATTACTTCTCTGTTTTGCACTTCACATGGCTTTCAGCTATTAAATACACCTTTAATATTGTATCTTTACATAAGATAAAACTGTATAGCTGGCATGTCTGTACATTTAAGATATTTACTAGAAAAACTAATTTGGGGAAATGTAAGTTGAGTAATAGATCACATCAAAATGGTTTTTGGAATTTTTGTCTGTCTGTCACAAAAACTACCATACAAATTTTAATGGGGTTTTCAACAGGTGTATTTGGCCGGGCTTGAGGTAACATAAGCTTTGTTTTTATCGCAATCGGCCCACAAGAAGAGAACATGCTACTTTTAATTTTAAATGGAAAACGGCCTTATATCATTTTAAAAACATCTATATACATATCCGACCTTGAAAAATAAATTTGCTCTTCTCAAAATTCAACAGATGGCGCTGTACATTTTTTAATATGTGCTTATGAGTGTGCAATTGAAATCAACATAATAAATCAACCTTCATTCCGCACACTTCACGGTAACATGTACAAATTTTGGTTCATTTGGTACAGAATTTGTTTCTCCATCCTTTTTAATGTAAAAGCATTTAAATAAAAATAAGAGAATCAATGAATTACATTCTTTTTTTTCTGTTATGGTTCGGTAACAAACCTAAACAGCGTGATGCATGGAGTGTATCTAAAAATTTATTCAAATTCCATAATATGATATTCATGTCATATCAACAGCACTAGTATTCCTGTTACCCTATTTCTCTTGCCTTCTCCCTCTCTCTTGTTCACTCTCCCTCTTTTTTTTTTTTTTGTTCTCTCTCTCTGACCATAAAAGTCAACTCAGTGCAGTTCTCAGCAGAGGAGGGACACCGAAAGAAGCTGTGGGAGAAAGCAAGAGACACATGTACTGTGTTAGCCCTTCCCAGCCAGATGCTTCCCCCCTCCTCCCCTCCCCCTACTGACACACCCGCATATGCCTCTCGCTCTCTGCCTCCGCATTCCTTACATTTCTCAGCGCCTGTCACATCTGCCCCACACAGCCTGACTGGATGAAGCAGGGCCAGGAGCATGCGTGGAAAGAGAAAAGAAGCAAACAGAGAAAAGAGAGGGAAAGAGAAAAATGGCTTCAATGTTTCTGCCAACAATGGGCAGCTGGAGTCCCCCACCCCAAATCCCTCTCAACAACAGACGCTTGCATCTGCTGCAGACAGTCTTCATTCACTACCACTCCCCTGCCCCCTAGATCGCGTGCTCTTTCTGTCCAACTTTTCAACTGTTACCTAATTCAGAAAACTGTAAGCTCAGCCACTCAACCGATGTTATGTATTTATCTGAGAATACTTGTGAATCCTTAAACTAATCATGAACGTGAAAACTGGCAAGAGAGAGAAAGTTTTCATATCAACTTCACTATTAAAGGGGAGCAAAAAGACAGCAACACTATAGGCAGGTGACACAAGCAAGTTCATACAAAATGTGAGCCAGTGTGTAGGCACACGCACACACTCGCGCGCACGCACACACATGCACGAGTTGAAGCAACTCTGTGCAAGTTGTCATTTTGTCTCATAGATTAACACTTTTTTGCCTTGTTTAGGACAAGGCCGGGGGCGGACGTTTTAACCTTTCCTGTGCCGGAACACATCCAGCCAGCTTTTTAACAGCATGCCCCGTGGAAATTTCCACCTTTGCCGAGAAATGGAACTCCTCCTCTGTGCCTCCCTTACCTTCCTCCCCCTCTTGAACCTCACCGAACTCTTTTACTCCATGTTGCCCATCAGTCACTATGATAGCCATGCATTGGGCCACACATACAGTAACTTCTACAGACTATTTATCTCTGATCAATGAAAATAAACACATTGTTGTATTGGTTTGGGTTTGGCATATTATCTTTATTTGTCATTTTCACTGAATCAGTGCACGGATTTGGTTGTTTGGCTTAAGGCTAAAATGTTAAAACAAGTTAAATTTTGTGGATTAACAGATGGCTAAAACTAAAACAATTTCAGGTTAAAATATAAATAAAAGATTAGACAATTAAATGTACCTGCTGTGTTAAATGTGCTCAAGCCAAACTGGTAACAAAGGGGTTCAAACAGGAAGTTGAATTGTTTTATTTGAACTTTGAAGGAACTTGGAATGTACCAACTATCCTTGTGTAGCCTCATTAAAGACCATCACAATTTCACTCGGACTCCCCTGTTATCGGTCATTCATCATAACATTTATATCAATCATTTTTCTTGTTGGTGTGATTATCACAGTCACACAGTGTTGTCCATAAGTTTGTAGACAGTGACAACTTTTTCAAAATTCTGCCTTTTTACAATGGATTTGAATTAAATTTAATCAATAGGGTGTAGATTTGCAGCTTTAATTCATAGGATTTAAATCATATTGCATTGATAATTTAAAATCACAGCCATTTGCACAAAATCTTCAGAATTAACCCAGCTACCTCTATCAGTCGTCACATTATTAATAAACATAAATGCCCAAGCCACATATGTTCATGCTGTAACACTTCCTCCACCATGCTACCATTTTTGATAGATGATGGTATGCTTTGAAACATGAGCCCCCGTCCTTTCCTTCTCCATACACTTCTCGTCCTATCATTCTGGTGCAAGTTATTCTTGGTTTCATCTGTTCAAAGAATCTTGTTCCAACTTATTTTAAAGCAAAAAAAAAAAAAGAAAAAAACTTTTAAAGGCTATTCTAGCCCTTCTGTCCATGAGAGTTATCAATTGTTTGCTTCTTGGGCCAAACTCTTTGTATTTACATTAATGAAGGTGTCTCTTGATTGTAGAGTTTGCAAATTATCCTTTTGTATCCATTTCTTTGGACTACATTTTTAAAATCCCCTAAACACCTACTAAATACAAATGAAACACTTAAAATTAACCCCATACCATTTATAGTTCTAGTCCGTCATGAAATAACTAAGCAACAGGTCACAACTGGTACTGAAAATATTCATCAATTATCCTATTACTTTTGAGCCTTCAATAATAGAAGGAAAATGGCAGGAATTCCATTTTCCATAATCCAACATTTATGTTGAACCCATTTAATTAAATCTGAAAGTCTCTATTTAAATCACATATGTTTATAATAGCTTGTTTTCAAACCAATTTCGGTGGTCTACACAGGCCAAATTATGAAAATGGCATTGTACAAATACTTATAATTATATGCTGTCCTTAAATGTCTAAAACATCAAACATTCTACCTCTCTTCATGCAACATTCAGCCCTGTTCAACCAGTTTCCCTAAGAGGAGGGTGAACCATCTTTCCTTCCTAGAGTGCTGGCCCTAAATCAACATGGTTTGAACTATGGCTAAACCCAGGTAGAGAGCAAGTATCTTAAAAGCAGAACCAGCCTGGCTGCATTTCTGCCAGTTAACTTCACCCACAGCCACTCTCTGAGATGAGAGAACAAATGTAAGAACTCTGAATAAGACAGAGCACAGAAAATGCATGTCTGCTCAGCATAGAACAAAGCTTCCTTTGCAATTAACAGAATTGTGCACAGTTTCAGACACACACACAAAAACAAAATAGACTGTCGGTCACTAAATAATCCCCCCCCCTCCCCCTTCAATGCCTCAACCTCGACTGACCAAGGCAGCAATACCAGGGCAGAAGCAGTCGGCATGCCTTTGGCCTCACGTCAGTGGTGGAATTAGGAATGCTGAGCTCATCCCACTCGTGAGAGGACTTCTTCAGTGGCAGGGCCTTTGGCCTCACATGACTGAGTGTAAGAGGAGAAGGCATTTACAGCTATGGAAAAAAGCAAGCACTCGAGACAGCCGCAGGGGGTCCTGAGTACTCACTAGCCAAAAAATGGTGAGAGCAAGTGCAAAGGTCATACGTTGTGGTGAATGTTTGTTTTCAGTGTAGACTTAAGTGCAAAAGTGCGAAAAAAATAAAATAAAAGTAAGAAACAAAGACTGGTTGCGTGGGAATCAGCTTTTGTAGCACAACCAGAGAAAGTGAAAATTCCTCAGTGCCACAGTTTATTGTTGCCATTTCTTCAGGAACATTTACACGTTACTGACACAAGATCAAACATTACAAAGGCAGCTGATTTCAAATGAGGGTAGATATGATATTTAGTGATGTCAGGACTGGAGCATGTGTAGCTTGACCACAAATGAATTATGAAATCTTTTAAATCAAGACAAGCACCTACAGAGATCTGACAAGCTTTACTGAATGAGCAGTAGCACATAAACATCAAGGTCTTGAGATTTACTGACCCAGTGCTATGCACTACAAGCCTGTGGTTGGAACAAAAGTTCCCAGGAAAAACAGTACGACCCCAAATGGAAACACTGTAGAGTCATAAATCAAATGGTAAAGTTAAACAATGTAGTTTCGTTGAACCAGATGGACAGATGGCTGGGCCTGCTTGTGCAGACCAGATTTAAAATCCGACCCACACTCAAAGATAATTATTCAAAATAATTAAACCTTATATATACACTATATACAGTACTGTGCAAAATTCTTAAGACACCATATTATCTTATAGTATAAATTGTACGGTACTAGTCCAAAGTTTGGGCACAAGTTTGGATACATTTTCTACATTTTAGAACAATACTGGAGATTTCAAAACTACTAGACAACACATATGGAATAAGGTAATTAAGTAACAACAAGTCAGTTGTTATTTAAAGACACAGAGGTCAGCTGTTCTGGAATAGTTCACTTGCAAGAAGAGTATCAAGTGCATTTGCAAAACCCATCAAGCACCATGATGAAACTGGCTCATGAAGACATTACAAAAAAGCAAGACCAAAACTTACCTTTGCTGCAGAGAAGTTCTTGCCTCAAAAATCACAAACTAACAGCACCTCAGATTAGAGCCGTTTTTAAGTAACTGAATAACATCTGGATATGTAGCAGACACATTTCAATATCAACTCCTCAAAGGAGATTATTGCATATTTTGGACGACCTCTGCATTGTTTCACAATGTAGAAAAAAAATAAAAATCAGGCAAGACCATGGAATTAGATGTGTCCAAAATGTTTGTAGTGTGTTTTTATCACGTGTGCATTATTATGTAAAAAAAAAAAGAAAAAAAAGAAAAAACATTTAATATCTCCAAACACAATTTAAAAATGTATAAATAAGTAACATTACACAAGAATAATTGCATGCCTGTAAAGAAAGCAATATATTTTATAACAAAACAGTTTTCAGTAAAAATAATAATAATAAATAAATAAATAAATAAATAAATAAATAAAAAGTTTGACACATTCTCCAGCATGCTCAATAAAACCTATAAAATGCACAAATCTGCTACTACTAATTATCAAATAATTTTTACACCAAATATTGACTGTTTATTTTGGTACACTTTAGTATTATTCAAAAGTTTCCTTTCTCTAACTTCAAAATCATCTTTTCTTATAGCGTTTTTTGTATGTGCCCAAGACGTTTGCACAGTAGTGTAATTAAAACAGCTGTTATATTTTACAAAGTGTGCTGGAGAATATGACTTCTTCTGGTAACTTTGTCACATTTATTCCTTTCAATTTTCATGCAAAACTCATCCATATGAAAACTGGGCTGTTATATGTTGCTTTCTTTACAAGCATGCAAATATTTTTCTATAATGTTGTTTGTTTATAAAGTTTGATGTTTTGTTTGGAAATAGTGAATGGCTTTGTACATAATAATACAGACACGTATAACAAAATGTGTACTACTGTAAATAAAATATGGTGCCGAAGACTTTTGCACAGTACTGCGTAATTTGGGTGGTTAAATGTCTGAAAGAACTAGTGAAAATGCTCCAAATTTGCATTGTTTTCTAACTGAATACCACAATTTTAATCCTTTACATTAAACAATATATTATTGACAACTCTTGAGTAAAAAATTCTTTCATGAATTTTTGAGTTTCTTACATCCCATTTTTGCTTTAGTGATAGTGTGCACCCGAGCTGGCATGGACTTCATAGGTTTGGGCAAAACCTTGTGATCCATTTTAAATAAAATCTGTCACCTTAGCAGAAAAAAAATAGGTATGAAGAAATCTGACCTGTACAAAGTGGTTAAACATGATCATCACAAATTTGTATATAGTTATAGCTACAAACAGTACAAATTTGTAAATATTAAATATTCAAGATAGTGATCATTTCTTCATTAATTTAAAATATTTAAAATTTGTAAATCATCCTGTTTATATACAATTTCAATTAAAGTGATTTTTAGACTTTTGGACCACTCAAGAGTAGTAGTGTAGTTTGCTTTGAAATACATTTACACCTATAATTATTTTTGTTGTTATTAATAATTTCATTATAAAACCATTTTATAAACTCATGCTTTATTCAGAGATTTGGCTACGGAGATTTTTCAGCCCTAAATCCTTATTTTTCCAGTAGCAAACTGTCATCATTAGGGTTACCTACTTCAGTACTTTTATCTTCTTATGATAAATTTCCATCGCCATCTAAAGTTTCTACACCATGAAAGCAAGTCACTACAATTTTGCCTATTACTACAGATTTTCCATTTTAACCGGTTGCAGGGCTTTGGGGACCCAAGCTTGGATCATTTGATCACATCTCTGGAAATCAGATGTGCTTCTAAAAAGAGACATACAATCATAGTAAATCATTATAAAAACAGAACCTGGTCATGTCATTTCAAGGCTGTACATAAGGGAAACCCTCAACATACCTGAAGCAGCAGTAGTGCCGGAAAAATGCTAACAATGTACAGTAATAGTCACAATGGCATTTCTTCTGGCACTGGCTTTATGTGCTGAATGTCTAACAATAAACATCAAAGCAATTCATTGTAACTGAATATGTACAGATAAAAATAAACAAAGGTATACTTTGTACTTCACAATAAATGTGCACAGGCCTGGCCAAACTAACCCTCTGCCGTCACTTATTTATGAACATTATTTGACTGTTGAGAAAAATGTAAAGGGTTTTTCTCTAAAGAAAAATTATGAAAAACAGAGAAAAATGCATTTAATGTGTATGTGTAAGACTCAGCACGAATGAGAGTGCGCAAAAGAGAGAGAAAGAGAGAGAGAGAGAAACAGAAAGGAAAATAAGTTTAAAACAATCTGTGATTGAGCAAGACAAACAGAGCTAGTTTTGCCACTTTTTTCAACTCTGGGAAAAAAACTAACAAAAAAAACAAAAAACAAAGGGAGTTAACTAACTAACAAGGAAGTAAATTTTCTAATGATCTTAGATAGCAAAGCAAACCAGTTTAGGGGGGAGAAACAGACAAGCAGGAAAAAATTGATCATGGTGTTTCTGCTCTACAGGAGAAACCTGTCTGTGTCATGGCCTTCACATCCCAAACTCGGGGCAAGTGGAGGCCTGTTCAGTGCTGCACTGTGAAAAACACAACTGCTGGCTATGATCTGTCTGTGTTTCAGAAATACAAATTATCACAGCAATCTTCAAAAGATAATATTTATTATTATTATTGTTATGATGATTTATTATTGAATAATTATTAAATTATTTAAAAAATAAAGTATGTTTTAATTTAACATACTTTTTAAAGTCACAATTAATGTTAACTATTGGAAAAGAAATGTTGGCTTAAGCACGACTGATAAGATCTTCTGAAAAAACAGGTATGACTGACATGGCACGCTACTGTGTGCGTGTGTGTGTGTGTGTGTGTGTGTGTACGTGTACATGTGTGCATGCATGAGTTTGGAGGGACAGCATGTAATAACTAATAGTGGACAACAGGCTCTGTTTCCTCAGTTATTTGAGTGTTCAAAATATTATAAACCTTCAGGTCTGTTCAATCCAACTCTCTCTATCTCCGTCTCCCTCTCTATTTGGCAACACCCACAAACCACCAATCAAATCTCTTCCCTCCAGCAATCACTCACTTGCACACAATCTTCACCATACAAATCTCTGTAATGCCCAGACTAACTGTAGTTTTACGCACATGCAAAGAAATGCAGTAAAGTTTCCTTCAAAAATATTGCCATTAAATGTTTCTAAATAGAAATACTATGAACAGGAATAAACAACAACAAACTTAAAGCTGGTATTTGATGTAAAAAAAACAACAACAAAAAAAACATACTCGTATCATTTGGAAGAAGTGGCTGGTATGTATTACTGAGTCTGTAACAGTCGGCAGTCTTAAAATCAGATAATAAACATCAATCAACTGTATTTAAAAACTGTATTTAAAAATATTAGGCTGCCTAAGACATTTTTATATATATTTTTAAATAAATAAAGCTGGTTTCACACTACAATTCAAACACGTTTCAATCAGATAAAATGTATTTCACATTGCTATGTGCAGAATTTGACACATAGTGAAAGATCATGTGGTATACAGAATAAAAAAAATAAATTAGACTTTTCCCTCCAACGTAAATCACTGTATTTGAACGTAATATCTCAAACTATTCCACGTCCAACCGCACAATCAGCAATCAGCCGGTGTGCAATTTCAAAAAGCAATTTCCTGTTTCTTAGATTTGGAGGATTAGGTAATCTACTACAGCTAACCTACTGTCCCCTGGCTCTTGCCATTTAAGGACACATTAGTGAAAAATCACACCTATGTGAGTTCGACTTAATTTTAGGTACATGGAGACCAGACAGTTTAGGAGGGAAAAAAAAACAACCCACACAAAGGACACAGGACTTTGGGATGTGACCTCAGTATCAGTTTCTACATTTCTTTATATATAAAACTAGTAATATGCCAACTTTCCTATAATATATTTCTAAGTATATTGTGAGGTTTGCCTAATAATAATAATAATAATAATAATAATAAAACAGCATTTAAATAAGCATCATTTTAGTCTCACGTACCATACATCTTTCCCTCATCCGAGAGGATGATCTTGCGGCGGCCACAGGGTGGGTAGATGGCGAGTGCCTCCTGGAAACTCTGCTCAATATCAGGGCTCCATACACCCTCCGCATCACTGTCCATCGTCTTATCGAGGTCATCGCCGCCATCTTCCAGCCCCTGCTGAGGGCTTCCGTTCGCACTCCACTCGTTTGACGCAATGGTGCCGGCTCTGATCGGGCCCTGCCACGAGCCCACACACTACTCTGGGACTGCAAGAGGGCGACAACATAAATTACCTTTGCTATCAAAACTACACATACTGTACGCTGATCAATAACTTTCATTCTCATAAAATGCAGCAATAAACTAAAAGACAAATGAAGTGTGGTTGCAAACAGTTGAAGTTGCAAACAGTTGAAGATGTCTTAAGTCAAATTTAAAGCACTGCAGTGGTCATAAAATTAGCAGGAATTACATTTTATTTCTAATGTGCTCATAAAGTGTTGTGTATAAAGAACCATATCCTTAATGTGATGTCCTGGATTACGCCCTTCCAAACGACAAACGAATTTTTGACATTATATAAAACCCTATTTAAAAAGGTCTCAATAATCAGGCCAGGCCTAAAAGAATTCTTGCGGTCGGGAGAGAGTGGTCCAATGTGGCTGTCGGAACGTCTGAAACTGGTTAAGAGATCTTAAGTGTTTTTCAGGCTGCTTCTCTTTGCGTGGTATTGTTCCCGAAAACTCAGGTCCCAGGAGTGACTATTATACCCACATAATTCATTCTTTTATTTCACTTTCTGCTGATGTTGACTAAAATACACAGCTTGGGTAAATACGGCTGACTCGGCACGTGACCTTCCTGGGGGGATACTTGAAGCGCTCTGGTTACGGCCACGCTGAAAGAATAAGCTTTGCTTGGCAGGCTGAGAGAGTGAATGAGCAAAACAACCAAAAAATCAGAGGCTGTCTGGAATAAGAGCTGTCTAACTGCAAATGCAGGCTATGATGTGGTCTGAAATGTTGCACAGATTAATTAGTGATACAATAACAGCTTCCAAGGCATAATAAGGTCTGTGGGAAAAGGAGTCCGATTGTTAACTCGATGTCCAATTTGATGTATAACAGAAGTCTCTGTATGGTGCAGATGCATGTGCAAGACTGGCTATCTCAAAGGGAAAAGGGTCAAGCATAAGTGAAGGATTAACCACAATTTGGATCTTATCGTCATTATTATGGGTTGTGAGCCTAATATTTGGTGATCAAAGCGGTGTGAGAATGAGCTGTGCCTAATGGGGACGATTAAGCAGTGCAGAAGTGTAAGGGCTAAGGAGATTTGCATGAGGGGGAAAAGGGTTACTGGTTTTCCTTTGAATGCCAGAATTCTGTCTGCAAAAAAAACAAAAACAAAAAAAAATGTTAAACACGAGCCCTTTGGGTATTGGGTCTGTGCTTCCAGAGTGATATCTGGCAGAAATAGAGGTTTGAAATACAGTGGAACCTCGGATTACGAGTACCGCGGTTTACGAGTGTTCCGCAAGATGAGTAAAGATTTTAAATAAATTTTGACTTGAAAAACGAGCCTTGTCTTGGTTTACGAGTACCGAGTATCATGTATCACGCATGCGCTTCTTGATTTGACGCCGAGCGTCACGCCATCACAACTGAGCCAACGGTTTTTCTCTTTCTTGCGCTGCGGAATTATAGGTAATCGTCTGCTGGGTGAATACACACACACACACACACACACACACACAAACAAAAACTCTGCAAGCACTAGGACCCAGCAGGGGAGACGATAGGTAATGTGTGTGTGTGTGTGTGTGTGTCGTTTTTAAAACTGTTTAAAAATTAACCGTTTAAAAATGAGCAAGGAACATCGCTAGTCACACTCAAGTGAGCACATACGAACGGAATCACTGCTGTAAGGTACAACAACAACAACAACAAATTAAACAGCACCTTACCTTTGAATCGCGAGAGCGGAGTTTCTGTGTGGGGGCTGTAAAGCCGAGAGAGAGAGAGAGAGAGTGTGTGTGTGTGTGTGTGTGTGTGTGTGTGTGTGTGTGTGTGTGTGTGTGTGTGTGTG
>JAQMYK010000036.1:22922413-22942223 GCA_030014345.1 Clarias buthupogon
TTTTTGCTGTGTGTATTTTATTAAGCATGCAAATGCATGCACATTTAATTTGACACTTGCTGCAAGTCACTCTACTTAATTTCCAATTTTTTGGATAAACATCCACGATTTAAAACAAGTACTAGTATGCACATTACCAATCATCTGGCAACAGGTTGGCTTTTGGAGGCTTTTGCTAGTTTTCCTAAAACGATGGTGACATTTTTATGATTTTCCGCAGCAGATGTCCTGACACAGACACGAGGCTTTCAGATGACGAGTACATCAATGTAGTCTGTGTCTGTCTGTTGTGCTACAAATTATTACAATTTTTGCTTTATTAAAGTAAAACAATATCATACATCAAACAAGGAGAGATAAAAAAAAAGAATAATAATCAGTCTCCTTCAGAAAGATAAGCAGTTACATTGTAAATCTGAGCTCTCTCTCCCTCACTCTCTCTCGGTAAATAAACATCAATCCAAAAACAAGTAAATAAATAAATAAAGTTTGAAAAGTGTAAAAGTGACAGTGATGTGCCGGTGGAAGAAGTTAGAGAAACACAAGAGACGCCCCTTACCCGAGAACGCAGTGGTTTCAGTCTGAGGGAACTGTCTTCCCAAACAGCTCGCCTTGTCCTTCCTTTCCTTGGCAGTCCTAAATAAGAGTAAAAGCTCTTTTCTTATCCTCAGAAGTAACTTTAAAGGAAAACACTCAATAATTCTGTATAAAAAGGATAACATTTCGCTCGTTGTTGCTAAAGCAGATCTAACACCGACAGGCGGTCTGAGGTTGAGCAACGGGCTACAAACACAGAATTTTATATTAGTATAAAGTTTAAAGTTTCCCGCTGTCATTAACTCCATGGCTTTTGGACATGCACTCAAACCAACACACTCTCTCTCCCTCTACATAGCATATCCATTCGCAAATCTCTTCACCATCCCACCCTATGCGGGGAGCTCCGTGGAAAAATGCAAAATATGACAAAGATCTGAAGACTTCGCGAGAGCGGCACGAAAACTCCAGCAAAACCGCTGGGAGACAAAGGGAACGCGCTGCTCCGCCAATACTCACCTTTAACTGGGGGAAAACGCGTCTAGATGTGCCGCAAAAAGACGAAATATCATTAATTAAACACCTATTTCTTGTCTGAGCCGCTTATTGTTTTCAGTAATATTTCTCCTGGTTTGACAGTAAAGGTGGAATGCAAGGTATGGGTTTGGTATGAAATTCACGCACTTCACTAGTGGAGAAAAAATGAAGGATGGAGGGGGGGGGGGGGGAGTTGAAGAAGGGGCGGAGTCCGTGCTGGGCGTCAATCATCAACTATAGAGGCGGGCACTTCCCACAAACCACGCCCCTGACATTGAGAAAACGCGGCAGACGCTTTACTGTACTTTTAATAATAACAACAGGAGTAATAAAAATACGGTTTCATTTTAGGGCTACAGTATACATTTTTTGTTTTTCATCAAATCCAAAGTCACATTGAGTACATTTTGCTTATAACACAGTTTACTCACTCAACTGACTGAATAAACCTGAGGTAAAATGTAGCTTGCACTACCTACAATAAAGCCAGAATACAGAGCATGTGTTTAATAGCACAGAGCTTTACATTTAAATATTAACAATCCTGCACACGGCGCTGGTGTGAGCGCTGGATGAGTTTGTACAGTAGCTCTGTGAATGAAAGCCGCGGTGTGAGCAGCTCCCAAACCCTTAGAAGGACAAATTTGTCCAGGAATTCACTGAGAATTTGTCAGCATTCCAGAGTAATGACTAAGCACTGAAAGTTCCTCACGGTTTGCCACTTTGTCTCAAGAGAGCAAAGCAGTTAAACTCAGTGATGTAATGCTTTGGAAGAAAGCCTAAAATAAATATATATTCTTTACTTCTTTCTCTTTTTTCCTCCACAGTTCTCCCCCTCACCCTGCAGAAAACTATAGCTCCGTCTGTTGGCTGAGCTTGGAACCTGCACCCCTAAAACACACCTTAAGGAGTAGACTTTTGTGTAGAAAAAAAAAAAAAAAGTTTTGACTACCATTAATTTATATTATATATCAGAATATATACTGTTCCTACAGACAGACAAATTTGGGTGCACCACATTTTCAATCAATTAAAATCACATGCAGAAGGGATTAGTTTAGGAGAGGAGTGATTCAGTGATTTAGTGACTCCTGAGGGTGCCTTTTTTGGTATTACATTTACAAATATTGCAGGCATGGAAATGAAAAAGTAAACAGCATTTTAAAGTGTCCTTTCAAATTAAAACATAAATCCAAAAAAAAAAAAAAAAATTATCAACCAAATTCGATGTAGCTGATGAGAAAAAAAAAAATTCTTATTTCAATTATTCTGTTTTATTGACTCATAAGATCTCTGTGAACATATGCACTTGTTACCCATATTAAAGACTAAAAGCAAATTATGCATTTTAAAATATAATGTCTTACATATCCATTAATACTGTATCTTTAATATTCTTATGAAATTTTACACATTTGTGTATTCTATGCTTAAAAAACAAGAACACAAAAACAAAACATAAAAAAACACCCTAAAGCATGAAATCACCAATAGGGGCACAAATGTGGAATTGGGGGACTGGATCAACAAACCAGGGGAAAAACTAAAACTGCGGAACAATATTAAGAAATTAAGAATGAAAGAGGATCTAAAGACATGAGACTAGACTATTGGAGTTTTCCAAATTGGCTGTTGTATGTGAATGAATATGTGAGTGTGTGTGCTTGTGTGCCCTAGGCTCCAGGCCGCCCCGACCATGTACAGGATATACAGTATAAAGAATACTGTGAATTAGAGTGAGTGAAAAAAAAATGAAAGAAAGACAACATGGAGGGTGGGGATTAAATATTTTATGCAAACATTCATCTTTCATTTTCTCCTATCCCTTCCTGAATTATGAAGGAATATGATGTCTCATATCCATAAACACCAATGATGATATAATAAAACATTAAAAAGGCAATCAAAACATACACATACACAGATATGCCCACACCCACATATACACGCATACAGGAAAAGTTCAAACATATATAGATATAATGACATCAATTAAAAGATGTGCAAAATAGAAAAACAAGGAAAACGAATACTGAGAATGCATATAATATCAAAATTCCAGTTTAACAAGACTCAAGCATTCATATAACACTTTCATGACTTGAAAAGGCAAACAAAATATAGTACTATTATTAATTCTTAGTTTTTCTAATATAATACTTTAGAAATATGTATGGTTAAAATAACTATAGCATACAGTTTCCTGATGCGTTCAAAAATTCATGTCATAGTTCTTCTATCTTGATACATTCCTACTCTGACAAATATCCAATTTAAGTATAGTAAAGTACATGACTTGTTATATTTTTTTGATGTCTTAATATGTGGTTCAAATTCAAAAACCCTGCACTTGTTTTCTTGACAAATCTCCATGTCTTAAAAGTGGCCTTCAGAATGTGTGCTTTACTATTTGAGCATAGCAGGTGAGATCTGGAGACATTTAATTAGTCTTTTCAGGGACATATAGAAGTCGGGTGATAAACTGTGCACTTCTGTAGTTTAAAGCTGTCACTCACAGGCAATTTTGCCATCAAAGCTGGAGAGAGCAATAGCAAATGCCTGTACTGCACACAGAGGATAGTTGTAGTCCAGGGTGAAGGCATCATCTGCAACTCTCCCAAACTGCATCACTATGTAGTCCTCTACAATCACATGACATACACTTACTGTTATATTTAACTATATTACATTCATTGTCAGCATACAGCTAACTCATGACATAAAATAGTCATTATGACTATTTCAAAAGTCTTAACTCATAAAGGTTTGCAAAAAATAATGCATTTTTTATGTAACATTGGTATATAAAACATAGTTGCAATTTGCAAAATTTTTATCCAAGAGGTAATGTTGTCATGGCATTGCACCTACAAATTGAAATAAGTTATTAGTTTTGCTTACGGTCTTTGTTGTGTACAATCTGGAAATTTTTCACAGAGGCTTGTGTTACTCTGCCGTTAAAGTTGAGCACATGAGACGAGGTCTCCTCGTTCCACACGGGTGTCTTATTGCGAAGCTCTATCAGATTGTCCATGTTCCTGTTTTGGTGTCGAGTCAGAAGGCCATCATTGTCCTGTAAAGCATGAGATTATTTAGAAGTTCAGGTCAATGTAAATATGGTATGATGAAATCTTTTTTTTTTTTTTAGGAAATATAAAATATTAGTTGACTAAGTCAGTGTTCATGATAAAATTCAGTATTACTGTTTTACATTCATTGTCAGTTTAGGTTATATGATATTGAGCATATGGTTTTAGTGATATTGTAAAGGGTACAGACAACAGAGGGGCAGTGAAAAACAAAGTAAAACAGCCATATGATAAGTTTATCTACCTATTTACTTATTTATTTATTGCTTACACTGCGCGGCCGTATGGGTACTCGCTCTCCATCTTTGTCCATGCCAGGGATAATGACAGTCATACGCCTTGGACCCTTCATTCCCAGAACATTGGTTTCCTGCAAGGCAGTCAGGAGGAACATCGCATCTAATAAAAACACCTTATCTCCAAATTTATATAATATCTACTCAAAGTTGATAAAGTCTCTAATAGTAGCATATGATCTTACATAAATAATGGCTGCTAGCTCCTGCCTTGCATTTGACATATCAGGAAGTGCACGGTCAGGGTGAAGTGCATTATCAAACACTGTGAATTTAGTGCCCATCAGATTGGACCTGAAATAACAAAGATTGAATTGAAATTATTAGCAAATATTCTAAACTGCAATCACTGAGAAAGCACCTGCAACTTACCTTAATTTTCCTATGTAGTTTTCACCCCCCCTGGAGAGGTCAGTGGGGTCAACCGAAATCAAGTAGTTGGAGGTTGTGCTCTTTTTGCGTTTTCGCCCCGCCAGCAAAAATACCTGCTTTTAAGATAATAAAGTTTTTAGCATTTAGGACCTTTAGCAATATACTGTTCGATAAGCTAAGATGTATATAGTAATTATATTAGTGTAAACAAACTAATCAGAGATGCAAGATGTTAACGCTGTAAGCTTCTGACACTCTAGGATATTTAGATTTTTTTTTAAAAATGCAACATTTGTTGTATTTTAATTTAACCAAATTTTTTTAACCAACTTATTTTATTGTGTATTTTATTTTTGTATATACAGTAAAACCTTGGATTGCAAGTAACTTGGTCTGCGATTGTTTTGCAAGATGAGCAAAAAACTTTTTAGAAACTTTAACTTGATAAACGAGCAAGGTCTTGCATTATGAGTAGTACATACAGTATACGCTTAGTCTGCTGATGAATGGTTCGTCTCTCTCTTGCGCTGTGGGATTGAAAGTAATCATCTTCCATGCTCAGTCTCAGTGTGTATATACATAGAGAAAATAAAAATGTTACAAATTTATTCGCAAAATGAGTTCATGCCTTCTACAGGTCTCAAAAAATTGGGACAGGGCATGTTTAGCATGGTGTAGCATCTCCTCTTCTTTTCAAAACAGTTTGAAGACGTCTGGGCATTGAGGTTATGAGTTTCTGGGGTTTTGGTGTTGGGATTTCGTCCCATTCTTGCTTGATATAGGTTTCCAGCTGCTGAAGAGTTTGTGGGTGTCTTTGACGTATTTTTCATTTAATTGATGCGCCAAATGTTCTCTATATGTGAGATCTGGACTGCTGGCAGGTCAATTCAGTACCCAGGCTCTTCTACTACGAAGCCATGCTGTTGTAGTAGCTGCAGTATGTTGTTTTGCATTGTCCTGCTGAAATACACAAGGCCTTGAAATAGATGTTGTCTCAGATCTTTATATACCTTTCAGCATTCTTAGTGCCTTCCAAAGCATGCAAGCTGCCCATACCCTATACATTTATGCACCCCATACCATCACAGATGCTGACTTTTGAACTGAACGTTTTAGCCTGGAGGACACAGCGTCCGTGATTTCCAACAACAATGTAAAATTTGGTCTTGTCTAACCATAGAACACTTTTCCACTTTGAAACAGTCCATTTAAATGAGCCTTACCCCATAGGACATCATGGTGCTTCTGGACCATGTTCACATATGGCTTCCTTTTTGCATGATAGAGCTTTGGTTGGCATCTGCAGATGGCACGGTGGTTTGTGTTTACCAACAATGGTTTCTGGACGTATTCCTGGGCCCATTTAATAATGTCAATGACACAATCATGCCGATGAATGATGTAGTATCGGTTGAGGGTCCGAAGGTCATGGGCTTCCACAAAGATCTTTGGCCTTGTCCGTTATGCACAGAGATTTCTCCAGTTTTTCTGAATCTTTTAATGATGTTATGCACTGTAGATTATGGGATTTGCAAAGCCTTTGCAATTTGATGTTAAGGAGTGTTGTTTTCAAAGAATTTTGCAGAATCTTTTTGCTCTTTCAGAGATTGGACAGCCTCTGCTCATCTTTACTTCTGAGAGACTCTGACTCTCTAAGACATCTCTTTTTTGCTAATCATGTTACAGACCTGATGCTAGATGTTCTCCCAGATGAATTAAATTAATTTTTTTTTGCTTTTTCAGCTTTGTTGCCCCAACTTTTTTGAGACCAATAGCAGGCATCAAATTTGAAATGAGCTCATTTAGTGTATAAAAATGTAAAATTACTCTGTTTAAATATTTGTTACACTCTTATGCTCTATTGTGAATAAAATATTGGCTCATATGATTGGATATATATGTATGGTTTTGTAGAGTATTTTGTGTGTATTCCATGGGTGATAACAAGTATTGATTATCTGTCCAGTTGTTTAAGTTGTACCTTCTTTTCATTGTCTAGATGAAGGTAGTAAGTAGGGTAAAGGCCACGGTCCATTCCTCTTTTGTCACGGGTCACTTTACATTTCACTGTGACGCCCTGCTCTGCTGGCTGAAGGACAAACTCTTCCAGGTCATCAAACTCAATGACTGGTGAAGGGACTCGTTCCTCCTTTTAAAATGTTGAGATAGAGAGAAAAATTCAAATCTGTCAAACGATTACATGCAAGGTTCATCAGATTCTCATCATAGTTGAGCCAAGTATTGAACATGTCCTTGCAACTGACAGTAGACAGAATGACAATAGGATTTTTCTCATGCTTTCATTATGTGTCATGATAGGAAGAAAAGACTGGCTGGTTATATGACAAGGTTGGATGCATTCTTCTTTTTGTTAAAGACACAATCCTGTTTATCTACACCACTGCTCGAAAGTTTATGATCATTTGCAAATTTCTTTGTTTTTTTTTTTAGTTTATACACTCTACAACAATACTGGGGATTTCAAAACTGTTAAATAACACATATGAAATTAGGTAATTGTGTAACAACAGCAACAGTTATTATTTTAAGACACGGAGGTCAGCCTTTCTGGAATAGTTCTTGCAAGAACAGTTTTGTCAAGTGCATTTGCAAAACTCATCAAGCACTATGGTGAAACTGGCTCCCATGAAGACCACGCCAGGAAATCAAGACCAAAACTTATCTCTGCTGCAGAGGAGAAGTTCATTTAGAGTTACCAGCCTCAAAAATCACCAATTAACAGCACCTCCGTTTAGACCTGTTATGAAGGCTTTACAGATCATGAGTATCAGATACTGTACATCTCAAAATTAACTGCTCATAGGAGATTATTGCATATTCTGAATGCCTTCCACATTGCTTTATCATGTAGAAAGAAATAAAAATCAGGAACGACCATGGAGTTAGAGAGTGATCCCAAACTGAGTGGTAGTGTAAATTAAAAGAAAAACAAAGGCAGGCTTCAAACATATGCATGAGGATACGTTATGAATGGAAAAAAATTTTACTAGAAAAGGATTTTTCACTCAAACATTAAAAGTGACTGACCACTTGTGACACTGCTTTACCTTTTTTCCTTTTTTTCCTTTTCCTTTTTTTTTCTTCTGCATTACCTCAGACCCTGAATCATCACTTTCTTCTGCTTTTGCCAGACCTGAGAAAATAAATAATGAATCCATACTGACGTACAGTATAAGCTTATCATAACAGACCACTGTTTGACGACCATAAAGTAATACAGTGGGTATAGAAAAGGATCACCTCCCTTTAAAATAATCACATTATTGTTGCTTTGCAGCCTAACATTAAGACAGTTTTTGTTTTATCCAGCCAAGTGCAAGATATAACACAAACATTTAAGAAAAAAAAAGGAAAAAAAAAAAAACAGGATCATTGATTTGAAAAGGATCACCCCCCTCCTAAAAATGACTTGTAAACTCAGGTGAAGTTAATCACCTTCTCAATGGCACACAAAACTTTAAGTCTAGGCTCTGACTAGGCCATGTAAAAACATTCACTTTATGAATTTTTTTGTTAAAACACTTTGTGGTCAGTTTTGCTGTGTGCTTTGGGTCATTGTCATGTTGGAAGGTAAAGCTTATTCAAACTGACAACTTTCTGGCAGAGGGCAGCAGATTTTCCTTACTAATTTGACAGTATTTTGCCCCATTCATTTTCTTTCTATCCTGACCACAGACACAAAGACATGAGGCAATCTCTTAAAAAAAACAGGTAGTTTTATTGAGTAAATAGGAAAAAGAAGGAGTTTTGAGAAAAGAGGGAGGAAAGAAGGGGAGGAAAGAAGTGAGGATGTGCACGTGCAGATCCGGAGGCAGTGCCCAGAGTTGGTAGGCTGGCAAGAAATAGTAGCAGCAGACTGGCAGAAACGGCTTTCAGACAACGGCTCTCGCAGATTCTTCGACAGCACATTCTTAAGTTTCTTTTTTTACTGGGAACAGGGGACCTTAAATCAACCAGTGGCCTTCTCCCTTTCGGCGACTGCGTCCCTGTGACAAGTGCCATGGACCTTCTCATATGCCACTCTCCTTGCTGCTCTTGAGTGATGATGGCGGCAGGGTGGCGGAGTGGACATAGGTAAACAGCGGCTCTCGCATGTTCCTAAACGATGAGCATCGCAGTTGTGGCCAGCTGGCCCCACCAAGCCCTCTTTTGGCGCGGCCACAGGCGTGAGTCCACGTGATGACACATGGCTCTCCTGGCCGAGAAGGAGGCTCTTAACGTTAAGGCAGCGGGCTTTTCCCTTTTGGTAGGTGTGCTGCAATGGCTACTGTAGCTTCTAAACGTAACTGAAAGCAACGGTACAGCACAAGTGCTCCTTCTGTGACTGCCTTTTTCCAGCGATCAAACAACAATGTACAGTCCACCCGCCATTAAAGTCCCTGGGGTGATTTACATCGGCCCGCTACCATGCCACTTGCCGCGTGAACCTGCCCCAAGCTTATATCCTAACTTTCGGACAGCTTTCATCAGACTTCCGGACCCTGAGCTAAGGTCCACGCCTCCTTTTAAAGAGCAGAGCAATCCTAAGGTCCATTGATGAATATTTGCCGCCAGCCATGCCAGATTTAGCGCCACCGCCCCTTCACACACCCGCAGAAGGGGAGGCTGTCTACGTACAGTAGTGAGCTAGGGTGAGAGAAGATTTTGGGCACACACATTGTTGATTGTTTGTATTGCACTGCCAGGGACTGAAATGCTAAACAAACTGTCTGTTCTCATCTCAGGCTGCACAGCCACAAAATTTGATTATTTGTATAAAGAGGTGATTCTTTTCTATACCAACTGTATGTAAATATGTTAATTACTCACTTTTAGATTTTTTAGATTTTTTGTCCTTGTCCTTTTCATTATCCTTTTCTCCACCAGCCTTGAACATGGAGCCTGGGTTCGAACTGCTCTTTTTCTTGCTCTTGCTCTTGCTTTCTTCTTCTTCACTGTCTAATTTGGGAACTAATGGCGGCAAAAAGTTTTATGTGAAAACACATATAAGTCATCTTATAGATTTTTTTTTTGTGGGTATGAGAAATATTCAAGAATTCAATTTATATTGACCTTAATATGTATTTTCTGTAATGTATAAATATAGTAAGTAGTAAAAAAAGCATTAAGTAGAAATTGTATGTCGCCAGTTACCTTTCTTTTTACCCTTGGTCGTAGATTTGTCTCCATTTATCTGGAACATAGAGCCCGGCTCCTTCTTTTTGGTCTTACACTTTCCCTTATTGTCTTTATCTTCTTTTTCCTCTAAATGTTCACATCAGGTAATAAGAAACCTGGTTTCTGTACAGACAATTTCAACACATGTCTGGAGCCATCATTAACTAAAAGTGTGCAGTTTGGATATTTGTGGGGTAAAAGGAAATTTTCACCTTTCAAAAGTATTGGAAGGTTCACTGACAAACAACACAACTATACTTTCATACATCTTTCTTTAAATAATTATTTCTTCACCAGCTACAAATTTATCTGGAATTGACTGAAATGGCCCTTCACCTCTTTTCACCTCTCAGCCATCTGGCAAAAGGTACCACAACGTCAGGGCAGGTACTGACAGACCTTGGAACAGCTTCCCTCCGGCGGTCAGACTTTTCACTCTTTCTTTCTGGCATGAGCACCTTCTTGCACAATAATAATAATCTTCTGAAATGTCCTCATTTGCCTCTCAAGGCAGCCTTGCAGCCAACATACTTATTTATCTATAATGCTTTAACTTCTTCCACTGGTTTGGGATAGTGTTGCAATTATATTACTTTATTATACAGTTTGCAATAAACTACTGCATGTTCATTCATATTGTACTGCCCTTGTTCGTTTTAGATAATGCCACAAAATTTGGACTTGAGATCATTTTACCTTCATGTAGTCCTTGTACTGTTTTGTGAATTGCACTGTCATGCCAAAACCATCTGTTTGGTCTCAACGTTTAAATCAAGTGCGATGGTAACACGGTTAACACAATGCAGTTTAATTTATATATACTGTATAAGTATTTTTACTATCTTACTATTATCTTACCCAGTACTCCTACAGTACATCAACACAAGCTAAGAGACACTAAATACTGAACCCCGAGCTCACCTTTAGGCTTAGATTTCTTGTCCTTATCTTTTTCTTTTCCATCAGAACTTTCCTTTGAGGACTTTGACTTAGTTTTTTTCTGAGGTGTTGCCATGTCTCCTTCACCATCGCTATTATCTTCGTCATCATTTAAACCTGAAGCATCATAAACATAAAAAATATTATATAGAAGACCTTATTTGTAAGAAATTATTATTATTATTATTATTATTATAAAACATACTTTTCTTCTTTTTCTTCTTTGGGTCACTTTTTACTGTCTTTTTAGGCTCTGTTTTTTCCTTGTGCGGAGATTCTTTTTCCTTTTCAGTTTTCTTTTTCTTCACTTTATCACCATCTGTTTAGATATGTTGGTGGCTTTGTTAGTGTTTCATGCTTCAGAATGCCAGACTTACATAACGATGCAGTACAAGGTCTACAATATGTATAAAAGTCTATCTCATATTTGTTTCTGTCTCACTTTTTTGATTGGCAGGGCTGCTCTCTGTTGACAAGTCTCCATTTTTTCTATTTTTGCTTTTCTTGGATTTAGCTTCTGTTCCACTGCCCTCTGTAGGAATAGACTCAGCTTTCTTCTTTTTTGGCTTCCAATGCGTATATGCTAATGGACAGAAACAAATTAATATGTCACTGCCAGAGACATACTGTATGCAGGAAGGATTTGCATAGTTTACTGTATCTAACTTTATGTGGCAAGATAAATCAACTAACAATTAAAGGGTATAACTTACCATTTAAGAAAAAAGGAAATGCAGCAAAGAAACAAAGACAAAAAAAGTTATTTCAATTTGCTTGACTATATTTCCAGGTCAGATGCGCTGTTCGAAGTTAGTATCGAATGTGTCACTGATACAAACTAACTGAATTCACTTATATCTCATTCACAGCTGTTAAGTACTAATAATATACTGTACATGCTGTTTTTTTAGCATACATTATTACAGATACTTTTTAAAAAATAAACCATGATTGGTTTTTCCATGTCTTTCAGTTTGCTTTTCACTCAACTAACAAACTTTAGCCACAAACATTTTAACGTTGCAAAGTTTTCTTTGTCATCCCATTAAGTTTCACTCTAACCTGCAAATCTGGTTTGGTTAAAAAAATAAAAAGGAAACAATTACAAATCAAGAAACACTTGACAAGACACCAGTTAAAAGCTTAAATTAAAAGCTGTTGTAATAGTAATGACCTATTGTCAATCAATATGCACAAACCCCTTGTGATTCTCTCTCTCTCTCTCTCTCTCTCTCTCTCTCTTGATCCACTTAAGACACCATTTGAGCAGCACTATAAATACCCTTAACCTCAGACAATCCCCTGCACTATGGGGAACTGACACACATACAGACGTTAAATAAAGCTTTTTAAAAAAAAAAAAAAAAAAACATCTTTTAAAAAGGTAAGGATAGCACATTATTCCTAGAAAGTAAATGCAATACTAAATATAAATAGAAACTAATGGCCAAATTCATTAACTTTGGCTTTAAAACATAATATACTGTGTTAAATTTATTCTTACATGATATTGCTATTGTTTCTGGTCTGTTATGTGAGATAACATTACCTATTGTACAATTAGGACTGTGTAAAATTGTCCCTGGTTCACACAGCTATTTGCTTGATATTTATAACTACATTTACTTATTAGTGAATTCTCAATTTGGATTGATGGTAAATAATGACAAATTTTAAATGTTTACAGACGTCCACATTGCATTATAGTTTTGGTTCGACATTCATAGTTTTGTTTTTTCTTTATTTGCTTGTGTATTCAATGTTACAATCACTCCCATGAACATAGCTTTATTATAATTTTGTTAATTTTATAATGAGTAATTGGCAAATATTAAGCTTAGTAGTTGATATATGCAGCTTTTGCATTTACTGTACTGTATTAAGTCATAAAGACAATTACATTAATAAATTGTGTTTCAACAGATTTAAAATCTCAAAAAAGCTACAAACAAAATCTGCTATAAATTTGTTAAACATATTAAAACATTAATTTACCTGAGAAGGCTATATAATTCTGTATAATTGTCACTCCCCTTCTGCTAATCCCCTTATAAAACAGTGAACAGAACAAACTCACCTTGTCTGAAGACATTGAATTTATGAATTATCTATGAGTTTCTTATCAAAGAAATTATCTATATAAATAATTATGTCCACAGGCTCTGCACTTATGTGGTATACCTTGAAAACGCTATTGGTACAAAGAGAGGAAACTAATCTAGTGATGAGAGAGGGTAGTGCTCTTCTCAATGAATTACCATCAGCAGAAAGTTGCTAAGAGGATTTTCTTTCTGACCCATCTGCTGTGCTGCCACGTCTACACACCAATTAAGAACATATGAGACCAATTCTGCTTTAACAACAAACTTTTTTTTTTATTTATGTATATTGATCAGGCATATGAAGGTGAAAATGAAGAGCACGTTGGACAAACTTCAACAGGTGCATTAGTGACAGATTCCAACTGCCTAGCCTGTCTCAAACGTAATCAGCAGTAAAACTAAAAGTATATTTATCCTACACTGATAATGATATTTAATATGTTTTATAGAAGCATTTCTAAAATTTCCACTCACATATTTAGTATCATATCACATATCTTGGACTCACATATTTAGTACAATTAGTAAACCTGTACAGGTAATTTTATACACATAATGTCTGTCTGTATTGCAGGAAAGCATTTTCCAGTGGACATGCAATGGATAAACATTTGTTTAGATCTAAATGCTCATAAAGACGGTTTTGAAATTGTGACATGTTGAGCCAGTTACATGAGAGCAAGCTGGCCGAAGGCATGAGATCACGCAGTCTCTGACTGCTTTGTGTATGAAACAATAAGACTGTAGTGTGAATGTAATTAGCATATGAAGACATTGAGAATTTGAGGTGGTAACTACCATGGCCTATATTAGTGAAGAACTGAGGGAACACTCATGTTTTCGCAGTCCACATTTCTGTCAGCGTCTCAGGATGTGCAGCGGTATAGTCACTGTGGAGGAAAGAGATCATAAACCTTTCTGTAACATCTGTATGCCCTAAGATTGTAATTTAATTGGATACTGAGATAGTTTTTAATAAGGCTAAGTGGAAATACTTGTTTGCACTATTAAAGAAAATTGTTTGTCTCATGTACTTTATAGCAGAGTGAAATGATTTTTCGCATATCCCAGATAGGAAGCAGGGGTCAGACTATGTCAACCAGCATACAGTGCCCCTGGAACAGATAGGGTTAAGGACCTTGCTCAAGGGCTCAATAGTGGCAGCTTGGCAGTGCTGGGGCTTGAATCCCTGACTTTCTGATCAGTAACCCAGAGTCTTAACTGTTTGAGCCACCACTAATCAGAGCTGAATGATATTAGCTCTGATTGTTTTACTCTCGGATGTGGAACTCGGCACTGTCACCATTGCTCTTTACCCAAACTCTGTTCCTGCTATTTTATCTATTTTGAACCTTTACTTTTTTTTTTTTCTCATGATATAAACTAAATTTGCATAAAAGTGAATGCTACCCAGCCAACAATAGTGCTTTACAACTTCATTATATAAAATTCCGGTCAAACTTAATTGTTCAGGCTTTAAGTATCTTGCAATTCACAAGACCAGCTCTCTATCTAACCTCTTTCAAGCCAAGTTCTCCTCACTTATTTCTGATGTAAAATGTATTTTTACATAACTTACCTTTTTCTCTAACCAGAAAAGTCAATGCAGTTAAAATGAGAATTCTACCTAAAATTTATTGTATTTTTCAATCACTTCCTTTAGTTCTAACTAAATGGTTGTTTTATTGGACAAAATCATCAGCTCTTTTCTTTGGGGTGAAAAACCTAGAATCATTAGACCTTATCGCATTGATGTAGACCCCATGGTGGACTTGTTCTGCCTAACATTCAAATACGTAATTAAGCTGCACATATCCAAAAATTAAGTTTCTGGGTGAACTCATCTCAACCCACTTGTTGCAGATTAGAGTTAATTCTTTATATATGCACTACTTTATCTTCCTTTTCAGTCAAACACACTCACAATGATAATGTAGTGGTGCTTAACTCATTTAAAATCTGGTATCAGTTTAGATGCAATTTTAAATTTGTAAGTGTGTCAGCACTGGGACTACTGCATAAAAATTATTTGTTTTCCCATCATCTCGATTTATAATATTCATTATGACATGACAAAGGCTTTAAACATTTTCATAATTTGTATAAAGATGGCATCTTTTACAGTTTTGCTAATCTGTTCTTGGAGTATTTGATTCCTGTAGCTCATTTCTTTCGTTATCTACAACATTGTATACAAGTATTTTCCAATGTTCCTTTCACACCTCCCAAATGGCCGTGGGACAGCCTGGTAACATTTAATACATATCAACGTGTGATTTCAGGGATTATATTGTTTTATCACCCACCTACTCTAGCCAAAAAACATCTTCCCCATGCCCAATCCTAATACAAACTGCCCCTAAGCATGCAGCTCATAGCATGCTTTGGTGTATTTTGAAAATTCTACTTTCAGCCACTAGATGACAAGAGTAATACTGTTATAAAGTCTACAAAAGCCAGGCAGTTCGTAGTCTTGGCATAAGATGGCACTATTCTCCACTTTACGCCTGCTTCTGCCTGCAAGGCCTACTTACGTTTCTCAACAGCCACACACCACTTGGCAGATAGCCTGGGGGCAGTGAATTCTGTACAGCCAAGTTCTTAAAGACACACTACAGAGGAAAAACGAATAGTGAACTTCCCTGTCTTTGTGTGTTTCACTAGTGAACAACGTAATATTGTGTGCATTTTCATCTTCTGGGGTGTTCTGGGGAAAAAAATAACAACATATTTCTGTTGTTCCTTGGGCTTCAGGGAAATAAAAAATGTCTATGTTATGCAAAAAATCTCTAAATACCATATGCACTAATAATTCAGCAAATAAGCATAAAAAACATACATTATTTAAAAACAATTGTATATACTCTTGAAAAGTCATTGAAGCAGAAAAGTCAGACAAGGATACGCATATCCAAAATGTGTGCGCGCGCACACACACACACACACACACACACACACACACGCGTTAATAGCTGTTCGCTGGTATCCAGGGCAAAGTGCAAGCACTAAGAGGACAGGAAGAACCTGATGTTTGCTTGAACTATGAGTGCTGAAGTAGCATGACTGTAAGGACATGAACTCGCGCCATTATACAAATCACAGTCAGTTAGACGCATGCACACAATCTCCTATCCCAGGAAACAAAAACAATGTGGACAACCCAGGAAGGTGTAGGGCAAAGAAAGGCACACACACGCACACACACACATACACACACTCCTAAGGGAGGCAAGGATGCCTCGGTGTGTCACAGGCTCAAACATTCGTTGTGCCTTCCAGCAAAACACAAACAATGACAGGAGGTTTGTGTCTCACTGTAAATAAACCCAGCAAGTCAAAGGCAAGCCTACTGAGACCAGGGAAGCCCACAGGATAAAAGAAAATACTGTCAGTATGTGCTCACTCTTACACAAAGTCCCAGCTTCCTCACAGGAAAATAGCTGGGATAGAGAGCTCAAAATTGACCAAAAACTTAAACACTGGTTAGAATATGTATGGAATCCAGGGTCCTATATACTTGTTTGTGCTGAAGGCTATGTCTGTGAAGCATATGTTAGCCTGCCTTTACTCTGTCTGATGCAGCTACACTGCTAGGGGACTATGTGAATTGGTTTCCTGTCTCAGACACACCAGATGACCTGATTTGCCCTCATAGCCAAAAAAATAACAGTAGCTCCAGTGAATATTTAGGATAAATTTTTACATTCTCTTTATCCTAGCTTTGGACCAAAATGAAACCCAAAAAAAAAAATTATATTCTTTCCATCTTAAAGTTTTAAGGAATGCGACAATTAAAAACGTTTACATGGCTGTGGCATGCATGATTGAAACTGTTTGCTGCCGATCAGCTGTAGATGCAATTACTGGAACAGGCAGTCATGTCTACATTGGAATTAGAGTTGAACTTCACTTCCCAGAACTCAGCCCACCCTGAAAACATGGCCGCTCCCAGTTCAAACACTCATTTGACAACTGATTGGTTGCACCTGAACTCAATCTCTCACATAGACACTCTCACAGAATAAAAGACCATCCACAAACACATTCATGCTGCGAAGCATATGCTGTGTATTGTTTTTATCGTTTGATACCAAGCATTCTTGTTCTGAATGATTATTACCATTTTTACTTCATTCCTGCTTGCTTAATATTTGCCTAATCCTCTCAGCCCAAAAGAACATGCTGACTGACCCCCTAGACAAATATTCTTTAGCGCCTGTGGAATACAAGGTTTTAATGCCACGGTGCTGTGCTGTACTGTAGGAGGGGATGTCTGGACATGACAAAATCACCCAGTTCATTCAAGGTTCTTGCAGGCGCTACGGCAGTATGGTCATAGGAAGGTAAGAATGTGACATTTCCTCCAGCTGTTCAAACAAGTGTTCAACCACTCTCCCAAGTGCAAGGAGATGGGAGAGTGCTTGTTCGCATTCAGACAAGAGCATAACCGAATATGCCCTGAGATTTAACATCCTGGCTGCTGGCAGTGGATGGAACAACCAAAATTACCAGGTCTCCCTTGACAAACTGATCAACATGTTGATCTGGTTTTAACATGCTGCTCAAAAATTGATGACCTGTTTAAGTCAGCCTCACACCAGTTCCCCGAAGCATCCGTAATAATTATCCAATGTACTGCTAATTACCACGTAACCAAGTCAGCCACGATTCCAGGGGTCAGTGAATCCTGTATTCACTAGATTCACAGGAATTCAGAGCCCAAACTCACGACCCCACTCAGACTCTCTGTGATGGGACAGAGATATTACGTTCTTATAAGAGAATTCTCACACCCTTTCCATGAAAGTGGAATCCGTGACTATCAGGAATCACTTGTTCTGATGAACTTTGTCTCAGAGTACTATTGTTTCCAAGCAGTGTCCAGCAAAGGAAAAGGGAAGAAGCCTGTCAAATCACAGACTATATGACAGTATTATTGAGCTGCTACCGCCTTGTCCTTAAAAGAGACCCAAGCCATGAGGCACTGCATCAGGTATACATCCACCCCTCTTGTCACCAGCCTCAGCAGGGTTCTTCTTTGGAAAAAAAAAAAATAGGAAGAGGTGCCTGAACAAGGTCATGCCGTTAGTATTCTCTGCTACTGGTTCCCACCAATTTGGAACAACTCAGTAAGATCAGGATTTTTATGAAACTTGACTTGCAGCGCATATAACCTGGTTTGCATTTAAGACAGCGATGAGTAGAAAACCCTTAGCCCTTAGAACCACCTTTATTAAATACCATGTGATGCCACATGGGACCTCTTTGCCTCTTTCAGTATGCCAATGCAAAATCAGTATATTGTTATAAATGTTGACTAGGTTCATCATTGCTTACACAAATGACATCTTGATCTACTTCTTGGATTTTCTCATGTTAGCCATGTCAATATGATTCTATCATGCCTCCTGGAATTCCTGCTTTACGTCAATTGGGAGACGTGCAAGTTTCACATCTCACTGAGCCAGATGGGGTGCTGATGGACCAGAATAAAGTGTGTTCGATCATGGGTTAGCCTGTTCCTCCCAACATTAAGAAGGTATAATGCTTCTAGGAGTTGCCAATTTATATCCCCACTTCATCTGGGGGTTCAGCATGATCACATCTCTGCTCAAATCCCTCCTGAATAACAAGAAAAAATACCTAAGGGTCACCCAAGCTTATGAGAGAATGAAGAAGGCTTTCATGTCAACTCTCATTCCCAAGCACCCTGGCCATTCAAGCTTTTCACCATAGACTGTGATACTCAGAAACAGGTTTAGCAGTCCTCTCCCAGTGTGACATTGGAGAAGACTGCACCCAGTGTAATTTGTTTCTAAGAAGTTGACCTTAATTGAGCAAAATTATGACATTGGCAATGTGGAGATCGTACCTGAGTAAATTTTTTATTTTCTATCCAAACAACCTAGGGTAATGACCATACAGTAACAACCTCTGTGTAGAAATCAGATAATCGCTTATACCATGTAAGAGTGGTGTAGGAAGGTGTTTGGGAGTAGCAATGGGGAGTTGTTAAAGAACATTATCTTTATCTTTTTACAGTCCACATATCCATGGAATCCTTTTCCATAGATTCAAAAGACTGCAGTGTTTCCTCCGAACCACGTGACGCCAGCCGGCCGCATCTTTTAGAACTGCTCACTCACGCACCGTTGGGGGCGACGTAACACACTCGGAGGACAGCGCTATCTGCTCCTCCCGCAAGCTCACAGACGCCCCTGACTAGCTGTAGAGCCGTGATTAATGTGGGAGCACGAAGTACCTCTCATCCCTCCCCTCTGAGACAGCTCAGCCAATCAGCTCTCTCTAGACCTCCGGCTGCGAGAGGTTACAGCATCAACCGGGAACCGAACCAGTGATCTCCGGATGATAGGGCGAGCACTTTACCACTGCGCCATTCGAGGCCTTGTTGATCATTTTTACCAGGTTTGGAATTTACATTGAATTAGTTTAATATTTTGGGAACTGGGAGACAATAGGATTGTTGCCCAGTAAACAGTCTAAAAAATACTACAGAATAATTTTACCATTTTTTCCTCAAATAAATTCACAAACAAAAAAAATGGGCACCTTATTAATTCACTGTACCTCTGTCTGACACTCTGCTAGGGTGCAAGGTATTTCTCACTTAGCCTACAAACTAGGCTGCTAGTGATGCTGCTGATTTTAAAAACTTTACTAGCTTGCTTAATAAGGCACTTAGCCTAGCCTAGCCCAACAGTGACAATCGTTCACATACACTCCGCCAGCTAATGCTTGG
>JAQMYK010000036.1:22943383-22966029 GCA_030014345.1 Clarias buthupogon
TCCAGGCCCCCCGCGACCCTGATCATAGGATAAAGCGGTATAGAAGATGAATGAATGAATGAATGAATGAATGTTTTTTGCCTTGCCCAGCTAATTACCAGACCTTTACCTGATTAGCAGTTCAAAATTTTTTATTCTTTTAAAAAAAAATAGGCATCCATTGTTCTGTTCCTACCTGTTTAGGTACTTTATTTTAAAGGAAACTTAGAAGCCAGGTAGCATGTATGTCATGCTGTAGATATCCAGTACTGTACAAATATCAAGGAAAAATGCATTCAAAACAATCAAATGAACAGTACAATATATTAATAAATTGCACAAAATGTATTATTTAAAAAAACATATTACCGCTTCCCTTGTCATACATCAGTTGTGTAGTTTCGTAAGAAAAAAGGATAGTAGCTTGAATAAATCGTCTTTTTCCATTCTAGAAATGTCCTGTTGTGGTAAGCTTATGCCCACTGTTGGCTCAAATCACTGTTTATGGATGACACGAAAACAACCCGATGTGGTCTTCCACTGTTGTGGCTCATGTACCTCAGTGTTTGACATGCTGTGCAATTTGAGATGTTTTTCTGCTCACCACAATTATAAAGAGTGGTTATTTAAGTTATCATAGTCTTTCTGTCAGCTTGGATCAGTCTATCCATTCTTCTCTGAGCTCTCTGATCAATACAGTGGAGAATGATTTCCCTTAGGAGTCTGGAATCTCTGAAGAAATTTCTTCCACATACCTTCAAGGAATTTTTTCCTCGACACTAAGTTTGCTTGCTAAGTAGGGATGTAAATCCAAATCTCTGATGTAATGTTAAATTGAATGAAACAGTTCTTAATTCTATGCTATCTGTTTCTGGTTTTGAATGTCATTTAATATATGCCATAAATCGTAGTACTGTTGTTAACTCTGTTACCTTTATCTACTATTATTTTGTTAATACCATCATAAAATTACAAGATGTGATAAGAATATTAGATCATAGGACAAATGGGGAACACATTCTTTTACTGGAAGAAAAAAAACAAAGTTGTATGTAATATTTCATATTAATAGTAAAAATATTTTAGCATAAATAAATGATTGGCTTTCTTTTATGTAAATCTGATATCATCTTTCATCAGAGAATAGTTTGTTTTTGTATTTAGACACTATGCAAGACTGACACATATACAAACAGGAAAATTAAAGGTTAACTTAACCGGTTGTGTCAGCTACCACTCACCTCAAATGACACTGCTCATGATCATGTGATAGCATTTCAAGGAAGTTCTGACATGAAAATCTTATTTTTGCAACTATTCGGGAAATAAAAAATATGTAACTGATCCAGATGAGTAAATATAGCAATAAAACCCTTGCATGAATTGTTTTTTCTTTTTGTTAATTTGAAAGAAATGGGAGAAATCCTTTTAAGACCAATGTAAAAACACTGCTGCACTTTGACGGAAACCACAAGACATAACCGCATGCCTGGGGTGAGTTGCCATAACCTGCATTAGAATGCAAGGCCACATTTATAGTTAGTACCGTGCTATATTTTTTAAAATGCAAATGAAGATAATATAATCTGGAAGAAAAAAAAAAAAGACAAAACCATGAAAACACTAGATCTTTGAGTTTACCTGCCTCCTTAATTTCACATTTCTGTTAAAGTGAATACGGACTAAACAACTTGCTTCTGCAATATGTGTCATGGGTGTTATGTAAAGAGACTTGGTCAATAATTTGCTTGGTTATGCTGTCTGTTAAGGAACACTGACTACCTTTCCTTCAATGGCTACAATGACTCTCGGATCATATTTTTAAGCTTATAATTAACTCACATTTCTTCCAAAAACTGCAAGGAGGCATAAGCATGCATCCAAGCTAAGCATTATATATACCTTGGGAACTTCCAACGAAATGAAGAGAAACATAAACTTTGTTTTACAAAATCCATAGATTTCCTTATCAGATGGATGTTTAAAGAAAAATACCTTAGCCAAGTTGCAAGTGCAATACTGAAATGCACACAGAAATATTCACACCGACTATTGGACATTTTTGGAATGTATTTTAAAATATTGGTCAGCTGCATTTTGTGGGTTTCTGGTTCAATAATGAGATCAGGTGACTATCTGTGCCATGTTCTTCTTGTGACTGTGTGGGTTTCTTCCAGGTTCTTCAGATTTCCTCCACCTCCTGATAAGATATTTGTGAATAAGTATGAGAATGACTGATGGCCAGACTTGTGCACTTATTCATTAATCTCATACTGTACTTATATTTTAATAAAATTATACAACAGATTGCAACTGTAAATTGCATGATTGTGTTTTCAGCATTTCTATGTTATAATTTATATCTCTTGGTTTCTGTTACATGGCTGATAGGTATTTCACTTGAACATGACATAGACGATGTTCAAAAAACAGTGACATTACTCAGACCGTGAGAAAATGGCATCAGAGTAAAAGATCTTGCACCCTCCAGGCTTTTAGTCCCAGCAGGACCCGTGGCTTTCTATGATGCGGTGGGGAGTGGGGAGGGAACATAGAACATGTACAGATTGTTCCTCTTGCCCTTTTCTAACCCTCCAAAATCCAGTCATTAAATGTCATTAAGCCAGAAAGAGCCATTTGTGGAGGCGACACAGCAGAAGGCAGGACTATGTATTAGTCCATCAGGGCCAATTTACAGTCTATGCGCCTGCTTAGATGATCTCACAGGTGAGGCATGCAAAGAATGATAAAGCAATAGCTATGGCTCCTGTAAGTTTGGTAAAGTGGCAAAAACACAAAATCATGAATTATTAAATGCATAATAAAAGCAACTAATATGTACAGTGAAATAATTTATGAAGTAATACATTTCAATGTATATAATTTGTTTTATTTTAGTGACATATAAAGCAAACACATTAACTGTTTCACAGCATCCAATAGAATTAAGCTGTCATTTGTGGTTTGCTTTAAAAGTCAGAATGAATCCAGGCCTAGTTTCATGTATGATATCTTTTGTCAGTTATTGTCAAACACAGCACCCCATCAAATTCAAGAGTACACAATATGTGTGCTTAAATATTACAGAGGCAACTTGTGTTTTTACATGGCGAATGTAGCAGAGGCAAAAACTTTTGTATATCTGTGTTTGCATCAGAAGTGGTGTGACACCTTTCACATGCTCTGCCTGTGCGGTTACAAAGGCAAGTGGGCGATGTCTGAGTGTGTGCATCTATGTAGTCTGTGTGTGTGTGTGTGTGTGTGTGTGTGTGTGAGCAATCATAGATAGAGCAGGACAGTGTCCTGAGCTGACACCTGACAACCACACGGCTGTGCAAACAAGCAACAGGTGGCCTCTCCCAGGGCACAAAAGTGAAAATGTTGCACCAGATAACAGTGCTTTTACTTGCTCTAGAATGACGCAGGTTTTAAAACTGATAAAGAGTTTTGCGCTAATAGATAACTGTAGACAGTCAAACTATATAATCTATATAGGTCCAAAAAACATCATAACTAATGACTGACTGCCAGTCAACAATGTTATGGCTTTGGATTATTAAAATATTGTTCAGAAACTAACAATCCAAACTTCACAAACAGTACAATCTGTGAAAATAAGAAAGTGGAATAGACCAGGCAGAGGGTTAAACTGTAAATACTTTTGGTTGTTCTTTTTTCCTTTCTGCTTCAACCCTCGGAGTAGTTGCAGCTGGCACATATGCCCCACTATCTCACCAGATACCCGTGTGTATTGATGGAAAGCCCTCTACCCCCCTGGTAGGTTCACCCCCCACTCTGACAATCTCTGGGTGCTTTGGAAACAGTCAGCGCTCTTCTTGAAACGCTGCCAACAGGGGCTGGCCCTAAGCCGGCGCAGCTGAAACTTTTACAAGCTCCCTGCTTGCAAAGGCAGGAAGGCAAAGACATAGTGAGAGACTTGTGAAAGCAGACTCTCTCTCTCTCTCTCCACTCACCCTCTCTCTATCATTCTGCTACCGTTGCTGCCTCTATAGTCCTCATTTCTTTTAAACAAAACAAACTGTTGGAGTGGACTACTGTTAACTCTGGAAAGGCTTTTCTTCTGTTTTTTTTTTTTTGCAAGGGGGTAGAGTGTATACGTGTTGGCTGCAGAGGGGAGGAGCTGAGGAGTACAGTGGGGAGAGCAAAATAAATGAACATACAACAAAAGCGAACGAAGGGGGCCGTGACATCACACACTGAGCTGTCCTGGACAATGCCTGAGATGAGGACGAGAGACGACAAGCACAACACTTGGCTGAGAAACTCGCTTTTTTCATTTCTCTCTCTCAAAAACTTTGTCACAGGAAGAGGCCAAAGTACACCTTTTTGGCAGTCACACTGGATTTCTTCGGTGACACTTCTCTCTCTCTCTCGGCCGGCTGGCCGCCTGGGCTCTGAGCCCCTTTTTCGCCACAGCTAAACAGGATTTATCACAGGAACATCTCACTTCTGTAAGTCACCCTTTTAAAAAAAACTAATTAACTTATAATATCAAGCTCAGTTTATTGGTGTCATAGCCAAAAAGAAGCAAAACGTCAAGGACCGTGGACTGGCGGATTCTTGTTCCCCTGCATAAGATGCAAGTTTGGATTGTTTTGTAACTTTTTCCAAATACTTTTTTTTTTCCCCCAAAAAAAAATTTCTTCCAGAAGTTAGAGCCTGTATTGCTGCAGATGTACTAATCAAAAGAAAAAAAATTCTGTTACGCCAAAGAGGGCGCAAACGTACTGGGGAAATTCATGCAAAAAGCACAGGCAACACCAGGGCAGCTAAAGAAGCTGCAATGACTTCTGTAGAAGGGGAACAGAGAGGCATGTACTACCTGGGACGAATGCCAAATGCTGACAAAAGACTTCACCGCACTCCCTCTCTCACCCTGGGAGAAATCATAGTTCTTTATTCTAAGGGTGGCTTAAATCACTGGCACTATCTCTTAATTCGAACCCGCTCCTAGAACAGAAGTCAAAGCTTGTGTAAGTATAATGATATGCTTCTTTTCATAGTTTTGTTTTTGCAACAAATGTGCCGCTTTTTTCTTTTCTTGGCAACTGTCATTGGTCATGCACCCAAAAAGTGCTCATGGTGGGATGTGTCAAGATAGGTTGTTCTGCTGATTTTAGAGGGAATCCATTCTCCCTCCATGCCTCAGGGCCCTGGCAGGCGAACGCCGCGTAGTGTTCGAGATGAAATGGTGAAGGGGACCCTACTTTGCCTGGCAACTCTTGCAAAAGCATAAATACTGTTGCTCTCTTTCCCTCAAAAGTTAGGATGTGTTTCAAAAGTATTACCAATCTATATTTTTCCTACTCACAGCGGTGTAAACTTGTGCTGTCTCTTTCCTGGTAGTTTTTTTGGCATCATGGTCATAGTGGGCAGAGAGATAGGAGGGCATGTCTGCAGAGTGTTACTGCTGGCTCGGTTAGTTTCTCTCGTTTTCTTATTTTTCTCTGTCCTCTTTTGCCAACGAATTAAGGAGACATAGAAATAATCTCTTATCTCCCTCTTCTTCTTCCTCCTCCTTCCCTGCTTACCCACCCGCCCATCGTGCTCCTTAGCGCTTGGCCCGAGTCGCCGTTTCGTACTGCAGAATTCATACTCAGGTATTTCCTACTTTTCCTTCAGTTTGGACACTGTTTTCCTAACGTTTAACTTTCTGATTTCTCACAAGTGTTCAGTTTTGCATTTATTCTCGCTTCCTTTCGTCCTCATTGTCCGCCTGCACACGTGTCTTCCTTCCCTTCGTCGCCATTGCTACCATATCCACCATTATGATGCGGTCCGATTTAAAAATTAAACTCTCGTAACATTTAATATTGTTAGAAAAATTCACACCGTACTGTAGAAGTGAGGACTTCGCCTCGTCTGATGCTGACTGCAACTTCATCAGATTTCATCCATGTTGGTATTCATGAAATCACAAGGCTGAGCTCAGTCATTTCATGCAACTTGTTTGTATGATGGCGGTCAACAAAGCACTTCGCAAAGACGAGGTAAATCGACATATAATGTTAACCGTAAAATCAAATTTACAGACAAAATTCGTTTCATGGGTCGTCTAATAAACTGTACCCTGTAGAAATATTAAAAACAAATGGTAAGTGGCTTTTGACCGGATAAACATAAAGATAACAGCCTATTTCTCTAAGCACTGAAAGCTGTTAAGTTAATATCTCTTTTTGAGCTGATATTTAACAAGTATTGTTATGTATGAACAGAGGAATCATTTCTGGTAATGCAACAGGCAGCTTTGGGACACAATAGTATCGATGGATTACCATAACAGAAAACTTGAAAATGCAAGAAAGAAAGAATTAAGATAATGTATACCGATCTATTCTGTAACACTGCAGATGTAGAAGATACTACACGAAAATAAGATGTTTAGCATTTAAGGCAAATCGAAAATATGTAATAGGTATTATTAATATTTGGTTATGTACGAACATTCCTTAAATTCACCTACATTTGATTTAAAGACATTTTTATCGGATTCTGTTGGATTTGTGTAATATATATTTTTAATGCATGGTTTGCGGGAACCATGTGACTGTTTAGTACTGTATACTGATTACAAGTTCCTTCCGTACAGCACATAACAGGAATAAATAGTTTTCTGTAACTTAAAAAGGATCAGTCTTCCCACAATCACAATGCTATCATAAAAAGTGGGTAGTGGTGGGGGGGAATGGGTGTATAATGCTGTCCAAAAAATGGAGATGGAGAGAGTAGGAGATAAAGGGCGGGGTGACGGGCAGAAAATGAGAAGGATTTCCCCTCCCCTCTGCTATCCTCAGATGAACTTGTCGTGTTACTTCATGATATTTTCTTTCAGGCCTGCCATCTCTACTTCCTGCTATTTTTGTGTCCACACCTCCCCCCTCCCTTTTTCTTTCTGCCTTTGACTATTAGTGGTGTGGTAACCAGGAATAAAGTCATACTTCCTTTATAAGGAAACACATTTCAACTATGGTCTTTGATTAAAAGCACTGAATCATATTTTTTTTTTTTGCTCATTTAAAAAGATTTTCAACCTCAGATATTTATTTATGTTGTTTCCATATGAACTCGTTATACGTGTTGGTAATGGTTTCAATATGATTTTAGAAAACTCACAGAAAGTACCCAGAAGTACAGGAGTGTCTGCTTCAATACTGAAACACTTCTCTTTTTCAAAAAAAGATATACCATTACTGATCAAATACAAGAAAAGAATATAACTTTGAATATGATGGTTTTGGTCCTGAAACGACAACGTAAAGCTGACGAACCCTAACTAACGGCTTTTACACATGTGCCGAATGAGCTGGGTTTTTTTCCTTATAGCAAAACAAAAAACTAGGCTTAATAGCTGTTTTTGTGTTGTGCCACTATCAGAATGATAAGAGAGAAACTTGGAGACCTTCATGCACACAGGACTGAGTCAAACTAAGTCGACAGAAGGCAGACTTCCTGTTTAGAGATTCTATTTTTGTGTGCAGGGCGGTTTCCCTGTTATTGCTGAATGATAGAAAGACTAACAAAATTAGCCTTTGTAAGGTTACGGCATTGTTAAAGTGGCAAGAACAATTAATCAATACCATCTAAAAATCACCTGCTGTGTGCCATGCAATCAACTGTAGCATTTGATTATGGGAGACTAATATGTTTATTAAGAAATGTAATAGTGGCTTGGTAAATAACTCTCAATATTTATTTTGTCACAGCAAACTCAATGATTGGTGTTCAACAAATGGAAAGGACCTGGGTTTATTTATTAAACATGAACAGCTGAAGTAATAAAGTTCAGTTCAAATCAATCGATCCACTGGGTCTAACAGGGGGTTGTAAAATCTGTTTGCTTATCACTTTCCCTTAATAAAATGTCAAAAGTTAAACAGACTTCAAGTCAATTCACGGTGGAAAAGTTGCAAATGGAAACAGTAGTTTCCACAGAAAAAGGTGCCAAAAAATAACATTATACCGTCATAATGTATATGTATATGCATAATGAATGATAATGTATAATATCTCTCACCAAAACTTATAAAATAATAATTTATTTAAATAATTTTAAATAAATAAATTATCATCATCATTTTGGCCAAGAAATATGATAAAAAAGGATAGCTCAAAACTCTGCACAGACTTATTTAACAGTTTGATAAAATAAAATACTGGAAATATTTGCATTATGTGCATTATACTTCTTCAAAGAAATCATTGCCTGTATTATAAATTGTTTGTTGCATTTCAGAAATGTCAATTCCTTATAGGCAAAATGCCATTTTTTCAAATGTTTCCAGTTTCCTCCCAATTATTTTAAATATGCATTCTATTGCCATGTTATCTACATTCTACTTTGACAGCAGTAAATTCACAGTAATATCGCATATTCAATACCATTCACCACTGACCTGATTCAACATCTCAATTAAGAGCTCTCTATTTGTCCTCTTCAAGCACCACCCCCTGCACTCATGCTGTCTCTTTCCATCCTATCGAGAAGAGGGCTGCCTTTCCCTCTGCCAAATGCCATGCCAAAACATTTCAATCACTGCCCCCATTAATTAGGCCAAAGAAGAATTTTGCATGTTAATGAGCTACCATGGTGCTTTTCACCGTCTCTGGTTCACATGCTAATTTATGCAAAGTGACAAGGCAACTGCCCTACCCCTCCTTGCATGCCAGTCAGTTGTTTAGACTGCTCCCATGACCCTTGTCTGCCACCCTCTTTGGGCACAGTTTCATGCCAGAACTTGGCATTGTCTAACTGCCTCAGCTGCCACTGCAGACAAAAAGTTAATATGAGATCTGTGGTTTATTTAAAACAATAGCAAACAATCGGATTTCAAAATATGCAAGATTTTGTCAGACTTACAATCGATTACCATCATGAAATCTATACACTATACAGTAGCTTACTAGCTCATATTTATATTGCTTTTTTTTATTTTTTTATTTTTTTACATGCAATGGTAAGTATATTATAAATTGGATCGCATAGACACCTGAGCAGGTATTAGAGGCTCTTTCATCAAGCTATCTAAAATGGCAGCAGGACAGCCATTTTGTTTAGGCTCTACTTTTTTTTTTTTTTTTTTTTTTTAACATTTCCTCTATACTGACACCTTACTATTACCACAGGATACTTTATGTTCAATAGAATGTAAACAACAGGCTTCTGCAGGTTTCTAAGTGCCCAATTTTGCTTAAAATGGGCTATATTTCCTGGCATAGATTACTTCTGCCATGTGTCAACCACTGAATGCTACAATAGTTCAGGTTATGGATAAGCTTTACACAAAATTATCCTGCTTTCCATTGGGGCTGTGCTATGTCAGCTGAACTATTTTGTTATTCATTCATTCATTAAAAAAAAAAAAAAAAGGAAAGAATGCAGCTGGGTAATTTACTAAGTTTTCTCAGGTTCTTACCCAAACACTGATTTTCAAGTTTAGTTGAAGGCCATGACCTGATCAGTGAGGAATGAACGTGGCTGATGATTGAGATTTCATCCAATTTTTTTTTTTACCTAGGATTTTACCTCAGGATTTTTTAAAACCAAACTACAACATTCAGAAAAAATAAATAGTTTCCACACAGTCCAATACGCTGGATAACTCTCTTAACGCAAGTGTCATTTAAATGCTATCTGACTTTAGGCCAAAGATTGTTGTAATTTGCTCACTAAGTATTAAAAATCTTTTTGACTTTTTAAAAATTACATCTACAGACCAACCAAATTCTGGAGGTATTTTCCACAGTTAATCGGAAAATCTTTTCGAGGGGTGGTAATTTATAATCATATGTTGCATTAAAATGACAAAGCTTCCAATTATTTGTTAAAACCATAAAATATCATATAAGGAACTACAATATTACTTTCATTTAATTCATATAATGTATTATTTGAATATAATGGATTAAAACACATAATTTCAAATGGCAGGTTACAGTTTTGATATTTTATAAAATACAAACCATGGGTACAAATATGGGGAAAAAATTACTTTTTATAAATTTGGTGAAGCATCTGCAATTCCCAGCAAAAATCAGACGCTTCTGGAGTGGTGTAAAAAAAGGTTTTTACGCTCTGTACTAACATTAGCTTGCTGGAATAAACAATTTTACTAGAACATAAAACTGTCATACGTCAATACATCATAATAGTTTGTATCTTCAGTTTTAAACTCTATGTCTCTTTACTCTACATCATGGATGTGAATTTGTCAAATGACTGTGGCTAACTGTTAAGTTTGACCAGTTTTAACTTTGCAGGTGTAAAAACCTTTTTTTTATGTCAATTCTGAATGCTTCACTCACAACCTACTTGGCATAAAATCTGTATTTTGTAAGTTTATATATAAATAGTAGATATACTGTATAAGGTTTTTTGTTTTACTTAAATTCAAAATTTCTAAACCATTAGCCCTAATTTAAAATTTTTAAATGGCTTAGTGGTTATGATGTGAGGTAACTGTGCCTCACACGTCTACAGTTACCTCACATCTCCAATCTATTTGCATGGAGCTTGTGTGTCCCCTATTTGCTTGGTGGATTTGCTCTATAGCCAAGGTTAATTGGTTTTTCCTAATTGCCCATAGTCTGTGATTGGGCATGTGCTTGTGCCCTGCAATGCTCTAGGCACCCTGCGATCCTACAGTGGATAAACGGGGGGGCAAATGAAATTTAGTATGAGATATACTAAGCCAAACATGTACATGCACTTTACTGTTGCTAAACCACATGAGATTTGAAATAAATCCATTTCTTAGCCTTCAAGCAGCATTAAAATATGGAAATATATGGATAAAAAAATATATATTTTAATTTGCTCACTGAGAAATATTCACTAGTAACTTTTGTGTTTTGGAACCATCAAAACAAGAAAATAAGAAATATATATATATTTTTGACAGGAAAAATGTACAAAATTTCCTTTTAAGTAAATATATCACAATTCTGTTAAGGGGCGCGATACCTTTCTAAATTTACCATTGTATTGATCTCTGATAATTTTTTTGTGTGAAACATATTATGTGTATATTTTTATGCTAAATGTGTAACTGTTTATCTCCAAACTCTTGTTGCAAATGCAGCTCCGGTGTGAAAGTTACTGTCCTTAAGGCTGAGGTAGTAGATTGAATAGTTGTGGGGTAGTAATCCTCCCTCTGAGATAACTATACAATCTACTGTCTTTCCTAAGGAGACAGTATGATCAACATCCTGCTCACGATTGACTGGACTTTGTGGAGATTCAACACCTATGCATGGAGCTTTTATTTAAAAAATAAGTTATATATTGATAATGTTGACATTAGTTTCATTGCCAGGTGTTCTGTAGTGTATGGTGTGTTTTCCACAGAGATCTTAGCTGAAGCTCTATACATCTGGTAATGTGTTACTACAAGATGAGGTAGTAGGTTGTATAGTTTGTGGGACACATCACATCCTATTGAGGTGATAACTATACAGTCTATTGCCTTCCTTGTATGACACAACAATATGTGGAGAAAGTGCAAGAGGTGGCCCTCAGAGGTCGTCCACATTGCCCATGAAGTGAAGTATGAGAATGTAAGTTTGCTTATCTGCACTATTTCTTATATATTTTTTACCAAACCATATTAAAATACATTGATACTCTGTACTGTGTTGATGCTATATATATTTTTATTTTCTAGCACATTCTTAAATAAATGTTTAAAGCAATGTGGTGTGACATTTATTCCTACAATTTTGCTTACAAACTATATTTATTAGTTGCCAGATCTTGCTTTCAACATATAAATACGCAATATAGGAAAACAAAATGTTGTCAATGATTTTTAAAAAAATCATCAGAGCCTATTAAAAATTATTCATATGTAATTACTAACATATTATCAAAATCAATTGAATTCGCTTGAAAGTTATGCTAATACAGGCATAAAATAAGTGCACATATTCATGTAAATTGCATCTGAAAATTTGCATTTCAACCAAGAGACACACTAAGAAGTTACGGAGCAATATAAATATTATGCTTTATGAATGTGGCCTTTAGTCATGAGATGCAGACATTTCCTTTTTTCATTGAAAAATCAAGTGTTGTTCGGCTCTGCTGTTATTCATTCTTTTATTTTGGTAGTTTTAAAGCAACATTGGGTCTGAATTAAAAAACTAATGGTGAATTTTCAATTTCAGATCAAATTTCATAAAAGTAAAAATCCAGACTTTTTGAGCACACTGTATACATAAAATATGCATATTTTCGTCAGTGATGCTGGAATAGACGTAGATAAGATAAACATTTACTAATATAGTTTTGGTTCTCTATGAATCATATCAAACACTGAAGAAATTTAACATTGCCACGTCTTGTGCTTTTGTATTTAATGTGACTGTTCTTCGTATTACATGTTTTTTGTTTGTTTTTTATTTCCTACTGTGGGTAGTTTGTACCATACTCCATTTATCCCTCAAATCTTTAGTATACACTATAGGATTTTCTGAAGTAGCACGAAACAGCTTGATACATGTAATAAGTGACAACAAAACATGTTGACGATAAAAATTTCCATTGTGAATAAGGTACAGAGGAAGCCAGCTGAGTGCATAAGGAACCAAAACCAGTAAACCAGTCTGTGCTCTTTTTACATAGAAATAAGACCTATGTTTGCTCTTAAGTGCCTTCTAGTGGTTAAGAAATACCAGCGCAGAGCAGTTATGTTAGTCAACTGAGGAGGTAAAAAGATGACACTTATTTATACTTGACTATAAATAAAACAGATACAATATCTCAGATGCTGCATTTGATAGCGGTGCATTTTGTAGTTTTATGCATTGTAAAAGCATTGTGGTTGTGATAAAATATGTACAAAACACAGCACAGCAGCAGTAAACCATCACAGACCCACATCCATCCAAGAACCTTTTTAAATTTGTACCTCCATAGCTAGGAGATAAATAGAAAACCATAGAGTTTCTTAAATAATTACCATGAATTTGTTTCTATTATTTATTTGAGATTTTAGTCACCCCTTAACCTTTTTAAAGTGTTATAACCTTTTTTTTTTTTTAATTGAATGAATCTAAACAAGTGGAAATCAATATACTGTAGCTTGCTAAATTAATTACTGAAAAGAACATAAATATCACAAGATGTATATGTATACCTAGTTATATATATACCTAGTTGTGATGTAACTAGTTACTGAAGTAACATACGCTGCAATGTTGCAATTTGGTGAAGCTAAATTTATCAAACTACTTTGGTAGAACAAATTCAAATGAAAAGCATCTTAATGGCAAGATTTTAAGTTCATCTGTTTAACAGAATGCAGGCAACACGGTGGCTTAGTGGTTAACACTGTCGCCTTACATCTCCGAGTTCCGAGTTCGATTCCCACCTCGGGTCTGTGTGCATGGTTTGCATGTTCTCCCTGTGCTTGGTAGGTTTTCTCTAGGTACTGCCACTTCCTGCCACAGTCCCAAGTCATGCAGATTAGGCTAATTGGCATTCCCAAATTACCTGTAGTGTGTGAAAGAGCATGTGACTGTGAATGCCCTGCGTTGTATTGGCACCCTGTTCAGGGTGTACCCCGCGTAAGTCTCCTGGGATAGGCTCCAGGCCCTGTATACAGAATAAAGCTTTACAGATGATAAGTGAGTGAAGTCTACTGCATTATTGTTCTGTGATAGCTGTGTTAGCTAAACATAATTAACTATCAACCAATCAGATAGCTGAACTGTACATGGTACAAACATGCTCCATTCCGCTATTTAGGCAAAAATTTGCAGCCCAGTGGGCTTTATTGACACTATAGCACAGGATTTTTAATTTTGCCACAAAGCTTATGAATCTTTAATCCACAACAATACAATTCTATTCAGATAATAAAGACTTTGTGGAAAAAAAAGAAATAAAAAAAAGCAATACTAAAAACATGAAAAGAAAGAGTCTAAGTACTAAGTTTCATTTTCATAGCCGTTGTGAATTTAAACTTTGCTTTTTAATTGCATTCAGCACATGCACAAACACACACATTGTCTACTCTGTCCATGGTTACACTTTGTCACAAGTGTCTCTCTATCATAAATAAGCCATAGGGCAAAGAATTACATGTTACCTGGTGGTGCTATACACCCCCACTGTACTGGAGAGTAAAACCTTCTCTGTGCTAATGTACAACACCAATCACTCCTCCCTCTCTCACTAATCTCTTGCCCCCACAGTCAGGCTTGTGACATGCAGAATATTAAGAACAAACTTTCTATAATAGCCAGGTACGTCATTACTCCTTTTCGGTAACAGATCTTGGGCAGGTTGCAAATGTTGTAATCGCGGACACACCTGCCTGTGATCAATGTGGAAACCCAGATGCCATACTTCCACCTGTCCATTTGCACACTTTTTTGGGTTTGCCGTTAGCCACTCTTACCTCTGCAATCTCAAGATATCCCTGAGGTGTTACATGTGTTTCTGCCAATCATTACTATAAATTATTATATCATCAAAATATGCGGCGGCTTACACACTATTTGGCCAGAGTACTCCTACGACATCAACATGTTAAAGGAACCCAAGAGCCCAGAACAAATCAAATTCCAGTTAAGGGAATCTACCGATATTCTGGGCATTGGGTATCCTGTCACGTATATACTGTAGGTATCTCTATTTGAGCATTGTCTTGAATCCATAATTTTTTTGTGTTCAGGCAATCTATATGGGCAACTATGTATGACCACGCGTTTCTATGAAGTCTTTCTATGAGGTTTGTACGACTGGGCAGAGGTGAAAAGACATCAGAAAATTCATGTGGTAACCAGTGCTCTCTGTGACACTAAGTGGTGGTCTCTGCAACCACCTCTTTGATAAATTGAGGCACACTATTTAGACTTACCTCCAATCACAGGTCCACTTTTCAGGAATTACAGGCACCAGAGAAACAGAAACCTAATCTCTCCGTTGTTTAAGAAGCTTGAGGTGGTAAATTAGTAGCGAATTGGCCCAATAATTAAGCTTTTGACCTAGCTCTTAGTCAACTTCCCCAAACTGCTGTGTGGCCTCAAATGGTCCTTGGGACTCGGAGAGAAAATTTTGGAATTTAATGTCGGTAGTAATATGAGTACTTTTTCTCCCAGTGCAAATTCCCTTTGCCAAATGGCAGTTTTACAGCTGGGATTGTCGTTCTTGAGCCTGTAGCAAATTCTCCTGTGTTATTTGACCCCAATATGTGGAGTTTTGCTCTCAGGTCAGGAATGCACTAAATTTCATTTTAACTAGAAGATCATTCCTCCTCCCAAATTCCCTAATGGTGTGAAGGACACCACAAGGCTTGGGCCCGTACATAATTCAAATGGGGAAAATCCTGTGGATGCTTGAAAGGCCTCTCAACAGAGCCTTAAGCCATGTCTCCTAATTTCAATCAACATTATGAACAATTTTAATCGTATTTTTTAAATTCCCAGCCAATTGTGATTATTACAATGAGCCACCCGCTATGCGTTCTGACCCTGTTGATTCTTAATGCAGGACCCACCCACAGGTACTGTACATTCCTTGTTAAAGCTGAAAACCAAGGTCAATCCATTCCCAGGAATAGTTGATGGGTCAGGTGAGGACTAATTGCCACCTCATCTCTATGCCTTTTACCCTGAATTAAACAGTGGCTGAACGAGAAACTAGTAGATATTTGTACACATCCCTATGAAAACACATGAGCTTTCATGGACTGAGGTTTGACTTAATACAGAATTTACCAGGATGAACAGAGAAGAGTGAATGGGAAAGACAAGAAGTGGTTCTCCCAGTCAATCATGTTACATTGAGAGCAAGGCTGATCAATGGCATCTCATCCATTGCTGCTGTTTCCTTTGCCAGCCACACGAGCAACTCTTTCAGCACCACCAGTTTGATAACCACTTTGATGGCACTCTTCTCAGACAGAAGCATTGGCGGCATGCATCTCCAACGAGCTGTTGCGGGAAAAGCAAGTTGAGCTGCTTAGAGCTACTTAAAGGTGGGGCCCACCTGCTGCATAATCATCTTCTTCAGCATGGGGTACTCCAGCACATTGTTGATAATAAGCTGTCAAGCTGCGAGATGAGACTTGTCAGACAGCTGTGGCAAAACATGCACACACTGTGACTTGGGTCATCCCCACAATAATGCAACACATTCAAACAATTTATGGAAGACCTCAGGATCATCAAGTGGCCTCATCTTAGCCAATGTGATGTGGGTTATACTGGAGCACTCCTGGCTGGCAGCAGGCACTGAAGCAGCAACTCAGAGTTTGGAGCAGGGTCTGGATACATTGTACTTGTTTTACCAAGGTTACAAATTTAATCTTGGTTACACTAGCAAAATAATCATAATCATTAATGACAATCTTGCCGAACAATAACATGAAATTCTATGTATGTAACAATTATAAATGAGACTGGATTTCTGTAATAAATCATAGCATTGTTTCCACAAACTTGTGCAACATTGTAACATTTAATTCCATGCAGAGTTTGTATTTATGACAGGAGAATCATACCTCTCTTCTCCAGAACATCGGAAAGGACTTTCAATGGGGTTGAGGGTAGAACTCCATTGACAGGATAACCTGGACTTTCAGTACATTCAGGGCGCTGAAGTAATTTAATTTTATTGCCAACATAAAACATTGCTGACCCTAAACTGATTCCCAGATCATAACACTGTCTTCAGAGGCTTGTACTGGAGCATAATGCATGATGGGGGCATTGCTTCATACACATCCCGTCAACTCTGATGATAGGTTCCACAATCCAAAAATATTCAAATAAACATAATTAATACAAAATATAAAGTAAAATAAAACAAGTTAACCTGCACTATACCTTTGAAAAAAATTGTGGCTGTAGTGATTGAGACCAGAGAGAGGAGAGAAGCTACTGTACTGTGTAGGTCGACTTTCACATACGCACATCCATACCATAGAACCTCTTGCACACTCACACAAGCACACCAGCTTTCTGACAGAGCCCGACAGAGGAGAGGAGGAGGAAGGGGGCTGCTGTGTAGGACGACTTTCAAACACACAAGCGCGCACACAAACACACACACACACCAGTTTTCATATAGAAACTCTCACATGCACAAGTGGCCGCGAACACACACACACACCAGCTTTCTCACCAGCCAGAGAGAGGAGAAAGGGGGCATAACTTTTTCCATTCCAAGTCCAATCTTTGTAGCAAATTAAATCTTTTTTTCTGTTTAGCTTTACTAACTAGTGGCTTTCTTACTTTCGTTATAAAACATAGGAAGGTCTATAATTTATGTACATGAAGGCCTATAATTTAACCTTTCTGAAACATCTTTTCCATGACCATGGGATGAGATTATGGAATCTTTTGGAATTATTTTGAAATATGAAATACATAAGAGTATTTTCAGCACCCCAAAATAATGAAATGAGACTAGCATAGTAAAAGGATTTATTGTTTGTTTTGTTCTACTTTTTCCTCATATCTACTGGCCCTCACTCCAGTCCGGCAGATGGTGGTGATAATTTTTTAGTCATTCATTTTATAAGTAAATAAACAAAAATTAAGAGACAGGCGTTTATTAACTGGACAGGCGTTTTTGGAAATTCCCCATATTCTCCGACACCAAGGGAAAATCCGCCCCCCTCTTGAATTTGAAAGACAGTGTTTGTAAAACATTTTGCTCATTGCTCAACCTTAGTTACTTATTTCTGATTTTATGACTGCCAGTAGGGAGCAGAGAATCGATTTTCCTAGGTGTCAGGAAAATCGGTTGCCCTTCTTGCTACTGGCTGTGGAAGTATCAAGGATGTATGAAATGCAGTACAGGTAAATTGCTGTTTAAATATTTTTGTGCCCTTGACCTGCTTTATGTCTATTGTATCATGGGAAATCATATATTCTGGATTTCAGGTAATAATTCTCCCCATCATATATGAAATACAATACTGAACATTAACTATTAAACAATTATCAAGACCTATAATGCAGAATGTTTATGTTAGCATGGGAAAGCAAATATCTTCTAAGTCATGTAACTCTTTCCCCTCATGCCTGGTCACAGAAATCTGGACTGTTAATAATTATTCCAATACACAATTACAAGTTGACAATTATTTTCTTTAATTTCATTAGCACTGAGGTTTAGAGTTGTTATAGACAGGGGGAACTACATATCCTAGCATCAAGATTTTATGTTTCCCATCATATCTATGCACAGATGTTTGTTTTATGGCAGGAAAAGTTATTTACAGTAGCTACAAAACTTGCTGTAAAGAGATTTGTTTCACAAGCTTGTTGTCCTATAATTGCTACATTTGTGTGTATGGAATAGGTAGTCAGCAATTGCATTTCATGTTATAACCAGTTAGAAGTATAACTTAAACAAAATTTTAATAAATCAATATTGCGGCACGGTGGCTTAGTAGTTAGCATGTTATATATATATATGTGTGTGTGTGTTTACCCTGCGATGGATTGGCATGCCAGAGTTTACCCCGCCCCATGCCCCAAGTCATCTGGGATAGGCTGCAGGGCCCCCTATGACCCTGTATAGAGGATAAAGTGGTATAGACGATGAGTGACTGAGTGGGTAAGAATACCAAGTCTATTGTCACAAAGAGCTAATACTGTATATGTGAAGTCCTACAAAAGTAGAGGCTTTCAAAAATGTGTACAAAAAATAGAAAGAAAAAAAAACCCAGCAGATTATTGAAGTTCAACAAGTTCATAAAAAGAGATTAAAATGAGAGAGAAAGTCAAAACACAATGTTTGGAAGTGGGTGATGTCATGATTTGAATAGGTGCATAAAGGGGGAACATGGGGAAACTAAAATTTTTCGGAACACTGGCTCAGTGGAATGGCACTACAATAAAGTTCATAAAGTTCAATAACGCTACAAAGCTTTTGCTGAATTAAATATTCTCAAACTAACGTTATTGTTCTTTATATCGTTCTCTATAAAAAGTGGTTTAATATGTTGAAATTAAATATTTCAGGGGTTTTTTTCAATTCCAGGAGACTGCAAGATATTGTTAAAATGAAAACCTTATTTCTTTTTTTATACGAGACAAAAACCATACTGCCATTCTCAAGATAAACTCATACATCTCTGGTGCCACCTTCTGGATAACTCAGTGTGGAGTAGTGGCCATCTGTTATAATAATTTCCCACATAAACTTGTAACTCATGTTGCAGTTATGGAAGGACACTGGCTAGGCGTAGTGACGGACATTAATAATTAATTCCTTTTTCTGGTCAATGTACTGTATACAGCTACACTATGGTTAAAGAAAACAATTTTTTTTTAAAGCAATAAGATAATTACAGACTTAATACCATCATACCCCACAGAATTTTTATCAAGAGTGGTTAGATACAGTAGCTTTTAGGCCTAGATGGCCACGTATACTACAATCCTCTTATTATAGTTTTCACAAGTGATAATATGCAGCTTTTTAATATTTGTAGATTCTTACATCAACACGATAAAGCGTTTTCTTAAAAACTAAATGCTTGCAATAAATCTAGATTAGATAACTGCCTTTGTATGGATGTATTGAGACTTTAAAGACTTTAATTGTGGAGGTTACTGGAAATCCAGTAATGATCGGTTAGAGAGAAGAAGATTGTGACAAAGTCAGAAAATTTATTAATGACATCAGTAAGGATGACCAATGGAAGGTGAGAATTTCTCAAGAATAAAATTCTCTTTGTGTTTCAGTAAGAAGTTATGCCAATAATGTTCTTTATGACAAGATGTTTGTAAGCATAATAACAACATCTACACTGTTTGCCTATACAGTAAGTCTCCTACACACGAATGAGTTTCGTTCCGAGAGCTCTGTTCGTAAGCATTATCTAGGTACCAGGATACTAACAATTAGCTATACACAGTATATTACAGTACAGTGTTCTTTAGAATCGTACTGATAGTTGAATGATTCATGTTAAAAGAATGAGCAATGTCTCCCGTCTTTTCACCTTGCTCCATTCTCTCAATTATTTTCACTTTTGTCTCCATCGTTATTGCTTGAAGCTTCTTAGCTGTATCAGCTTCATCGCCTTGTCTTCCGGACATCTTGGGCTTCTACTACACTAGCATGTGACATCGTTATTGCTTGAAGCTTCTTAGCTGTATCAGCTTCATCGCCTTGTCTTCCGGACATCTTGGGCTTCTACTACACTAGCATGTGACAATGTATGCCATACATGTGATCTAACTTGTGCAATTTCTTCAAAATTTCGTAACGCGAATGTTCGTATGTAGAAACTTAGTTTAGGAACTTACTGTACTGATAAAAATCTGGTTACTTTGAAGTCTAAACTGTACATTAAAGAAGTACAAGGAGCATGTGTTAAGGTCTAGAGCTCGAGGGATCAAAAAAGGGGGAAAAAACTTTAATCTTTAATCTTGAAGAAAGTAGACAAAGGAGAAATGCTATAAATAAATTAATTGTGAATGGGAATGGCCAAATTGCTAATAAAGTAATATACATTTTATACACCTTTGTTTCATCTTCATACTCCTCTACTGCCCCAGTTCTTTGAAAAAGTGAAAGCACACAATCCTAGTCTTGTGCAATGATTTAAAATCCTTTATGACTCAGAGTTTAAAACAAGAATTTGTGTAAAAAAAAAAAATGGCACTAGTTGAAGCGATAGTTCTGATGGTCTTACTACCAATTTCTTTTACAGTGTTCTGGTCAGATCTATCAACTCTAAGCAACAATTAGAGTTGATGTCTACTATGAAACAAGGAGTTACACAGTAATGTTCAAAAGTTATTACCCCCTCTTTTAATACGTTTATATTTGTGTTCATATAAAAACCTTCTGATCATATTGGGTTTAAGTATTAGGCAAATACATCCTCAGAAAAACAACATATAACGTTTTTTTTTACTATGCCATTAACTATGCCATTATTTATTTAACACACGTTAAGCCAAAAAGGAAAAAAAATAGCTTGTAGATTCATCTTTAGCAGCAATCATGTGAAGTAATTGTTTCCTGTATGACTTTATCAATCTGCCGCATTATTGTGGAGGAATTTTCCCCCATTCTTTTTTACCACATTACTTCAGTTCATTTTGGACAATTTATGATGCGTCGTAGCTGGGAAACGTGGAACGTGGGGTGGATCCGTCGCATGGATGAGGGGAGTAGAATTCTGACAGCTGACAGGTTGATTATCCTGGTTAAAGTAAAAGGTCCGATGAAACGGGGGGAGAGCTTGCGTGATAGCGTCTTCAAGGGGATGTCCTTCGTGGCGAGCATGACTCGATCTCCCACCCGGTATCTGGGAGCTTTGGTGCGGTGACGGTCTGCCTGTTTCTTGTAAGAGGAGATGGTTTGTAGCAGAGTTCGCCTAGCACGTAGCCACGTTTGCCTGCAGCGGCGGACGAAATGTTGGGCTGACGGAGTCTCCACCTCTAATTCTTGGACTGGGAAGAGTGGAGGTTGGTAGCCTAAGCAGCAATGGAACGGGGACAAGCCTGTCGACGAGGAGGGCAGAGAGTTATGGGCGTATTCGACCCAAGGGAGAAACTTGCTCCAGGTAGTGGAGTCCCGGGTCGTCATGCAGCGGAGGGAAACCTCTAGTGCTTGGTTCATTCGCTCTGTTTGCCCATTGGTTTGGGGATGGAAACCTGACGATAGGCTGGGAGTGGCCCTGACGAGCCTGCAGAATGCGCCCCAAAACTGAGAGATAAACTGAGGGCCCCGGTCCGACAATGTCTGTGGGGAGGCCATGGAGCCGAAATACATGGAGGACGAGTAGTTCTGCGGTCTCCTTGGCAGATGGCAGCTTAGGAAGGGGCACCAGGTGCACTGATTTAGAAAAATGGTCCACGATGGTCATGATGCAGTTGTTGCCGTCGGACGAGGGTAGGCCAGTGACAAAGTCAACCGCGATATGGGACCAAGGACGTTGAGGAACCGGTAGGGGTCTGAGAAGGCCCGCAGTTGGTTGGTTGTCATTCTTACAACGGGTGCAGATGTTGCAAGCCGTCACGAATCTGGACACGTCCTCCCTTAACGTGGACCACCAGAATCGTTGCAGGACGATGAAGGACGGGCAGCGCCTGGGTGACAAGATAGCTTGGATCCGTGGGCCCACTCCAGAACTTGTGAACGTAGGCGAAGGGGAACGAAGAGACGGTTAGGTGGAACATCGCTAGGTCCGGCCTCCTGGGCCAGGGCCTGCCGAACCTTGCTCTCTACGTCCAGTTCCATGGCAGCAACGAGGCAGTGGGACGGGAGGATAGTGTCATACGACGTAGGCTCTTGGGAGGGAGAAAACTGGCGGGAGAGGGCGTCTGGCTTAGAATTCCTTGAGCCTGGCCGGTAGGACAGGGTAAAGTTAAACCTGGAGAAGAACAATGACCACCTGGCCTGACGAGCATTGAGTCTCTTGGCAGTGCGCAGATACTCCAGGTTCTTATGGTCGGTCCACACTAGCAATGGAAGCTCAGTCCCCTCTAGCCAGTGTCTCCACTCCTCCAGGGCTAGCCTGATGGCCAAGAGTTCTCGGTCCCCCACGTAGTTTCTCTCAGCTGGGGTTAGGCGACGGGAATAGATTGCGAGATTGCGCATGGGTGCATCTTGTTGTCCTGGGTGGACCTTTGAGAGAGGATGCCACCCACCCCGGTATTGGAGGCGTCGA
>JAQMYK010000036.1:23019094-23033960 GCA_030014345.1 Clarias buthupogon
ATGCCAGTGATGCAGACACAGCTGAAAGTGAAATGCCAACAAATTCTTATGAAGCAAACCCCTGGCCATATTTAAGCAACCACTTTGATTTCAAGCACAACAAAGGGAACAGATTTATTATGCAAGTGTGTTCCAACCCCCATCCCAACCCCGCTGTTAAAAAAAAAAAAAGTAACTCAGTAAATTTTGAATGAGCTACTTTTTACTTTTACTTGAGTAGATTTTTATAAGGGTAACTTTACTTGTACTTCTGTAAATGTTCACTAAAGTAATAGTACTTTTACTTAAGTACAACATTTTATTACTCTTTCCACCTCTGGATGTAACTGAAACATTTTTGTACCTGGCTAATTGTCTGGCTTGTTTTTTTTTTTTTTTAGCTAGTCATACTATATCCCAGTGTCTCGCCTGGTCCTACCATCTCTCAGGGATCAATGAAGACATTCACCCAGACTCTTTTCTGTTCTAGCACCTAGGTGGTGGAATAAACTTCCTCCAGATGTCCGTACAGTTGAGTCTTTGACTGTCTTTAAACGACGACTCAAGACGTATTTGTTTCTTCAGTACTTGGACAAAAAAAAAGCCTAATTGTAAATGTAAATGTATATACACCCCATCTGGTGGGTAAATAAGGACCAGTGATAAAACAGACACCCTTGAGCCCACACAAATTTGTGTGCATCTAAACAGACAATATTAATCTTTTAATGGCTTATCATTAATTGACTAATCTCTCATCTCATTTCTAATCTAATTTGCTAAACAAGAAAAAGGGTTTAAAACATTATTAATAGACCCGAGGGCATCTCAGATCAAAAGCCTATTAGACCTGATAAGACTCCTCCTTTTTACTAACCATTTTTTCTGTTCAGAGTCACTGTGAATCCAGAGCCTATCCTGGAAACACTGGTCATAAATCAGAAATACACCCATGGATGGGACTAGCATCTATTACAGAGCACCATGTAAACATACAACCACATACCATTAACACACCAACACTGAACACTAACTATACACCAGTAATCTGGAGAACAAAGGTCAGTCTGTCTGGTCTGATTACACAGACAAGCCAATGCAGCACATCACTGAATAAAGACAATGCTGGCCACAATAGAAAGGCATCAGAACACCCAGTGCACCACAGCATACCATGCACATGGGCCAGCAGTTAAGGAGCCCAAGGCAGCTACTCAGACCTCCAAATTCTCCAGATCCCAATCTGATCGAGCACCCATGGGATGAACAGGTCCAATTGACATGCCCCTTTCCCACAAACCACAGTACTCAAAATATTCACTGACTACATCCTGGTGGACACCACAGCAAAAACCTCCAAGGCTGTGTGGAGCGAGGTGCCAGAGCCTCCCCGGTGGCCCAAGGGGAACCCAAAACCTAGTTGGTTTAATGGTTTAAATCTTCTGGCTGATCAGTGTACACTATCAGTCAAAAGTTTGGACACACCAGGAATTAGTTTGGACATTAGATTAGTGGAAATCTGCCCTTTAGTCAGATGAGTCCAAAGTTGAGATTTTTGGTTCTAACTGACGTGTCTTTGTTAGACATAATGAGAATGAACAGACAGGTCCTGAATATGTGAACCTGTCCTGAACCTGTTAGTGACAGTCAGAATTAAGAGCACACCTAACCAGCATGGCTACCATAGCATTTTGCAGCGACATGCCATCCCATCTGGTTGCACTTAGTGGCACCATCATTTGTTTTCCAACAGGACAATGACCCCAAACACACCAATAGGTTATTTAAGAGCTATTTGTTCACAAAGGAGAGTGATGAAATGCTGCAGCAGATGACCTGGCCTCCACAATCACCTGATCTAAATTCAGCTAAGATGGTTTGTGATTAGTTGGACTGGAAAGTGAAGAAAAAGCAACCAACAAGTACTCAACACCACTCAAACCCATTCCAGGTGACTACCTCATGAGACTGACTGGGAGAATGCCAAGAGTGGGCAAAGCTGGCATCAAAGCAAAAGGTGGCTACTTTGGAAAATTTTAAATAAAAAATATTTTTGTTGACTAAATAATTCCATATTTGTACTGTCATAATTTCACTGTCTTCAGTATTAATACACAATGTTGAAAACATTAAAAATAAAGAAAATCTTAAATAAAAAAGTGTCCAAACTTTTCACTGGTACCATACATTCATACATATTCATTGACCCCTATGAATGTATGTGATTACTTAGGGGCAATCTACTGTAGGTATCAAATGTACCTACTAAAATGTTTTTAGGAAATAAGAAGAAATTAGAGTACCCAGGGAACCCACACAAACATGGGGAAAACATAAAAAAAACGGATTAGAGATTAAAACCAAGTACAAAATACACTACTTGAATTGAACAGATGCAATACAGATATGAATAGGAATAGGACACAAACTTTTTTAAACTTGCCAGGGAGGACATGGGACTAGATCCTGTAGGAAACAGCAAAAAGGTTGTGTGAATCAGAAGGTTTTTAATTTTATATGACACAGGCTCAACTTTGTGGGACAAGCGAAGATAATGTTTATTAAAGTGTCCATGTACTTCTTTCTACTAACTGCCAAGTCAGGGTTGTGATAATTTTCATTTATTTTCTATTTATATTCATTTGTTTATGTTCTCCAAAACTGGACCACCTATATTCTGGCAGGTGCAAAAAAAACTATTATGAAGCATTGTTTTCCAGGCTTGTAGTAGATGTGTGTCTAGTAAACCTATTTGAATCTTTCCGGAATTTAACAAACCCAAAAACCTAAAATGAGCAGCCTTGTACCAGTCACATAAATAGCCTCAAATAATAGTGGCTATTATTGTAACTACAAATAGCAGTTCTTTAATTAGGACAATAATGTTTCATTTCAAAATCATTTCCCTAGTTTAATTAGATGAGGCTGAGGAACTATGCGAAGTTAGAAGTTGAATAAAAATATGTTCTTCAAATTGCTAAATTCTAAAAATCTTTTCTGAAATATGCACACATCTGTTGTACATCTGAATACAGACAGAGATCCAAATATTTTGATCACTAAAGAGATGCAGATAATGACACAGATAATGGCACTGCATTAGCTCCACAGGAAACTCAGGATTAAAGAGGGGAAACTTGAGCTGTGATGCAGTGCTACCTGCTGTACCATCGTGTCCAGAACAACATATTCTACAGTATTTATAGACATTGCTGTTTACTTCAAAGAAAACACAATTAAATAAAAAAAAGAGAGGAATTCAGGACAAAATGTCATTACCATTAGCTCTGTAGAGCACTCTCACACTGGGAACAAAAATGTAAGAATTTCTTTATGCAGCATTGTACCACCATTAAGAAGACTCACATGTGAGCGTGACCTCTCACTATACGAGCGGAGTGAGACGCTGCATTCCTGATCTGCCCCTCTGCCTCTCCTTCCATAATCCCCCAATGGCAGTAACGTGTCCATAGAGCGACTCGTATAAGGGTCCGTGTAACCGAGAGGCGCCGGATTTTGAGATAAAAGATCTTGAATCTACACACAGACACACAAATACCAAATATTAGGTACTGTACATCACTTTAATAGGTACAACTAAACTTATTGGTTCAGTTTGCCGGGGTACAATACTGATACTGACTAGACATTTTAGATAAACAGTACTCAGTTCAGCTCTACAAATGATGAGTGTAAAACGGGCTGCAACATTGTTTCACCAGACATGCTGAGGCAATAATATCTGCTTAGTGGTGGTCTCTTTCTGTTGATGAATGAGCTAGCAGAGGGCTGGAAAATTGTGTGTAGAAACAGATGTATTATGTTTCCTACAAAATGTACTTATACTGGATATGAAAATGTAACACACCACTGTTAAAATTGCAGGTTTCTGCAAATAATAAAACTAAAATAAATTCTTGCACATCTTTTTTTAACTTTCATGTGGTATAGTACAGAGAAAAGAAAAAAATAATACAATAACCTGCTTGCATAGGTTTGCACATCTCTTAACTAATGCTTTTCTTTGCTTCACAGTTTTAACAGGGGTGTGTAGACTTTTTATATCCACTCTACAGTATATACTAGCTGTACCTGACAAACTGGCCAATGTGTGCAGGTATATTTAGTATTAAATGAACGCAGCAAAAGCTGAGTAAAAGCTGAGTAAAAGCTGTGTCACCAAGGATCTCTGATTTAAAAGGACCTTCTAGATATAGAAGGATCGTCCAACATTTTGAATCGTCTAACATGTAAAGCACAATATGTCACCTTAAACTGGGAGGAGTTGTTTGACTTCGAAGGTGCTTCCTCATAGGGCCGCTCTGCTATAGAAGCAATTATTCTCTTTCTGTGGCCAAGAAGGCCAATTTTTAACACCTGAAAAAAGACAAGGCATGCACTGCATCAGGCCTGGATAAACAGTATTAGTGAGACCAATTCAGACTAATGCAAAAGTCACGTAACCTATTAAAAGTGCCTATATTTAGAAAACTAATGTTAGATAGCCAGACTTCAGTGAAAACTGAAACATAACTGTTTATACAATACTAGTTAGAAAGAAATATGAACTACTGTTACATTGACTATTTCCAACTCCCACAGATTCTTCACACACTCAAGTGTGCGATAGCCACTGGATAGAAAGTTGTGGAGATACTCCCCAAGACCTAGATTGTCCAGCCAGGAGGACAACGAAGTACTCCCATCACAACCAAGAGCTTTCACCTAGAGATGCAAACACTTACATTTAGGAATGACCTGTTGAATACTTAGCAAATATTACAACAATCTTTTGGTAATTTATAAATGGTACCTTTGGTAGACTCTTTGCTGCATGAAGAATTTTCTTCCTATGACCTGGGTCCGTGATGCCAATTTCTCTAAGGTCTTCATCTTCCATTACATTACTGCCCTGCACATTTTTGGCAAATCCAATTAAGTAAAATTTATTTAATCAATATATACAATGGAGTGGTAGCAAAGAACATCTATTACAAAAAAAAAGAAAATACTGCGAAGAACAGTAAATTATACAATGACTTGAAGTGGAATTCTCATTTAAATCCTTACCAAAGATATATATACATAATTTTCTGGCTTTAAAATTATTTTAATTTTATTTACTTAATTTCTTTTATCAACAAAAAACTATTAATTCATTTATTTACTAATTTAATCTTTTAACAATTTCATTTTTATTTGCATTGTGTAGAAAATGTTATTACAGTTATTAGTAATTACAGTATGCCTAACATTCACCATTAACATCAAGTGATCACTTTTCAGTTTTTATCTTTGAACTGGTGGAATGGTCAGTGGAGACTCACCATGAAGCGCAGGTCATCAAATCCATTTAGTAGCAGCTTACTCTCATACTGAGGAAAGCCCACGTGTTCCAACCACTCCCCCACCGATTGCTCCAGCACCCGGCTTCCTGCGGTATCTGCCGAGAGAGGGAGGCGTTTGAGGAGCGAGAAGCCATTCAGACGGTAGCAGCGGCACTCAGAGGCCGAGACATGGCACTGCCACATCATCTTCGGCCAGCAGAGCCACGGACAACAGCAGCAGCACGGCACGATCCAGGCTTGGTTGAGGGGCCACCAACAGCAGGGGCCCACAAAACACAGAGATGAAAAGGAGCCCTTGTTGTTGGATGGAGGGCGGAGGAGGTAGAGAGCTATAGGTAGTCCTTTTTTGAAGAGTGGCTTCAAGGAAGCAAGTCCAGTTTGGAAAGATAATATGGCATTGTCCTTCTAAAGCAAAAAAAATTTAAATGTAGAGGGGCAATGCATACACAGTTCACTCCTTTTTACTTAATTCAAACTATTTGGCCTTAAAGGGGAGAAGGTTAGTGTTGTGAATGGAAGATCAGAATGTGCTCAGGGAACCTTGCGCTGCAGCAAGATCATCACACCCACAGTGAGCTACAAAGAGGCAGCAAACTCCCTGATATGCATATGTTCTTTTCATAGAAGCACAAAACCGTTTAGATTACAAGTCTCAACCAAACCTATTTGGTGGTCTGTAAAACAAAAACAAAATGTCTTTCTGTGTCTAAGGACCTTAATATCCTCCAAAATATCTCTTAATGTAATTTTTTACATACTATTATCCATCTGTTATATGTCTATTAGATGGAATGCTCTAAAAACCTACAACATAGATAATGTTGTAATTGAACTACAATGCCAACTGCCTTGAATACTGTTTGCATCACGTCTGCTCATCTTGAATATGCGATCCATGTCACATTTTGCTTCGATTAAAAATTCCTCAATATATTGGAGACGCTTCAGAGTTGCATATACAAGCACTGCCAAATTAACCAGCTCCCGATGACGACTGCTTTCTCTTCACTGCAATCCAAATGCTACTGGTCCTTCTTGGCTTATATGCACTCTGGTGGTCTAGCATGCCAGAGCAGAGCACATCATCAAAGCAGACAGAGGCAAACCATGATCCAGCAGAATGCAGGTGAGCTTGTATGATAGACAGATAGCCCCATTAGAAAACCTTGCAGGTGGTTCCTTCTTTTCCCCTGAGCTCTGTCCTTGCCTGTCGTTCCTAAAGGTGCTGCTCTTGGGACCAGGCTTTGCTGCATCCCCAATTCAGGTGGCGCACAGTCCCAATGGCAGCTGCAATCACCACTCACAAAGCAAAACATCCAGATGATACACTCCTCCTCCCGAAACCCACCGGCAGCTCTGTCCTTCCTCGGCTGCAGTAAATAATCCCTTGCTGTGGAGGTGCCTTCATCCTAATCCCGTTTTTGCAATTGTGCTCCCCTCGTTCCTCCGTTTCCTTCTTTTGTGATCGTTCCCTCTCTTTTCTCTTCCTTTCTCTCTCTCTCATGACACTGTCTTGTCTGCAAGCACTGCAGGGCTGCCATATGCTGGCTGATGCTGTGTGCTGCTGCACAGCATATACACGTTCTGTTCCCCCTCCCTTTCCTTTACTGTCTCTCTGTTTCTCACACACTCACTCCTCTCTCTCTCTCTCTCTCTCTCTTTTCTTTCTCTCAGGGCCCCCCTCTCTCTCTCTCCTCCTCACACACCATGCTGATTAAAATTGCACACAGGCACTCTGATCTTGCTGGTGCAGAAAGGACATCATCAGAAGCAGGAGCAGGAGAGAGACAAAAACCAAATCACAAACCAACATGAGAGAACTAACTAAGGAATGAAGAAAAAACAAGGGGAGTCTGGAGGTTCTTTTTTTCTGCCCTAATGCACACTTAAGTGCTTCCTGGGTTTGTGCGCTGTCCCTATGAAAAATTAAATCACCACCAAGCCATACACCATGGTACATTACTAAGAGGAACTGCATCTATGAATGTTACACTGTAACTCTGAGTGCTGGGGCAGCGTGCTAAATGTTAAGTCAGCAAAACAGACTACATCCAGATGACTGACACACACTCACAGGCATGCACACAGACACACGCATTTTTCTAACTATGCTTGTAAGGACCTTCCTTTGATATAGCTATTATTGCAGCTATTTAAGGTCATGTCTACATATTTGCCTAACTCTAAACTAAGCATCACACACACACACACACACACAAACACACACACACACATTTTTCTTTCTATGGTTGTAAGGATCTTCCTTTGATATAGCTTTTAATGCAGCTAATTAATGTTATGTCCAGACCTTTGCCTTGCCTAACCCTAAACACCACACATACACACACACACTTTTGGAGAAAGGCCCATGACATTTCCCCAATCATGCCTGCAGAAGTCATGTACACACACTCACTTTTTATACCACTTATCCTGTACAGGGCTGCGGGGGGCCTGGAGCCTCTCCCAGGGGATTCGTCACTAGGCAGCGTACACCCTGGAAGGGGTTCAAGTCCATCTCAGGACACAAGCACATACTACTGACAATTAGCCTAATCTGCATGTCTTTGGATTGTGGGAGAAAAACTGTGGAACTGGAACTGGAACCGGAACCCCTGACCCTAGAGGTGCTTACCATAGTGCTAACAACAATGCTACCCGTGCCTACTTCTAGGGATTCGCTGGAGTTGAGCGAGCTGTAGACCACAATTGCTTCCAAGTTCCACCACATTTCATCCACAATAAAACAATTAATTTGAGTTTACAGAAGCAATGACATTTCCGTCCTCAAAGTCATATCCACTGAGAGCTAAGGTGTCAGAGTTTCCCCTAGTGGCATGCAGTCTCTGTGAACCTTTTCTGGCTTGTTGTTGGTGCTGGTGTTGTCATGTACTGCTTTGACTTGCATCTAGTGTTGTCATGACTGTTTTGGTCACTTTGCTGTTTAGATTCTCTTCATGCTACTTTTTTGTTAAAATCTTCTTGTTAAAAAATCTGTAATTGCACAATGCCTGAAATCCAAAATCTTATTTTTTGTGGGTGTGAGGTGGGGTGGGGGGCTTGAAAGGTCAACCTTTGTGAGGTGACCAGACATTGCAGGTAGCTGTTCTGTGTCCTGGTGTCAAGCAGCAAGAGATGTGGAGTGTATGCGAGAAAGAAATGTTAGATTCTACATGGCATTCAATGAGGAATCTGGCGAAGCAAAGTGTGCAAAGCAATCTATCTGGGCATGCTTTCGAATCATAATACACCATAATTCTTTCGACATACAACACAACACTGCCCAGTTGTGACTCCCCACATCATGTGACAGGATGAATCCGATGGTTCAGAGTGCAACAGTTTAGTTGAGACAAAACCTCATAGCACATATGAAGGACTGGAAACACAGACCATCACTGATGACTGCATGCCATTCAACAGCTAGCAGAACTGAACATTCCTGCACAGCACGTGATGGAATGGATGCAAGAGCTCCAGGAAGTAAGCTCTGCTCACCACCACGTTGGCTCAAGTTGGCTTTTAACTCAGAACAGAATTGAGATGAAAATAAGTATATTACAAAAGGTCTTGGTTGTTATAAGTTTTCCTGCACTGCACACAGATCCTGAGGTTTATCACCTGGAATATGAGTGCAACTTAAATAAATGGGGCCAAATTCCGTCCTTATACCTTAGAATACCTTCATTCCATGCAAAAATGTATTCCAAAGTTGAGCTGAAATTTACATGGAGTCCAACTGAGCAAAATCAAGTTGGTATCATTCAACGTTTGTAGGTTCTCTGTTCTCTGTATTTGATGTAACTGTTTTTTTTTTTTTTTACCTTATTCACCTTGTTCCGGTTATCTATACGGCTAGCTCCGGGTAAAGAAAAGCGTTTCCTTGCTTCACCTGTTTTACCTGTTTTACTGTTGTCTCCACCTTTGAGGTGGGCTTTGAGGATGTTGTGTTTGCTCTGCAGTGCAACTGTGCCTCATGAGTGTCATGTGGTCAGTTATGCCTGGATTTAGGCAAAGTGTACCAGCAGTGTATCCCAGCTCCGTGAGCATTATTCTGGCATGTCCAGTTATGAGAGTAGCCAGCCAGGAGTATGTTAGCATCATAACCTGGATGGCGCTACATCGCCTCTGAACTTTTATGTTTTTATTTTTTTTTCTTTATGTTGTGGTGTTTGGACTTTATTTTGACATAGGTGTTTTAGCTAGTTTGATTAGTACTGTTATTTTAGCTCTTTTCCTTTCTTAACCTGTTTCTTGGCATGTGTTTTCTTCCATTTACTGCACTATTGGTTCTCATTCCTGTTTGTTTGCCTTTTGATTACATTTTTGTTCTGTGTATATTTTGTTCTGTGTTTTCTGATCTTTTTGTTTTAGTGCTTAGATTCCAGTTTTGATTACGTTACTGTTTATTTATATTTTCATCATATCTTCACATCTGCATTTACGCTGTGCCTGTGTCTCATTTATTCATGACACACGCGAGAATATGAAAGTGTCCATACATAAACTTTGGACTGTAAAATTATAAAAAGAAAAAAAAAAAAGAAAAAAGAAAATGAATAATTTACTAAAGAAAGGCAAACAATATTTGATTTTTTGTTTTCTCCCTCTAAAGATAATGCAAATTTCATGTTAATTCTTTCTCTCTTCATTGGATATGTGAGTGGGCTGTAAAACCTTTAAAAAAAAAACTGTGCTCCAACTCTCATATAGCCAATATTAAAAGAAGTGTTTGATTCTCTGGAAAGCATACAGGAGAGCAATTAATTAGGCTTTATCAGGGATGACAATGCACAGCAAAATATTCAATGAATTTTTAACACTGAACTGGCTCCGAGAAGTGGATGGAATGAAACTACAATGAAACCCATGTTCTGGAATGGAAGTGCTACAGAGCAAAATACCATGCCGTGTTTAATCAGTTCTCAGCCTGAATAGTGCTCACATTTGCAATCTTTTCCAGCCCTCTTCAATTCGCTAGGAGCCAGGAACTTGAGAGAAATGTAGCCACTTTTTAAAATGAATTTCTCTAGTTCCATTATTGTATTCTGTTAGCATTGTGTTCTGTTAGCTAGGTGGAGGTCCATTGGGCCATCACATTTATGCTAACAAAGTCTGCTCATAATCCCATTATTCTTGGTTATCCCTGACGAACCACCCATAACTCTGAACACTGAAGTGTAGTTGGGACCAAGTATTAAAGTTTTTTTATTTTATTTTAATTTTCATTTTAATTACTTTTGGTCCCTAAACTGGGAGGACCACACATAAAACATTTGGACTTCCTCACCTTCACCCCCCACCCTGCCATAACCAGAGGTGGGTAGTAACGAGTTACATTTACCCAGTTGCATTTACTTAAGTCACTTAAAAAATAAAAAAAAGTCATTCTATGAGTAGTTTTACTGCAATATACTTTTTACTTTTACTTGAGTAGATTTGTGAAGAAGAAACGCTACTCTTACTCTCTTACTTCGCTACATTCAGCTGCACTCGACTTGTTACTTTTCCTAGCATTTATTCTACACATGCAGCCGGTGGATCTACCACTTGACTGTTTTCACCAATTAGATGTAGCAACAACAATCACATGTAGTCACATGACCACACACAAACTGCCATCATAGCGGGGGGAAAAAATCATAGCGGGGAATAAAAACAAAATTGGTAGAGGCAGCTGTTTCCAGTGCTACAACAAGAGAGAATGAACAACCCTGGCCTCATATACAAAGCATGTTTCGCTTACACAACGTGCAAAAGGACAGCTTCATATGCAGTGTCTTCTCTGTCTGCCAAAACAGACAGACACTTCAGCATTTAAAAACTCGACTTTTAACCTGAGGAAAAATGCAGCGGTAAGTTTAGCTGTTTCATTGAATGTTGTAATGTTAGCATATATAATTATTATAATTATATATAATAGTATATAATTATATATAATATACTGTATATATATATATATATATATAAAGTATATTTTTATACAGCCGAAAGACCAACAACAATATATAATTATTATAATTTCTAAAAACATTTATCAGACATTATGATAAACTGTTACTCAGTACTTGAAAAGTCTTTTCACCGAATACTTTTTTACTCTTAATTGAGTAATATTTTGGATGACTACTTTTTACTTCTACTTCAGTAATATTATTTTGCAGTGCAGCTACTCTTACTTGAGTAAAATTTTTGGCTACTCTACCCACCTCTGGCCATAACCAAACCATGCTGTCTAGGCTGAAGTATTATTTAGTAAAGTTAAATCATCTGAGTTTCCCCCATTTTGTCTTCGGGACTGAGAAATCAAAGTATCGTGTTTCCCCTCCATGTTATACAATCCATCTTTTGTTGTTTAAGTATTGATACACTGTCCCTCTGTTGCCAAAACACTGTTGCCAAAGCAGTCTCTTGCCAAAGCACTTGACAGTGCTTATAACCACATCAGCATATGGAAAACAGATGAGTGGGGAAAAAATCTTTATTATAGTATAGCCCAGCTAATGCATTGTCTTCCAGTCATTTGTAAACAAGGTATATAAGATATGATGTAACATAAAATGTATAATACTGTGCAAAGGTCTTAAGCCACCTCTTTTTCTTCTTTCTTCATATTTTGCTTCCAAATAGACAAAGTTTCTTGTAATGTTTTTTTTTTTCCATTCCTGTATTTTATTTGTATAGGAGTAAATGTGATTAGTACAGTGAAGTATACTGCTGATGCTGAATGCTGAGTGGTTGGAGCAGATGAGTGGAGAAATAATGAGGTGTTGCTGATGAGGTTGTTACATAAATAACAGATTTTTAAATCAAATCTTGATGAACTTTGCAGAGTTTTGTTTCTGCAAACTTTAGTTTTTTTTTTTTAAGTTAATGTACATAGATTAATTTAATTTAATATGAGAAAAAACAGGAATGGCTTGTGGCCTTTGTACATTGCTCTCTCTCTCTCTCTCTCTCTCTCTCTAATATACAGTATATAGTGCAACCTGCGGAATGTCAAATTTCCGCTAAAATCCTCATAATGATGCAAAAGCATGTGACATTAGTAAGTGTGTGTGTGTATGTGTGTGTGTGTGTGTGTGTGCACACGCATGTGTTTGTGAAAGTTGTAGTCCCCCTCCTCATCCTCTCCTCTCTCTTGGCTCACGCCCACCACACACCTTTTCAATAGTAAAGTGCAGGTTAAGTTGTTTTATTTTCTCTTTATATTTTATATTATTATTATTACATATTTCTTATTTGCTTTGATATATGAGTGCTTTGGATTACAAGCACACATCTGGAATGCATTATGCTCGCAACCCAAGGTTTAACTGTATATGCAAAACCCTTGACATACCATGGCTATAGTAATCATTGACATAAAGAAGGCATGTTGTACCCTTAATCAAACTTAAAACTGCAGAGCCAATATTAAGGTAGTTTTTCACTGCTTTAATATGCCAGATATTGTGTTTTGCAGAGGGGGAAATTCACTTTTCAGTTCTAAAAATACATCTTCTAAACAACTTGATATTAGCATCAGCCAGTTATAACTTTACAGTCTAATAACCAAGTAGAGAAACTCAACCAGGACAGTGGCAGATTCCAGAGATGTCCTTAAAACAAACAGAGTCAGTACCTTCCGTGAGTTGAGTATACCCACATGAACCGCCTCTCATACTGTTGTCTGGGGAACCCTCAGAAATACTCACACATGATGAGTGAATAAGACAATGTGAACAGACCTGAGACATGATCCTCCCTAAGGGAGTATTAGGAGAGCAGAATTATACAGTATGCTTACAAACAACACAGACTGCACCCAGAGCTTTGTCCTGGGCACATGCTATTGCTCCCAACCAGGTATCTTAAGGTGAGAAAGAAGCTAGGTTGAAAGATATTGATCCTGTATTTCATATTTCCCCATTGAATCCTTTCATATCTAGTGGGAGACCCTGGAAAAGAGACATCACAGCTTTGGGATCAACCTGTCAGGGAAGGTTGGGGATATTAAAATGAGAATGATTCAAACATTGCCTGATTAATGAAACTGTTTATTGATTGGATTGTGGACATTAAATGTGTTGGATGAATATAATTTTTTTTTGCAGATGGATTCTCACCTTTTATTCTTCACCTGTGTAAGAGTCTCCATTCTTACACAAAAAATACTAACATAAAAAATATCAATGTCAAATTATTATTAAGCAAAGAAATCTTTAATACTTACTTCTTAAGCAGTGTTAAGCAATATTCTGTGAGAATATGAAAGACACTGTGAAGTATTTTAATTCATGTGTTGTACATCCGTACACAGAGCATGAAAACTGATCAGACAGCAAGAATGTCAATCATGTATATTTTCAGTTTGCCTGAGCCAACCTCATAAGCATGAATGACACCCCAAAATAGTATCAGTACACACTGTACTTTTAATAAATACCTTTTTATAATAACTTGCACATACTAATACTTAGTTGAAACTCCTTTAGCTTTGAATACTGTTTGCATTCACTGTGGCATTGTTTCAACAACCTTAGGCAATGTCACAACATCTATTTTCATCCAGAGTTGCATAAATTTTTGGCCGGACAGGGGGCCAATCCATCGGAGGGCACACACACATACAAACACACACTCACACGCTCATGCACACTCTACAGGGAAATTGGGAACGCCAATAACCTAATCTGCATGTCTTTGAACAGTGGGATGAAACCAGAGCACATAAAGGAAACCGACCAAGCACGGGAAGACCACGTAAGCTCCATGCACACTGGACCCTGAAGGTGCAAGGCGACCGTTTTTACCACTAAGCCACCGTGCTGCCTGAAATTCCGTTTGTTTTGTTTTGGCGCTGGGCATCAGGCGGTGTTTGGCTGGTGGCCAGTGGCGGGCTGGTGTTTGCACAGGTAGTCATATGCGATTATAAGCTTTTAGGTCATACTGTAGGTGTGTCACAGGTAATTATGAGCTTTTAGGTCATACTGTAGGTGTGTCACATGTAATTATCAGCTTTTGGGTCATACTATGAGTGTGTCACAGGCATGCCTCACCAATTGTGACTGTAGGCAGTGTTGTCTATGGTGAAAACGGGTATTTCAGGCCGAGCTCATAGCTAATGAAACCCCATCAGAGCATATACAGCAACAGCAGAAGTGCAGATCAGAACGTCAAATACAACAGGCAGAAGTAAGGGCTCCCGAAACATTGGAGTAGCATGTAGAGTTGCGGTGAGTTGACACACTCAATTTGTAATTGTAGCATGCAGGCGCCAGGATCTGCAGGTTAACCTCACACATGCAACAGATAACTTCTTGTACCCACTAAAAAATCTTTTAAGGCCATATCATGGCATGACTTTCAAATAATTACAAATAATAACCATTCCTATGGAAGTATAATAGTGCCAAAATTCCTCAAAGCAAAATGGCAGGTTGAATTACATGAACTGAAAAAAAAACTTATTAAAAAAAACAATAAAAATGTTTGAATTTTTCTGCATTGCAATTTGATCTGAATTGAAAAAAATCCTTAGAGCATTTACAATGTTT
>JAQMYK010000036.1:23110779-23121402 GCA_030014345.1 Clarias buthupogon
ATACATAAACAAGAAATTTGGCTGGTTATAAACTGCCAGGTATTCCCATCCTTGTGGGGACATTTTTATATCCACAAGTATAGAAACACAAGCACGCGCGCGCACGTGCATACAGTTGCCGTTCTAGTCACTTATTCTAGTCTCCTCGCACTGCATCCAGCAGCCTCTTTTCAATCAGCCATGTTTGCATGTCAAAAAGCAATTGTATTAAATTATATTTGTAATGCTCAATAAATTAATGAATGGTTTCAGCGGCTGAATTCGGAGGTATTTTGTTTAAACCCCATTAATCATTCATGAGCGCTATCCTCTTACAGCAGCACGCACACTGAAACTACATGCACATTTTATAAAAATAAAAACAAATGTGAACATTTTAAACAAAGCATAAAGCCCTCTGATATAAACACTCTTATTTATGCCTTTATATATATACACACACTGTACATTGATGCCCCTGTGCATGAAGCGCGTTTCTTCTCCTCGTGCAAATATGAGAATAAGCCAAAGAGCAACACATTAACAATGATATTAAAGATCGCGCACTATCACGTGACAAAACTGTTTTACAACCTACCAGAAACAGAACGACGAGACTCCAAATATTCCTTTTTATTCCTTTCCTTGGTTTTAAGAAAATGATCAGCTGAAGAGGGGTAGTGTGAACGCAGCGCGCGCTGTCGCTGGAAGTGCATGGGGCTTACGGAGAGAGCCAATCACAGCACTGTAGCTGTTACATATGCATGAGCCTCATTAGCAGGACGGAAGTCTAAAAGGGAAGGATAAAAATTTTAGAACTGATATTCTATAGCGTAGTGGCCCTTTCATATTGTGTATGGATTCATTTATTCCGCTAGATGAGCTTACAGATTACTGTCTCCACTTTTGTCACACTTAACTAGTTTACTTTTCATCTTTTTGTCAAACTTTATACTTTCCAAGTATACAAAGCTGTAGCTGGTGGACACACTGATTCAATTAAATTTTATTTGTATAGCGCTTTTAACAATGGCCATTGTCGCAAAGCAGCTTTAAACAAAGTTAAATCATGGAAATATGTATGAAATGTGAGAATCTGCATCTTAACCTAAGGAAAGTCTATTCACAAATATGCTTGGCTAAATAAATAAGTTTTTTAGCCTAGACTTAGAGACTGAAACTGTGTCTGATTCTCGAACATTAATTGGAAGGCTATTCCATAACTTTGGGGTTTGATAGAAAAAGCTCTGCCCCACTGCTGTAGGTCTCATAAAACACGGTACTGACAAGCAGCCTGCATCTTTTGATCAAATTAGGCGTTGTGGATGGTAAGACACTAGCAGTTCAATCAGGTGCAGCGGCAGGAGTACCGTACATTTAATACTTTATAGGTCGAAAAATAGCATTTTAAAATCAATGTGAAATTTGTGCTATATCTGTATATATCTTGTGTGCTCATATCTTCTGGTTTTAATGAGGAATCTCCCAGCTGCATTCCGGACTAACTGAAGCTTGTTTATGCACCTAACTGAACATCCAGACAGTAAGTGGTTACAATAGTCCAACCAAGAGTGATAAAAACATGAACTGATTTTTCTGCATTGTTTAGTGACTATATATTTCTTATCTTGACAAGAATTGTGAGATGAAAGAATGCTATTCTGGTGATATTCTGTATGAGCTTCAAATGAAAGATTGGAATCTATAATCAACCCAAAGTCTTTTAGTGTTGTACAGGATGGAACAGTAAGCCCATTACTGTGTGATCAAAAAGCTTACCTCTAGCTGTATGTAGTTCTAGTACCAGAACTTCTGTTTTGTCAGGACTACGCAGAAGAAAGTTATTGAACTTCCAGTCTCTTATGTCCTTCACACATTGCTCAACTTTATTCAGCTGGCTTTTCTCATCTGGTTTTGCTGAGACATATAACTGTGTCATCAGCATAACAGTGAAAACTAATATCATGCTTACGAATTATGTTGCCCAGAGGAAGCATGTAAGGAGAAAAAAGCAGTGGGCCTAAAACCAAACCCTGTGGGGCACCTAACTTCACTCAGAATAGTCATCATTTAAACCAGGGGAGGAATGTTCCCTTAATTCCTACTGCCTTTTCTAATCTGTGAAGGAAAATATTTTCATCGATGGTGTCAAAAGGTGCACTAAGGTCAAACGACATAAGCAAAGAAACGCCACCCTGATCAGAGGCCAATAGGAGGTCATTTACTACTTTAACAAGCGCTGTCTGTGCTGTGATGAGGCCTAAATCCTGTTTGCGTATGCTATTACTATGTAGATATGAACGTAACTGCTGTGCTACTATCTTTTCCAGGATCTTAGGGATAAAGGGGAGGTTTGATATCGTCCTGTAGTTGGACAGCTACCAGGGGTTAAGGTCAGGTATCTAAATTAGTGGTTTAATAACTGATAATTTAAATGATTTTAGAACATACACTCTGCTGAGTGAAGAGTTAACTATTTTCAACAGGCGTTCCGTTATTGCTGGTACTATCTTCTTGAGAAAATGTGCCGGTATAGGATCTAATACACAGTTTGATGTTTTTACAGAAGAGATGACTGAAAATAAATTCTCTTCAAGGGAAGTAGAATATTCTATATAACCTATATATGATTCTGATCTGATATAGTTAGATCATTAAATTGTCTGGTTTCAAAGCCTGAATTCTTTCCCTAATGTGTATAATTTTGTCATTTAAAAAGTTCATGAGGTCCTCACTACTGCATGTTGTTGTTGAGATTTCTGTAGTGGTCATATTGCTGGTAAATTTTGCTATGGTATTAGATAAAAATCTAGGATTATTTTTGTTATTTCCTATAAAGTATCTCTCAGTGGAGAGATACTTTGATCTAGTAACACAAAGAGCATTTTTATGCCCCCCGCCCCCAAGCACAGGGAAAACATGCAATACAAGTAGGATAATGAACCAAAAGTGAGAAATTTGCATTCATTACAGGACAAAGTAGATGTAATAAGAGGGGAGTACAATCAGAAAGAAGAAGTATTCATTAGCAGACTAAAACCTGGACACAGCTTCAAAGGACAAGGGAGGTGAGGAGAGTGAGATTCAAAAGTGGCGCTCATGCAACCTACAGAACTCCACTAGATGCTAATTAGATGCTGAGTGGTACTGAAAGGGAAAGATGTCGAGAAGAAAGAGCATGAGGAAGGATACCGGATAATGCAGACAAAGTGTTCAAGACACAGAACAAGTCAAGACAAGATAAGGAAATGATGCATTAGACATTTTAAGGAAGGCTGGTCTGGAAAATTGACTTTAAGAGGTCGGGGAAATGAGAGAGACGAGACATACGATTGGACCTACTGAATTTCACTCGCCATTAAACAACAAAGAGGAAGAACATGCAAACTCCACACGCACAGACCCAAGGTAGGAATCGAACCTTCAACCCCAAAGGTGCAATGCCACAGTGCTAACTACTAAGCCACCATGCCACCATGTCACATGCTGTTAGAAAAGAATAAGCCATGATGACACAATGTTAAGATAAGATGCAAGAGTTTTACCTTGATGCAAAGGTAAAAGCCTGGGTTCTATTCCCACCCAATGCCCAAGACCCCACCCACTGGGGTCCCAAGCCCGGATAAAATGGGAGGGTTGCATCAAGAAGGGGATCCGGCGTAAAACTTGTGCCAAGTTGTGTGCGGTTAAGGTGGTTGCTGTGGTGACCCCTTGATGGGAACAGTCAAAAGACTGCCAATTATTCATGGATAACTGACCGAAACTGACGCCAATTGTAGATGACGTTGCCTACTTTTACAGTTAGTGAGGAATGCCTGTGACTGTGACAAACTTATATTACGACATAAAAGTTGATGATGACGATGCTTATTGACCCGGTGGCCTTAATTGCCTGCTGTCCATTATATCACCTCCAGTCCATACAAACAGAATTTCAGTTTATTCAGTTTATATATACTGTAAATATATATATATAAACAGTGATCTGCTTTTATCTGTTTACAGTTACATTATTATGCTTAAACCTGTGGAATGTATAATTCTTCTTTTGTTTGTTTCATGTTATCTCTGAAGTTATACCAGCTAGTTTTTCTGTTTTTCTATGTTTGAAGTAGCAATTAGAAGATGGGTAAACTGTGGCCAATACTCAGCAGAAATACTCATTCAAGTAATAATTGTCATTTATGTGACAGTGGCATTTAAGCGATGATTGATTAGTATTAACAGTATAACATTAAACCTCCTCCACCTGTTCAATTTTGGTGAGCGTGTGCCTACTGTAGCCTCAGCTTTTTGTTCTGGACTGACAGAATTGGCCTTCTCCTGCTGGAATCAATCAATTCACATCAAGGTTTGACATGTTGTGCATTCTGAAATGCTTTTCTGATCATTTTCTATTGACCACTTTCATCAGCAAAGTGTTTCTGTCCTTTTTGTGCTATTCTGAGTAAAATCACATGAAAACCATCAGCAATTATAAAAAAAAGTTGTAGAAATACTAAAAGATACAAAAAGATGGAACCAACATGCCTGAACATTGCCTGAAGCTCTCATTCTGTGTCTTCATGATTTCTACATTGCTCTGCCACATGAAAGGCTATTTAAACAATTGTATGAATGCGCAGGTGTACAGGTGTTCCTATTAATAACGTGATAACGTGTTCAGTGGGTATATGTTTATCTTAAATATGTATAATTTGTTTTAGATCATGCACCATACAAGTCCTTTTGAATGAGATGATAAAATAAAAATAATTACATTACACTAGAATGAGTACATTAATATAGATCTGTGATTTGTGTTGAGCCAGCACAACTGTTAGAGCTGCTGTTAGTGTAAACTTAGCAACTTTTTCCTGACCAGACTATACAATTCTGCACAACCGTGGTATAACTTTCATCAGAAGCAGTAGACGTTCAACATTGTAGCTATACTTTAAATTAATTACAGACAGATAAAGACAGAGTGTAAGTGGCATAGTAGCTTACTCGTACTATCAACTCGGACCTCCAGGGTCTGGGTTTGATTCCCGCCTCGGGCTCTGTGTATGTGAAGTGTGCATGTTCTCCATGTGAGTACTGGGTTTCCTTCGGATACTCTAGTTTCCCCCCCCACAGTCCAAAGACATGCAGATTAGGCTCACTGGCATTCCCAATTTGCCTGGTGTGTGTTTGTGTATGTGTGTACGTATGTGTGCCCTGCCATGAATTGGCCCCCCATCCTGGGTAGGCTCAAGGCCCCCTGCAAGTCTGTATACAGGCGGTCAGTGAGAGTGAGGGAGAGACTCAGAGAATAAACGATCCTCCAGCACTACTCGGCTGGTCCCACCATTTCTCAGGGATCAAGTTAAACGTGCTCAGACCCCCCAAAAACAGCAACTAAAGCTTCCCAACAGTGTTTGACTGATGGTAACCTACTAACCCAGTGTAAGGATCTATCCAAAGACGGAAACTACAAAGCACTTTTGTAAGTTGCTTGTGTCTGCCAAATGCCTGAAAGTAAATGTAAATGCTGTGTTTTTAAATCAAATATGTGAAAGGTCTGTCTGGTGTTCGTGTCCAAGAATTTGCTACATTAAGCTTTGTTTCACATTATTTTTGATGTTGGATATGGATCAGAGTATGCTAGGACGGAAGCTATGAGTCGTATGTTCAGCACCAGTAGCTGATTATGCCACTGAGGAATGTGTGAATTTATTAATGTGTGCTTTAAACACAAACATATCAATGAGAGATGAAAGTTTGTGTCTGAGGGCTAATGTTTATCACGACAGCCGGGTGTAAGCCTCAGAATTGTGTGTAAGAATTTAAAAATTTTAGAAGCTGCATTTGATAGAAAAGAGAGAAAGCGATATATGATTGATTTCATTAGGGGTTTTTAAAAAGATGTTTTTATAAATTGTGGATGAATAAAAAAACTGTATTAAAAAACATTTTCCCTATTTAAAAAAAAAAAAATCTGCCACAAACGTTATGTTGCGTTAATACGCATGATGCTCCAGATCGCTAGGTGGCGGTGTTAATTTTGCTCACGCCTCAGGACTGCGCCAATGAAAGAACTCCCGGAAGTAAGGTTACGCGGTCCTTTCCGGCTCCGGTCTCTCAACAAGCGCAAAGGTAGGCCAAGTCTAAAGGCAGAAAATCCATTAAAAATCAGCACAATCGCTTTATATAGCCCGTGTTTTTAAATCGAATATGTAAAAGGTATGTCTGGTGCTCGTGTCCTTATAAGAATTTGCTACATTAAGCTTCGTTTCACTTTATTTTTGATGTTGGATGTGTATCGGTCAGAGTATGCTAGGACGGAAGCTAGGAGTCGTATGTTCAGCACCAGTAGCTAATTATGCCGCTGAGAAATGTGTGAATTTATTCGTGTGTGCTTTAAACACAATCATATCACTAAGAGATGATAGTTTGTGTCTGAGGGCTAATGTGTATCACGACAGCCGAGTGTGAGCCTCGGGGTTTTGCTGATGAGAATGAACCGCGCTGTGAAGATTCGTAAAGTTTGAAATTTCACCTTTTAGAAGCTGCATTTGATAGAAAAGCATCATTGTAAAGCGACCCTATGTAATAATTCAGTTTTCCCAATCTCCCAGCAGTAATAAGACCGTGATAACCAGGATAATGTATAGAGCTGTTCTTACACTATAAAGTCTAAAACTAAATACACGTCTGCTTATGAATAATCTGCTCTATATTTAAAACTGTCAAAAGTCTAACAATCTCTGTAACTTCTATTTGTGTAGATGTTGATGCCCAAAAAGAATCGCATTGCCATCTACGAGCTCCTCTTTAAAGAGGGCGTGATGGTGGCTAAGAAGGATGTGCATCTGGCCAAGCACCCGGAGCTCGCCGACAAAAACGTGCCCAACCTTCATGTAATGAAGGCCATGCAGGTGAGCGTTTACTCTGTAACCTGGTCAAGGCAAGAGTCCAAGGGAGCTTCAGCTTCCATACATGGGTGAACTTAATGCAATTAAGAAGTTACATGCATAACACAAGTTCAAGATTTCTAGACACAAGTGTGTTGGTGCACAAAGTTGTGTTTTGCTCAAAAGTGTTAAGTTTCCCTATGGATAGAGACTTTTAGGATGCCATGTAGTCTGAGCATTAGGGCTCTGTGTGAAAATAACATGTAAGAAGGTAAAACACTTCTGTGGTCTTGAATTGTACTTGTCCATGTGTGATTATGAATGATGTTCTCAGGATCTGGTAGGGATGGGAATCACCAGGGATCACAATATTCAGTACTGATTTTTGTGTTGCGATTGTTTCACGATTTTATGAATTTTTGTCATTACAATTCTAAGCAAACTTAACAAATAATTTACTCCTAACATGAAATGCTTGTCCGCGTGTGAATTCATAGTTTAGACTACATGGCCTGTAGGATTATAGAGGAACACCAAGATTTTAACACACATGCAAACATTTTTAAATTGAACAAGTTTAAAAGTTAGTGTAGCGATACAGAAATTGTAAAGAATCGTTGCATGTAACTGGTTCAAAAAATTTCTCGCCCATCTCTAGTACCTGGAGTGGTCCTTATCTCGTAGAATGCTACACATGCTTGCTTTCGAGCATTTGGTTTGCTGGCTGCCTGTCAAACTCTCTGAAGCTCATTTTTGTTGATTCCAAGAAAGGTTAAATGAGACGTACAAGCATTAAGACTTAGCCTAAGCTTTTGTGACTAAGCAGTATGTAATTACTTAAATGCTTCTCAAAAATACTGGGATAATTATACAATCATTTTAACTGTGAAAATACAAACAGAATACTGCTTACAAATATTGAGCACAAATTAATTAGTTTTTATGTTTGTGGCTAAAACTGTCCAATCCCTGGTAATAGAGTATAGGTCCATGGATTCTTTACTTCTTGTTGGTGTCATTTAGTTGTGTGTGAATGATGGTACTGATGTTTGACTAAAGAGATTATTGATTGATAGAAGTGCAGTATTCTCATTGGAGTTTTCATTTCATCATTCTATGACTGTTAGGTTTTCTACAAAACTACAGATAAAACGGAACAGGAATGAATGTTTATTTGAAAATGCATGCATACCTGCATATCATTCTCGAACATCCAGGCAAGTCAATTCCTGTTAATACAAAGGCAGTATTGAAGTCTTTGCTTTTGCCTTACCTATAGTCTCTGAAGTCCTGCGGATATGTCAAGGAGCAGTTTGCATGGCGCCACTTCTACTGGTATTTGACCAACGAGGGCATCCAGTACCTGAGGGATTTCCTGCACCTGCCCCCTGAGATTGTACCTGCCACTCTTCGTCGCCAGACTCGCCCTGAAACCGCCAGGCCCCGCCCCAAGGGTAAAACCATAATTTTATTAATTGGGGTTGTTGCTTAGAACTATTGTCAAAGTAGTTATTTCAGGATTATGAATCAAGAACTTGACAGAAGGGTAAATGGCAAGAGAATTAAGCCAAATTCCATTTCTTTTCTTCTTAGGTATGGAGGGAGAGAGACCAGCACGTCTGAATCGTGGAGAGGGAGACAGAGATGCCTACAGGCGATCTGCAGCTCAGCGTAAGTTCACTGCTCTGATATATTACTGGATAGGGATTGGGAACACCAGTCACCACCGAATATATCACATCACGATACCTAGGGGTCGATTCAATTAATATTTAATTCTTAGTTTCACGATTTAATAACTGTCCCTTTCTGATATTAAATTTTTTTTGAATTTTATTTTAAGACCTTAAACTTGTAAAGCAAAGTAAAAAAGTTAAATGAGTTTATTCAAAGTAATTAAATGTAGTCCATTCCTTATAACAAATTTCTCACTTAAAACCCAAGAGCAACATTTAAACAATACAAAAGAACTTATACAAATACAAGAGTTTAATGGTGTATCTTAAAATAAAATGAAACAGCTTCGCTCCTAACACACAGGATGCCAGTGTGGTGGTAGTTCAGAGTGTACCAGGTGTAGTATTATAAAGAAACAGTGATGTTTCGCCTCAAATGATTCAAGTCTTCAGTGTGTTTATCAGTTGCGAGCATGCAGGTGTGTAGCTTCTAACACGCGTGTTTGAAGTATAAATTAGTCCTCGCTGTTTTTTTTTTTACACTGGTGTAATGAGTGGGTCTGTGACTAACTCTAGAGTTTAAAGGAAAGATTGGAGACTTTTTAATGCGCACAACTTTTAACGCAACATCACAAAAAGGCATTTCTGTTGCATCACTCAGAAGCTTATGCACTCGCCCAGAATAAAATTATATCCATGGCCGATAAAGATGAAAACCAACCAGGTCATCAGTCATGTCTATAAAATGTCAGGGGGGGAAAATATATATATTTTAGAGGCTAATATGCATCACAAAAGAATTGCGGATTCATTGATTTACTTTATTTATTCCCCCTGCCCCCTATTACTGGATGTGTACCCTCTTACAATTTGGTGGTTGGTCAGTGTTCAAACCAAGCCTTGAGCTGCACAGCAGTATTTTTTTTTGTATTGGTTGTACCTAATTCACTCCCACCCCCCCTCTAGCTGGAGCAGACAAGAAGGCTGAAGCAGGTGCAGGAGCAGCTACAGAATTCCAGTTTGTGAGTACTATTGCTTATATCTGTACAACTTGTAACTGCCTGAGAATGTAACTGCCTACCATTAGCCATTTAGGGGTGGGAAAGAGTGCTAATGTTTTTTTTTTTTTTTTCCTTTTCTTTTTTTCTCCCCTACACAGAGAGGTGGCTTCGGGCGTGGCAGAGGACAGCAGCCACAGTAATTTTCCACATTCTCTGTATAATAAAGCTTGGAAAACATTTATGCCCATGACTGTTTATTTTTCCTATTTACTTTTTTCAGTCGGCTGTTTTAACTGCCAATAGCATGCTTCCTTTTTGTTAGCATTCAACTTCTGAGCGCATCTAAAAAAAAAAACTAAAAAAAAAACCATGTAGGCAACGGGTTTTCATTCAGTATAGCTAGTGAGTTTAGGCTAAGCATTTTGGTATTTGGTAAATTAATTTGGCTTTGTTAAATGTTTGTGTCCATATGAGACTTGACCTCCGGTTTATGTTCAGCCTGGAGGCCAAGATTAAATTATCCCAGAACTTTTTAATGTTTAAATTTGTTTGAGTTCAGTGCTTGTTTTATGGCGGTAGTCATCCAACTAGTTGCATGGTCTTGATCTGCCTCATCTTTCTTTCAGTTTAAATCCTTTATCAAAATATCTATACTGTATACTGTCTCCATTTTCTATAACACATTTTAGTGTACTCAGCCTTTCCAAATTCCCATTGCTCCTCCCCTACATCATCTTTCACTTCTGAAAGCTGGATAAAGGCAGGTTAATTTAATAAAAATAAATAAATTAGGAATTTTAAGTAAATGGGACTTTGGTGGAAATTGGAGGCAATGCAACCCCTGGCAAAAAAAAAAAAAGGATGGAATCACCACTACTGGAAAATGTTAATTCAGTTAAAAAAAATAATCGCAGATAGCATGTTAAAAGAGTTGAAAATTTTTTTTTTTTTTTAACATCCCAACCTTCTGGTTTTAAGAAACACTTTAAAAACTAAAGTTTTTATTTTTTCATTTTATTTTTTAAACTGCTTTTGCAGATCAAGCAAAATAAAAAATGGCATCACTTTAATTCTGAGGAAAATATGGAATTG
>JAQMYK010000036.1:23141253-23153084 GCA_030014345.1 Clarias buthupogon
TTCACGTGGAATTCCAATAAAATTGATTCATGTTTGTGGCTGTAATGTGACAAAATGTGGAAACGTTCAAGGGGGCCAAATACTTTTGCAAGCCACTGTGTATATATATATATAAAATTTCGAGTGCAACTATATGTAAAGATCGGCCTGCATCAAGTTACAAATTTGAAATCACAGGAATTGGGTTATGAATAGTCCAAACCTTAAAAAAAAAAAATTTTAAGGACAGTGCTGAACCTTCAACTTCATTAAAGAAAAAAGATCATGGTTCATGGTTAATCATTCATGGTGAAAAAATTATCACAGCTAGAGAACATACAGGATTGAGACTAAATAGCTGTGTGACCATAAGAAAACCACTTGTTAGTGAGACTAATCTTAAACAAAAACACTTAACTTTGCAAGGGAGCATAAATATTAGACTTTGGAATAATGGAAAAAGGTCAAGTGATCTGATGAGATCAGTTTGACCCTATTCCTAAGTGATGGGTGCAAGAAGGGAAGTTCATGAAGCCATGCACCCATTATGCATAGTGTCCATTGTACAAGCTTCTTAAGGCAGTATTATGATCCAATGTTTCTTCAGTTGGTCAGGTCTAGGCTCAGCAATATTATTTGGCAATAAAATGAAGTCAACTGACAACCTGAATGTGCTGAATAACCAGGCTATCAATATGGTCTTCCCTGATTGAACAGGCATATTCCAGGATTCAAGTTGTGAAAAATATGGTTCTGTGAGCAGGAGGAATCATTTTCACCAATGCATTCGCCACCACACTGTGCACTGTAAAAAAAACAAAAAAAAAAACGCTAAAAAGCAGCCAATGAAATCTTGGAATCTGCAATTCTTTTGGCAGGGAAGTGTATTATTATATTCAGGCAGTGAAGGTGACTGTCTTTCAGAAAATGGATGAGTAAATAGAATTAATTTTCCATGTGAATTAGTAAGATTTGTATCTAAACCGTAAGTAAGTTTAAAGATACTATGATGAAACTGGCTCTCATGAAGACCATCCCAGCAAAGCAAGACCAAAACTTACCTCTGCTGGAGAGGAGAAGTTCATGTAGAGTTACCAGCTGCAAAAACACCAATTAACAGCACCTCAGATTTGATTTTTTATGAAGGCTTTACAGAGCATAAGTAGCAGACACATCTCAATTTCAACTGTTCAAAGAAGATTATTGCATATTTTAAATGCCTTCAGCATTGCTTTACAGCTTAGAAAGAAATACAAATCAGTTTATTTTCTACAATCAATATTGGAGATTTCAAAACTAAGTTAATTATTGCACAGTGAAATTCGTTCATCGAATGACAAAGCATAACTGTTGTCAGTCATGATACAAAACCCCTGGAGCAGATTGGCCCAACAATGGCAACCTGGTGGAGCTGGGGCTTGAACGACGGACCTTCCATTCAGTAACTCAGCACCTTAGCCCTCTGAGCTACCGCTGCCCAGGGAATATTTTTTTAATTCACAAAGGTCAGATGTTTTGGAACAGTTCTTGCAAGAACAGTATTGTTAAGTGCATTTGCAAAACCCATCAAGCGCCATGATGAAACGTGCTCTCATTAAGACCATGCAACAAAAGCAAGACCAAGAATTACATCTGCTACCCACCTTCTCTTTCGGGAGCTTTCTTTATTTTGATTATTATCAACATTGTACATTAATACCGAAGACATCTGAACTATGAAATAACATATGGAATAGGTAGTAAACAATAAAGGCACAAAAACAAAGCAAAATATGTTTCATATTTTAGATTGTCCAAAAATAGCTACATTTAGTGTTGATGACAGCTTGGCACACTCGTGGCATTCTCTAATCAGATTCAAGTAATCACCCGGAATGGTTTTCAGTTCACAGGTGTGTTTTTTCAAGAGATAATTAGTGAGAAATTGTGTGTGTGTGTGTGTGTGTGTGTGTGATAAGTAAAACAGCTGTTAAGTTTTACTGAGCATGCGGGAGAATACAAGTTCTTCTGGTAACTGTCACACTTACTCCTTTCTATTTTCATGCAAAAAGCTGAAAATTATTTTAGGCTTTTTCTCCCTTTTTAAATCTGAAAACCGGTCTGTTACATAATATACTGATTTCAAATAGTATAGGCATGCAAATATTCTTTTGTAATGTTAATTTGTTACTTTTTAAGTTATATTCGGAAATATTGAATGGTTTTGTACATAATAATGCAGACATGATAAACATATACTGTATAACAAATCGTGAACTACAAATAATAGAGCGGCTAAGACTTTGGCACTACGCGCGCGCACACAAAACCAACAACTGTCAGTGATGTATAAAATAGTACTTGCTGCTATATGTCCATATTAATGATGATACTGGCGATGCTAGGATCTATTTGCTACACTCAATATCAGGACAATAAGCTCTTAAATTAAGCTTCATGAAACAATTTTTTGTGTGAAAGTACTGGCTGTGAAGCTTCGACACCCACATGTGGCTTTATCTAGCCATCATTACGACAGACACCATTACATTACCCTCTACGCTGCTTGCGCAAACTGATAGGCTGTGACTGGCTCTGCGCTAGTTACGTAGCGTAGGTGCCATTGCGGAATAGCAGGCTTGTGAGCCCTCTCTAACTTGTAAAGACAAATAAGAAGACTCAAAATGAGAAAGTATACTTTATTAACAACACAACATGCTACACAGATACAACTGAATTCTCAATTAAAAGTGAAATAAATAGGTATTTGCGGCATCAACAAACGTGGTATAAGCCTAAAAGAGCTTGTAGACAATTCCTCAGCTGCATTAAAAAATAGGTACAGAGCAAAGGTTGTTTTCCACAGAAAGGATGAACACATTCTATACAGAAGTTATCAGTGCTATCTGAACACTACTTGGTCTGTCACCTGTTGTCTATGTCCTGTAATTCCTGAGGTGGCTGATGCATATTGTTGCAGAGAAAGAATGTGGATAGATGGTATGTGTGATGTAGAGTAAAAACAGTCATTCTTACTATTCTAAAGTTAACCAAATGATGCAGTCTTGTGTAACCCTAGTTGACAATATATGCAAACCGGTCATCGTCACAAACCATGGTACTGAGGTATAGCTGCTCAAGTGTGCATTGTTTCACAGGTGTTTCTCTGTAAACTCCCATATGTATTTGGGTGGATCCATAAATTCACAACTGTAAAGTATAATTTTTTTTCCTACTGCTGACCAGAGCTAAAGACTCATTTGCCTGTGTACTTTTCTTTGACCTAAAAAACTGACCTGTTGGCAAAAGTTAAGTAAGAGGCAAACCTGTCATTGTAAAGAAAATTATGGATATGAGGAACAGTCCACGTAAATTAGTCACAGGTGTGTTAAAAATGCTACTGGAATGTACTTGCGATGAGAATCAGACACATCTATACCGCCTACTCAACTATTACACCATAGTGAGAAAGACTGAAAATGGTGTGTTCAAATCTAAATGCATGATCAGTTATCTTGCAAAATACACACCCCTAGCCTTCAACAAACGGTGAATATTCACGCATCAACATATAGCATAAAGGCAATCTAATAAGATAAAATCTAGTCAGTGCAGGGGGTGTTAAAAAAAATAATAAAATAAAATAAAAAAAATCAGCTGCAGTTAAGCAGAAAGCCCTACACTAAAACTATAGGACCACTACACATCACGGTCAGAACAGTTTTCTTTTTTCTAATTCTATATCCCCCCTGACCTTCCACGTCACATAAGATACATAAAAAGCAAACCAAAATAAAAATAGAAAAGCACCAAGTAAGCACCATTAATGTACTAAACACGTATATGCAGCCTAATTTCACAGATTCTAAAATTATTCCACTTCCCCCCCACCCCCCCCCCTTTTTTTTTAAACATGTGACTGATTGTTATAAACATGATATTTGTCAGTCCCACGGAGGTGGTTGAGCGGACGACATCCTGTTGTTAGAGGCTGAAGATTAGTAAGTGGTGCCAGGCTGTGTCATTATGAGGTAGTGCCGAGGATGAGGTAGTTACTGTTCCTCATCTTCATCCTCCTCTTCTTCTTCCTCAGAGGACTCCTGAGATGCCTCCTTTTCCTGATCACACAACATAAAATAGGTCAACTTACAATATACCAGCTCCTTTTGGACAAGTTTATTTTACAGGAAACACCACTTGTTTCCATAAATGGATTCTGTTTTGACAAAAACTCTGTATTTTAGTTCCATCACCTCCTTCTTGGGCTTCCCCTTTAGTTTCTTTCCTGAAGTTGCTCCCGCTTTCTGTGGAGGAAAAAAAAAAAAAAAAAACCTTTAGCTTGGATGGAAATCTGAAGAAAATGAAAAAAATATATAAATAAATGTAACATTTTTAAAAATAAAAATAAATAAATAAATCTGAAACTTGGATCTGGTCCATTTTTCTGCTATGGTCTGATTAAGGATAAAGGGTAAGCATATAGATTTCCCCTGACATTACATGTGTTTTTATGGCCACTGAAGTATCTGCTATTCTTGCCCTCAAAGTAAAATAAATAAATAAATAAATAAATCTTCCGTACAAATTAATGCCACGAAATTCATGATTCTATTTAAGATTTAAGATACGATTATACATAAGGGAATGGGTTTACCCTTACCCTGTAAAATTGGACATGTTGCTGAGGTCACTTACATTTTGTGCCTACAAGTTGTGTTTGGGTTTTGTTATTCTAAACGACTTAAGTTAAAACTTCATTTGAATAATAAAAAAACTGAAGCATGTTCGACCGAGAAGCTTCCTTCTAAACTATAGAGCAAACACTAACTTGATTTGTTAGAAATTTTGCTCGTGTATGCGTTATCAGGAGGGAACACCAGGGGGCGCCAAAAACCCGAGCTGCAAAAGCAGGTGGAGAGGGCAGCGAGTTCACTCGGAGCGGTGACGTAGAGGCCACAGACTGACAGCGATTATAGCTCCGAGCTAGCCTTGAGCCCTGCACTACAGGCCTGAAAATGAGCCTTCAACAGTAAACACTGGGGAAAGTGTCTGCGTGTGTGTTTATGTAAACTTTAAGCACCGAAATAAATAAACTGCGCACTCACCCTCTTGGAAGGTCCTTTGTTTTTGCTGCCCTTTGGCCGCCCTCTCGGTCTTTTCGGAACCGGAGATCCACTGGATTCCTGAAATGGCAAATGATTTTTTTCTTTTAGAGCTCAAACGAAGAAATGTGTTAGAATTTCTAATAAACTTGTCGTTTTTCTAGCTTTGTGTATGACACACGAGTGTACACACGGGCCTGTTTATTCCCCCTGGGGTAAGTTGAGGGACCTGTTAGCTGTTTGAAGGCGGTTAGTAACTAGAAAGTTAAATAAATGAGCTTCAGCATTGAGGTTAGCCTAGCTTAGCCGAGCAGCTAACGACCAAGCTGTTACCTTTGGATGTTTTCTCGGTCTTCCCCGTCCTCTTTTCTCCACTCCGTCCTTTTCCTTCACAGAAATGGTCTGCTTCTCGGAATCACTCATTTTCCAGCGTCACCTGGGCGAAAAAACAAACACACAGCGGTTACCTCTCTCTCCCCTTTATCTCCGAAACGCGTTTAATAAGTGTTGTACATAATCCCACGGCCAGATTTAATTTAATTTCCGCCCGTGTGTGACTTAGTATGCAGCGCCAATGTAATGAGTGCGGGGAAAGTCAGTCATTTATCAGGCTTCAGTTATTCTCATCCGCGCTACTTTTAAAATGGCGTGTGGTATAAGTGCACAAGCACACTCACTACTCGGTGTTTATGTTTGCGAGCAGACGCTAAACCCGGGTAAAGAACACGCAAACACGCATTAAACCCCTAGTCGTAAACAGGGCGCTAACCCTCCAGCACAGCTAATAAAGTTCGAAGCGATAACTTACACGCACCGCTCGGGCTTCTCGGCGAACCGAATAAAAATATAAGCCGTGTGTATTGTACCTCGCAGTGGCCCCACCTCCAGCGCACACAATGTCTCCTGATTGAATTAAAGGACAATGGCCACTCGATAAGGCTACCGCCAAAACCTGGCGAAACCCCAAGGATAACTTACCGCATGCGTAAGTGAAGGAAATTGGTCGTGTGTTTGCAAAGCAGAACGATTTGACAAGCGCGTATAAGTGCGAATAAGCGCTATAATAATAATAAGCCAATCGCGCGCCAGCAGGAATCTCAGGCTGGAAGAATATGAGGGGGCGGGGCTTCCAGCGCGTGCGCGCCTACATCATTCATGCCGCTTAGAATAATAGCAGTGTTCTGCTGAACGGAGGGAGTGAGGCTGCAGGCTCGGCTACTGGGTACTTAGTTTATGCAGCAACGATTTTCTAAAAAGAGAATCGCATTAAAAAAAAACCCAGCACAACAAGACGACATTAAATTAAGTATATTCTATAGGGTGTCCCTGAAATCTGGACCCACGGACACAAATAAATGCTGATAATTTGGCAGCAACTTCTATCTGTGTGAATACTCTTTCCTTGTGTAAATGAGAAAGTTCTATTCAGTCTTCTGTTGTTAGTTTGGAAGCCATTTTGGGGATGAAATAAAATAAAAAGAAATATGTCATATAAGGAAAAATGTAGATGAAACCAGATTTGGACAGTCTTGAAATTTGTTAAATTATTAAAATGTTGACATTTTCTTCTAAGTATAATTCTAAAAACTATGCTCTTTCCTGAGCCAAAATATATTCCTGTATTTCAAACAAAAGTTACAGCATTTTAAAATCTAGTTACTATGAATTTATATACAGTGTTGTGAAAAAGTATTTGCCTTTGATTAATCTTTTTTGCCATATTTGTCACACTTAAATGATTCAGATCATCAAGGAAATTTTTGCACAAAGATTACCCAGTTAAATACAAAATGCAGTTTTTAAATGATTTAATTTATTAAGGGGAAAAAGTTGCCCAAACCTGCCTGGCCCTATGTGAAAAACCAATTGTCCCTGTGCTAAATTATGAATGGACCATGATTTGCTAGGCTGAGTTAAATGTCACTTTCCACACCCAGACCTGATGAATCAAGAAATCACATAAATAGAACCTGTCTAACAAATATCTCAAAAGCAACACTAACAGAAGAAATTCCAGATAAGAAACAAAGTAATTGATATGTATCAGTCCGGAAAGGGTTACAAAGCCGTTTTCAACTCACTGTGAAAGCCATTATGCACAAATGAAAAAAACTTGGAACAGTGGTGAACCTTCCCAGGAGTGGTAAGCCTACCAAAATTATTCCAAGAGCAGAATGACGATTCATCAGGGCGTTCATTAAAGAACCCAGGGCGACGTCTAAAGAACTTCAGGCATCACTTGCCTCAGTTAAGGCAAGTGTCCATGATTCAATATTAAGAAAGAGTAGAGTTCCAAGGCAAAAGTCACTGCTGGCCAAAAAGAACCCAAAGGCTCATCTCACATTTGCCAAAAAATATCTTGATTTTTCTTAAGTCTTTTGGGCAAATTTTCTAAGCACTGATAAGACAAAAGGTTAACAATTTGGAAGTTGTGTGCTTCGTTATATTTGTTGTAAAACAAATACAGTGCTTCATAAAAGGAATATCATATCAACAGTACCAACAGTCAAACATGATGGTGGTAGTGTGATGGTCTGGAGCTGCTTTACACCTTCTTGACCTGGACAACTTGCCATAATTGATGGAACCATGAATTCTGCACTATACCAGAAAACTAAGGAGAATGTCCAGCCATCAGTTTGTGACCTCAAGCTCAAATGCAGGTTATGCAGCATTGCAATGATCCGAAACACAATCCCACAAGAGTCCATCTCTGAATGGCTCATTAAAAAACAAAATTAAGGTTTTGGAATGGCCTAAACAAAATCTGGTCTCAAATTTGATTGAGATCCTTAAACAGGCTGTTCATGCTCAAAAACCCTTCCTGAAAACCCTGGTTAAATTAAAACAATTCTGCCAAAAAGAAGAGCCAAATTTCCTGGGCCAAAATTTCTCAATAGTGATGTGAAAAACTCAGTGCCAGTTATTGCAAACTATTGGTTGCAAGTATTGCAGTTATAAGTAGTTATGCGGTTTAGGGCAATTACATTTCAGGAATTGTCCAGGATGGTTTGGATAGCTTCTTTTGCTTAATAAATTTAATCATCATTTAAAAACTGCATTTTGTATTTACATGAGTTATCATTGTTTTATATATTTATATTTATAAATACTTTTTCACGGCACTGTATACAGAGAGAGAGAGAGATGCCTTAAACACCTTAAACTGCAGATGTCTCAAAACCTGGCAGTAGTACAGTATTTGTTATTTGCGATTTGTTCTGGCTCCTAAGGATGAATTCTCGATGCACAATGCCAGGAATGAAAAGCACTCACTTGGTCAAGCTCTTGACCTGCCCTGCGTTTTTTGTCATGGCAATTATGGGCTCACATCTGTGAGCTCATGTATGTGGAAGAGGGCTTCTAGTTTCATTTGTCTTGAGCCCATCCATCCATTTGTTCTGTGGGAAAGTGACAGGGGTGAGACGAGATCTGCCTAAAAGGAACAAACCTCTGATCAGGAGTCAGATGTTTTAAGTCATGTGCGACATGATGTCGGAAAGTTTAAACATCAGTAACAGTTTAACAGATAATGCACAGATATCACATATAGAGTAGATCAGACATGCCCTCTGCACTTAATTAGTGCTAAAGCTGCAATGAATCAGGAACAAGAAACTGGAAGATCAGTTGAGCTTGAGACAGATCAACAGGGCTAGGCTTTTATTTTTGCTCGCAAAATTCCAGTGTTTCAAAGTGCAAGTGACAGCACTAGGCTTATCACAAAATTTCTCGGTTTGGTGTGAATTACCTAATGCCAGGGAAAGAACAATATTGAGGGGGTCTCGTTATTGCCTCTATAGTGCAATTTATGTATGAAAGGGGCTTTGGAGCAATACATTTAAGTCTTCATCCTGCCCAGTTGGTAGCTGTTATGAGAGAGGAGAGACTTGGCTGATGGATTGGATTTTCCAGGATCATTATGTTTTAGGGAATTTTTTCTTCTCAAATAAATAATGCTTTCCTAATTGATAAACAAATGTCCGATTATTAAAACTAATGACTACAGTACTGCTACACTTATGACAGTGGTCTGCCACATACTGTAGGTGTACAGCACATACAAAAATGTGTAAAGGCTGAGATATTGTTGTTATGAAAATGCATGACATCATATAAACTATTATGAATACCCTAATTGAAAGTGATAATGATTAAAAGGCAAGTGTCTTTGATCCACATCCATGCTGTAGACTTTTTCTATTGATGGTTGGTTAGTGGGAGCCTCAGTGAATTATTGTTAAACTAATTGTGGATACCTCGACTTGTTGTGTATACATAATTTTCAGGAAGATGGTCTTTTCAGTAATCTTATCTTTTTTTGCCAACCCTGACATTCTCATTCTAATCCTTTATATCATGATATTAAAAGGTGTCCACCCCTGACAAGAGAACAAACTGTAGAGAAGCTAGCCAATGAATTGTGTAAGGCATTAAAACAATAAACAATGAGACCAAAAATTTGAGTTCTATCAGACTCAATGTTGGAATCAGTGCTGAAGAGAGCAAAATACCTAACAAGATTATCCACAGGCAGTACATCAAAAAAAAAAAAAGGAAAGCTTTTTGCCAGCAATGATGGCTGCTAGAGAAAGCATTGCATCACCAACTTATGAAATACAATTTTTTATCACAGGTCAAAATGACAGTAATAAACCAAAGAAAGAATGAATCCTACAGTCTCCTATCAGCCACATGAAGAAATTGAAATAAAGGTGATTTCCATCATGAATATAGTGAAAGATATTCAGCAGGAACAGCATTCAAATGAAAAGCTGGAACACTGATGAAAAAAGCTAAGGTGGAGCAGTGTTGGATTTTAGTATTTAGCTTTAGCTATTTCAGTATTGGATTTCAGTGTTCAGCTTTTGATATATTAGTCCATAGACTATTGCTGGATAAACTTAAATGTTTGCTCCTCACACTATACATTGGATTAACAGGTACCTGTCTAATGGGAAACAATGTGTTTTATAATCTATCCATCATCTATACTACTTATCCTCTGTAGGGTTGCATTGAGCCTGGAGCCTATCCCAGGGAACTTAAAGCAGAGGTGAGGTAAAAAGGGCAAACCCACAAAGCACAGAGAGAACTCCATAAAATGCACAAAACCTTAGGCTTCTGGTGATGGATGGAATACTTATTTACAGGTTGTTTAATAAGAAGTCAGAATATGCTGTACTATAAAGCATAAAGTTTTAGTGGCCATAATTTTTATATTAGGCATGCATCAAAAGGATGTTTTGCACAACATACACCGATCAGCCTGTTCCAAAAAGTAATGCAATACAATAAACTATTATGTAAGAGAAAAAAATGGAATGGCTTGCCGAATTATACATTTAACATGAGGTCTTGCCATGATCCTCTTGCCCTAAGTCTCCTGGGATAAGCCCCAGAGCCCCTGGTGGCCCTCTATATAGGATAAAGCGGTATAGATGATGAGTAAGTGAGTGAGTGATTGAGTGAGTGAGTGAGTGAAAAAAAGCAGCACAATATATAAGCAACAATTTTTCCGCCAAAAAGCTGCTGGGTTTTGCATGCAAAATAAAGAAGCAGGTGCAACAGTCAAAGTCCTCAGAAGAACTTGTTGGTTCCTTATATGCTTGGTAAAACATTGTAGCTAATTTCCATATAAAGCTGCACAAATTGTACCTGAGACTAAAGGCTCCTCAAAGCATCGTCATACCAAATACAGTACAACTACTGGGCTTTATAGTTTTTTGGACTTTATTTATTTATTTATTTATTTTTAGGACATACTTGCTCTATAGCATTTATTCGCATGATGATTTGCCTAAGATTACACAATATATACTATGTATGTATGTAAGTAGTAAACGATATTTGTATAGTTGGATTATGTTAACACAGCTGAAGTGAACAGGTTTTACAGTTAATAAAGTTAAAGGTAATTTATCTATTGAGGTAATTATCTATTAAACTGAACTGAAGTCAGCTGTGTGTTAAGTCAAGTGTCGTATGGCTTGTGGGAAGGACCTGTTACACAATCTTGCCATGTGGCCCTGAGTGCTTTGATACCTTGCTAAACAACAAAAGTATGAAGAGTGTGTGTGTGGGGTGTGTTGGGTCATCCACAGTGCTGGAAGATTGAAGAGAAGAAAGATCCTTATGAACTTCTCAGGTGTCCTTCTCACTCTACACTGCAGGGTCTTGCGATCCCAGACTTTACAGTTCCCAAACCCTGATTAATTATAATCATAGTTGAGGATATGTTTCTTTTTGAGTCTTGTGATTCTTCGCAAGGTTTCTTTTTTATGTTGTCTCAGGAAGGTTGTCTAGAAGTAAGTTTTTTAAAAAAAGTTTAAAATATGTGTTTGTGACAAAGTCAGTTGTTATAAGGTTTTGTATGTAGTGATATATTGTATTGTATATAATAAGTGATATTATAGTAATATTACAGTTTATTACAATATACAGTTATATTTATATAGCTCTTATAACAATGGTCACTGTCACAAAGCAGCTTTACAGAATCAAAAAGCAAAATTCAGCTTTACAGAATCAAAATTATAGAAATGTGTTTTAAAAGTGTGAGAAAATATGTATAAATCATAACGATCAGTATGCCACTGGTGAGCAAGCCGAGGGCGATGGTGAAAAGGAAACACTCCATGAAATGTTAATAGGAAAATACCTTGAGAGGAACCAGACTCAACAGGGAACCCATCCTCATTTGGGTAATATCAGACAGAAGGGATTGACCTGCAGACCCACATTGTGTTAGGAGGCTGCATGTTCAGTATA
>JAQMYK010000036.1:23154758-23166435 GCA_030014345.1 Clarias buthupogon
GCCAGAACAGAAAAGAGCCTGGATGAATGCCGCCCTCGATCCCTGAGAGATGGTGGGATGAGGCGAGCAGTGCTGGAAGATCGGAGGGAACGTGGTGCAGTGCTGGTGCGCTCTACAAATGTTTAAGGGATGGGCTCCAAGCCACCTTCGTCCTTCTTTAAAACATTTGTACCATTCAAATATTTTACTGCAACTAATAGTCACCGTACCATGCTTGTACTCTTCTGTAAATGTCAGTCAGTATAACGCCTTCATTCACCAGGAATTTTATCACAAGTCCTAGTTTGACTTGAACACTCCTTGCATTTTTATAAAGTTGTAACTTATTGATTCAGCCAATTCAGCTGTTTTCTTATTGAATCAAAACAACAGGAACTGCGATCACTTTTCATTGAGAGAGCGAATGATCCCAAACCCACATCTTGAGTCGAATTGTCCTAATTCCTGTGGATTTGCCAGTTCCTGTAACACAGGGTACAATTATCCAACCCAATCCTGGCTAGGCTGGATAACAAGCATACGCTATAAAGTTTAAAAGCTGTCGTCAGTCAAACAGTAAGCAACTGCAGCAATGTCAAACAACATAGATTTTTAACATACATTTTGATCTATATACTAAGAATACATTTATATAAATATATTATGACATGGCCAATTCACGAAGCAAGTTGGGAGATGACATGGAAGATGGTCAGTTTGAAAGTTTCCGAAGACATGATATTAACCATGTTAAAACTTATGAAGCTGTAATGGCGCCCCCAAGGGGCAAACACTGTAGTTAAACCTCCATAACTTCCAGACAATTCGACTCAAGACCACCAAACTTTTCAACTAAGCACAATGCCTGAATTGTATCTTTATTATAGGAATGAGCTGTTTTCTCCAATATGTACATTGGCCCTGAAGTGCAAAACAAATTAACAAAACTGAAAGCAAAATAACAAAACCCAAAACAAAATAACAAATTCAAAACTAAATTAAACAAAATGGAAAACAAAATAACTAATTCAAAAAAAAATATCAAAACCCAAAATAAAATAACAAAGCCCAAAACTAATTTGTTTTTTTTTGTTTTGGGTTTTGTTGTTTTGTTTTTGTTTTTGTTATTTTGTTTCGGTTTTGTTAATTTGGTTTTGAATTTGTTAATTTGTTTTCCGTTTTGTTAATTTGTATTGCACTTCTCGGCCAGTCAGATACAAATCGGAAAAGGTAGGTATAGGTTGCGAATGGAATTCTTACCGCTGATTGAACGAGACATCTGTCACTCAAGACAAAAAAAAAAACAAATTAGTTTTGGGTTTTGATATTTTGATATGTTTTGAATTAGTTATTTTGTTTTCCGTTTTGATAATTTGGTTTTGAATTTATTTGAGCGAAGACCTGTATGACATTGCTATTTTTTTGCAAAACACATACAGTCATGTAGTGGATGTCTAAAAAGTGATAATGTTCGGCATGTACAGAGACTTTCAGGACACCTGGAGAAACAATGCCGTATACAAACAATATGTGCATATATGTTAAACATAGAAGTAAAATTATATGCTTTGTGTGTGTAAGAAACAAAAAAGTGTCTCATATTAAAGGAGGGCTTGATCTGATAAGAAAAAAAAACAACAACTGAAATTTCCTTTAGGTTAATGTCCTATTTTAATAACTGTTGAACAAGAGATGTGTGTGGAATGCACAGTTTTCTTTCACTTAACAAATAAAACATCATTACATACTTAATAAATACCTTATATTAACACTACCTGATGTGTGCCAGAGCAGTAAACATGTTGTTGTATGGGCTATGTTAGTTAGGACTGTCTTATAAGCACCAGTGTTTTAGATTGTAGTCTGTAGTGCTGAATATCTTTTACTAAATACCACCAAATCCTATCAGTGTACTGCGGCCTGTGCTGTAAGCTTGCGTCACTGTCCAGGAACATACTGTCTGAGGTTATAATAAGAGCCTGCTGTTGTGGTTTCTAGTGCTAATTAAAGAGCACTAGAGGAACCATAGGGTTTTCTTTGAAGCCACACCACAAGCACATCTAGTTGGGTAAACTGATTTTTGCTTTGTAGCTAAACCACATGTGTATTTTCTTTCTTTCTTTCTTTTTCAGGCCTGAGCTACAGAGACTGTACCTGTCAGTACCCTTTAATGATGCCCTGTCATTAAAGATGGGAGGCAGTGGATCCAAAACTAAAGGGGTCTGGCCTTTCACTGGCTCAGGGGCTAGTGGAGACCCTCCTGAGGTCAATGATCAATCTTTGGCCCGAATGTGTGGCTACAAAAATGCAACCCCGTTTATCTTTACAAGGAGGAGGTACATATAGTTCACTATGTATTGCAGTTATGATTGGTTGAAAGACTATGATTGACTTCCTTTGTTATTTATAATAATACTTTTTGAGAACTTTTTTTATTGGGCACAAGATTCCAAAAGATCATGTACTGTTATTGGAGTTTATGGCACATACTCACAAATACATACAGTAGCTCAATAGAAATTCCCACAGTTTTATTAACTTGTCCTGTTATACTAAACTTTCAGCCTCCTAGCACACAGTATCACTTCTGATCAGTCCCTGCCATATCTATCTGCTTCCTCTCAAGGTTTCTTTCTGTAGTCATCCCAGGGAGTTTTTTTTTTTGTGTGTCACAGTCACCCTGTTTTTTTTATTTATTTATTTATTTTACCTTATTTTAATATTTTAGATTGTGTAAAGCTGCTTGTTAAAAGCTCAATATAAATAAAATTTAATTCAATTAAATAAATCTTAAACATTAAGATATAGGTGTTTTTTTTCCCTAAAACACGAGACTGTTGAGGAGAAACATGCAGGTTTACTAGTTGCTGCTGTGTGCTTGCAGCTCTCTGTATTACGATGAGGATGGAGATCTGGCCCACGAGTTCTACGAGGAGACAGTGGTGACTAAAAACGGGCGAAAGAAGGCAAAGTTGAAGAGGATCCACAAAAACCTCATACCTCAGGTAGTGTTTTGTTCGTTATTCAACTTTAACGATTTTATTTATGTTTAATGATTATCTGATATTATCCTTATATCTGCATATGTCAGGAAAAAAGTTCTCTGAGAGAACTCTTTTTCTTTCGTGTCCCTACTTTCAGAAATCCTTCGGTCTAAACTGCAGGCTGTATTCACCTAAATATACATTTAAAGAAAACCTTGTATATTTGTTGCCTGACATAAGTTCTCTGCATCCTGAGGGCGTTTTAGCTGGATAATAATACACTATTTGGCCAAAAGTATGTTAACACCTGACCACACACACATGTGTGTTTTTGCTATAATAACCTCCACGATTCACAGAAGACTTTTCACTAGATTTTGGAGCATGGTTTGTGGGAATTAGCTCTACAGGCACAGGAGGATTAGTGAGCTCAGGCACTGATGTTGGGAGAGGAGGCCTGGTATGCAGATGTAATGCTACAAGAAACAAAGATGCCCAAGATATTTTTGTGCTTCCAACTTTGTGGCAACAGTTAGGAAAGAGCCACATTCACGTATGATGAACAGGTGTCCACATACTTTGGTCATGTGCAGAAGCCTTAGGCAGATGGAAATAAAGGCTGCAGAGCACGGATGCCTCCCCAAATATAACCACACACAAAAACCCCCACTATAAAGCCTATATAAAACAGTAACTAATAAAACAAAGTCAGTTGCTGCTTCTTCTTTTTTGCATGCAAACCCTAGCAGCTTTGATTTTGTTATGTGGTCAACTTATGTAATATATGTAATAAATAGTTCTCTGTAACTTTTAATTTTGTGGTAGGATGCTGATGTTTGAAAATCAGGAATGCTTTCATATTGATGCATAATAAAGTAATAAAAAATAAAATCTATAACTAAGTTTGTGCTAATAAACACAGGGTGCCTAAGAGTTGCAGAGGACTGTATAGTGTATTTTGATAAAGTGTCTTGTTCTACAGCAATTAAGAATAAACAGTGTGTCAGTAGCACAGAGTCAGGATTATTTGTTTATGATGAGGTTTACCAAATGAGTTATTGTGTGTTTGTGATGCATAATGAGTGTAGTGACAGAAGATTAAAAAAATATACAGTAGCTCCAAAAGTCCAGAATTCTGCAGAATTTTTTTTTTTATGGATACTGAAAGTTTTAGAGATACTGCAGTATTGAATAGCACACAATCTGTCATGTTATATCACCTACTACTGTTTATCTAGCTCTAATAAGCAAGTTGATCACTCCGGACTTGTCTCCTGTTAATACTGACAGATCAGTCTGTCCGAGTAAGACCACATGTTTAAATAAGGGAAGGCAGGTCTTAGGAATCAAACTGGAATGGTAAATATAATTTTTCCAAAACATATTGCTTCACTTTGTATGTAATGAGAATAGATGCGGGAAGTACTGTACTATCTAACACACTGGAAATAGTAACTTGCTTTGTTTTCTTTTATTGTTTGCATCATTCTGTATAAACTCTTTGGACTGGTGTGTGTGTAATTCCACAGTTAAAGTGCCAAAGATCACACCTTTTCCCCCTGTTTGATGATTGATGTGAATATTAATTGAAGCTTTTGACCTGTATCTACATGGTTTTATGAACTTTACTGCTGCCATGTGATTGCAAAATGAATGAAATAGATAGGTTTACATTGTCCTATTTATTTGAAACACCCGTATGACTGTGCATACACATGCAGTTATGTAATGTACAATGCCTAGATTTCCTTAAAAATAAACCGCTTGCATTTCTTTTTCTTTTTTTTAGGGGATTGTGAAACTGGATCATCCACGAATCCATGTCGACTTCCCAGTCATTATCTGTGAAATTTAAAAGATATGTCACAGACGTGAGACTAGGAGATGTTTCATCAATCAAGCCTTTCACATCTCCAAGACAATCTTGTCTGTTCTGATGGGCATCAGTGGCTCATAATACCGTCATAGTTTATCTCATGCAGTTTGAGCCACACTGCCCTCATGTGGCTAGAGGGACTTGAAGCAGATATTTTTTTTTTTGTCTACACGGGCACCCTCTCAATTGTGTAAAGTAATGTTTGAAAATCAGACTGAATTGGAGAAGTGTTTGTCTCCTTTGTGTACTGCTAGTCAGTAAATGTAAGAAGTGAATACAGAGTAATGAAAATGCAGGGATTGCTGGATTTATATTTTTGCTGACTGAGCATGATGTCTTTTTGTTGTGTTGTATATAACAATTCTGTTATATGTTTGCATCTCATTGTGAGTCCAGACCTTCAGTAATAATTATTCAATGTACAGTAATTTATGAAAGGTAAAATGCTTTTAATAAAAATAAACTGGTATCAAGTGTGCAAATATAGTGTACGCTTGTTATAAAACAGAATAATTATTTATTATTTTCACAAATGCATCAGTTTCACAAATGTCAGTTTATCATAACATTTTTAATACAACAATACTAATTATGTTGTAATGCAGTGTTACTATTCAGTTTAATTACATTTTCTTATGTGTATGGTGTAAAATTGAGGTTGAAATTGTGGTTCGTTGTTTGAGATAATAGCAATGGAAGTCATTTACATAACACAACTTTTGTGAAAGACATGGCGTTTGCTGTCTTTATTCTGGCGAGCTGGAATGTGGGCGGAATAGCTAGAGGTTAAACTCTTTTGTCAGTATGTTTGCCCCATGCTTTGAAGCTCGCTGCTGGGGGCTGTCCAGTGGCTTCTGCTTTATAGTCATGGCAATAGATGCATTATCATGGGACATTCCATTGGGAACAACTGCCCAGCCTTGGTTTAAATAAAGAGGGGGAGGGAAGGTTGCTGAAAGCGATTGCGCAGAGGCCCCTGACTCATGCACTCGGATATCTGGAAGCTTTAGAGATGCCGCCCCCCACACACACCCATCCTGTGGACGTGTTTTTAAATCAGCCACACTGATAACATGGCCACTTGATAAAGTGTGAATGTAAGAGTGAAACAGATGAGAGTGATGAAATTTGAAGGTCACGTTTGTTTGCCGTGCTGTTGATTCTGTGTATGTGGGAGGAATATTGTGATAGGCACACTGTATTGTTTTTTTGATTTTACTAACTAGGAATCACAACTTTTCTATCTAGATAAACCCAATATTTGTCTCAAAACATCCATACAGTGATTATAATCACCAGTAAACAGTTTATTCTAGCATTATCACATCAATACTCTTTCTTTGCAAATGATACCTTTGTGCACACTTTTAAATTGATTTATTTTTAAAGAAAAGGGCATGGCATGGGACATCCTTGGGTGTAAGAATGGTTGGACTTGCATTCATGCAATGGGTGTGTACTCAGAGTTTTCTTTCTTTTTTACCATTTCCTTGCCTTGCCTGTTCTGAGGGAGCAGTGATGTAAGGCCCTGAAGCAGGGTGAATGTGAAAAGGAAGGAAACTCCTCTCTTATACGCACACACACTCTCATAGAGGCCACGTACAGAAGCACTAGTTGAATCAGCAGAACCCAGGAGCAAAAGCGGAACAGGATCTGGGAAGGTTTCTGTTAGACAGGAACACCGCTAAGTACAGGAACACGTTGGGCCAACAAATGTTCTCATGTCCGATCTGTCATGTTCTCCCTCGAGGCTCTAGACTTCCACACATATCCTGTCTTCAGAAGAAAAGCTTTTAGGACATTGAACCTCCTCAACAATTAACATGCCTTACTTTGTATCAAATTATATTAGATTATTATACCTGGTAAATGAATATTAATTAGGAATATATACTTAATTAGGAATATATAAAATATATAATTTATTATTATTTAAGTAAACAAATAAAACTAATGAAAAATGTCTGGCTGTGGATGTGGTGCTATAATCTAGACAGGGTTTCTCAAACATTTTGCAGTCAGCAACCCCTTTAACCGTACAATTAATTTAATGGACTTAAAACATTCTGAAAAGTATTAGACTTAGTTTTAATGTGTATAATAATATTTGAACCATAGAGCTTTTCAATCCAGTCCTATGAAATAATATTCAACAAATGTGGCAGTTTATAGGTCAAATAGCTTATTTATAAACTCTTGCAAGGCAAGGGACCCGTCAATTTTGTTATTAAATAGTGGATTGTGCATTCCTCAGTGGAACAAAACAAACAAACATATAAAAACAAACTTAATGGATGCCTAAATGTCTGTACTTTGCAAACCACTGATTAAAAGTTGTTATACCTATGAATAATATAACCTGTAATAGAATGGCAATTTTAATTGTCAACTGTAGTGTGAATACTGACATCTTTAGTGGAAATATAATACAGTACCACACTGCTGCCTAATTCAATTAGAGTTTAAAAAAAGGGCATAACAGCTGTTACGTACAGTATACACCCCCTCTAAGCCTGTGGTGTTTCCTGATTTTCATTTCTTTCTACATTGTAAAACAATTCTGAAGGCATCCAAAAATATGCAATAATCTCTTTTGAACTGTTGAGATTGAGATGTGTTTGCTACTTATGCTCTGTAAAGCCTTTATAACGGCTCTAATCTAAGATGCTGATAATTGATACATTTTGAGGCTAAATGAACTTCTGTTGTTGTTGATGTTGTTGTTGTTATCTAACATGTGTTATGCTTTGGAAAAGTCCAGTATTGTTCTAGAATGTAGAAAATATATCCAAACCTTGACTGACACTCCACCGTGTGTGTGTGTGTGTGTGTGTTTCCAGCCCGAAAATAATGCCATTTCTAATGAGTAGGTGGTTGTGAAAGACACACCCACTTCGGCTCATGTAGCGTAGCAACCACACAGCCCCGCCCACTTCTTCCTCGAGATCAATGAAAGCGCAGCTGGGACTTGTGTGTGTGTGTGTGTGTGTGTGTGAGAGAGTCCACTATAAAACTTCAATCAGTCGTTTAGGTGATAAAAAGCCGCCAGGACCTGCGGCTGTGATTTGTGCTCAGTGCGCTGTGTGGTGATTCAGTAATAAGGAGGAGTACAGCACATGACGGATGACTTTATTTAACTGGGAATGCTTTCTCTTTTTTGGTCTAAACGGTAAGTTGTGTTACTTTTCAGATAAAAAAAAAAAAATAGTTTCAACGGTTTCATGAAGTTTGCAATGATTAATCAGAGTTGTCTCTCACACTGTGTAATACAGGCTATTTAACTTTGTAATGATAACACTGTTAAAAGTGGATTGAAATTTAAAGGAGCAGCTTTATTTTGTTATTTTTTTTATTGGTCTGAATGTAAAATTCCCAAACCTTCTAGTTAAGACAGCCATATCTTTTATTATCTTTTTATTTTTTATAATCGCTGTTTATATGAGAGCAACTTTTTCCAACTAAAATGTGACTCATTCTTCATTTAAACAGATAACAGCCGAAAAAAAATCTGTTGCTGAGACCCACAGAAGGCATGGCTAACTGGTTTCTGTCAAAATGGAAACTCTGGTTGCTGGTTTCATTAGTGCTGGACTCTTTTACTGATGCCCATATCCTGAATCCCACAAGATGGCCTCTGTACAAGCGTAAGCCTTTGCTGCTAGCCTGGAACGCCCCCACTGAGGACTGCCGGCCACGCCACAATGTTAATTTTCAGCTGGACCTGTTCCAGATCGTGGCTTCACCCAATGAGGGTTTCACCAAACAGAACCTGACCATTTTCTACAAGGATCGTCTCGGCCTGTACCCGTACTTTAATTCTGACAACAGTCCGGTGAATGGTGGCCTTCCTCAAATTGCCAGTCTGACCCAGCACCTTGAGAAAATGCCCCAAGGCATAGAAAAATATATTCATAACCAAGAAGCACAAGGACTCGCTGTCATTGACTGGGAGGAGTGGCGGCCACTTTGGATTCGCAACTGGGATACCAAGAACATTTACAGAAACCAGTCACGGCTCTTTGTGTCCAAAAAGAACCCCACTTGGGACCCCATCCGTGTGAACAAAGTGGCCCAACAGGAATTTGAAATGTCAGGCCGCACATTTATGCTCAAGTCCCTGCAGTTGGCCAAAAGTCTGCGTCCAAACCAGCTGTGGGGATTCTACCTGTTCCCTGACTGTTACAACCATGATTACCTCAAAAGCCTGGAGAGCTACACGGGACGCTGTCCGGACCCAGAAATGGCAAGGAATGACCAGCTGAGGTGGCTGTGGACGGAGAGTACTGCCCTTTTTCCATCTGTCTACATAGGATCAGTGCTGCGATCAACGACTTTTGCGCGTCAGTTTGTTCGGAATAGAGTGAAAGAGGCCATGAGAGTCGCATCTCTGGGCTCTGACCTGGCACGTCCTGTGTTTGTGTATGTCCGTCCCATGTATGTCAATGACCTGGAGCTGCTTACTGAGGTGAGATTGTCAGATAACTAATGCAAGTTATTTTTTAATCTAGGAGAAATCACCCTTTTTACTTGAGGAATTATAACACAACTATAACATCTTTTTTGAACTGATTTTACCATAACTCTTTAAACTCAAATCTGTTCAAATTTCCACAAAACCTTTTTTGCACCCTAACCTTGACCTTTCCCCCTTATCTCTACCAGCAGCCTTTTCCTGCTCCAAAAAAGCATGCATAGATTTCTGTATTCTTGTCTGCACGCAGGAAGGGAGGTGGTCACATTTTTCACGACCACCACCCACCATACCAGTCATTTATTTACTTACTGGAACGAGAGTGGATATGCAGTACTGACGCCAAATAGTAGGAAAATAGTACGAAATAGCATTAATAAAAATGCCACCAGAACTAGCAAAGCGCCATTAATTGCTGCATGTAAAGATTTGACCTAATCAGTGATAACCTTTGTTTCTTTCCACAGACTGACCTGATCTCTACCATTGGAGAGAGTGTCGCACTTGGTGCTGCTGGCATTATACTCTGGGGAGATGCCAGTTATGCGAGCAGCAGTGTAAGCATTTGCATATTAGATTAAAATATCTCACTTAAATAATAAAGACTATATCTCTGTTTTTTTTTGTCTATTATTGTCTGTACATATAATCTTTTTCTGCATGCATTGTTTCTTTTATCCTTGCTTCCTCTCTCTTCAGGGCATTTGCAGCAGGCTGGCTGAGTATGTTCAGGGGCCACTGGGCCATTACCTTCTCAATGTTTCCAGTGCGGCTGAACAGTGTAGTCACTCACTGTGTGGCGATGTTGGTCGCTGTTTGCGTCGGCAACCCGACTCGGATTCGTACTTGCACCTGGACCCTCAGAATCACAGAATTGTGGTGCAGGGGGGACGCCTGGTTGTTGATGGCCACATGGGGCCTAAGGAGATAGAATGCATGAAGGAGAATTTTATCTGCCAGTGTTTTAGCGGCTATCAAGGGCATAACTGTGAGCAGCGGGATCCTGCATATGACACAGGGCATGGGCACAAACTGCATGTATCGTGGAGTCTTCTCTTTTTGCTGCTCATGTTACTGGTCTGAGACTTAAGGAATACTGGACATTTATAGACTGCTGTGGACATTTGTACATTTCTTAAACAAAGAAAGCATTTGCTTCTGTCATTTTGTAGAATGCACCCTTGTTATACAGTTTCTAATGCCTCTTTCGTGTTGTTATAAAGGTTTTTATGATAATTTAATTTTTATTTAAATATTCCAGGGATTTCAGTAAAATATGTGAGAAATCTGATAGTTGGCTAACAAATGCTGCATTATTCGAACATCAGTCTAAAGCCCTATGGCCGATTGTATGGTATGAAAGTTGTTATGTGTGTAGAAAGTTATGTTTGTCTTTAGTGATTACACAGCGCTGATATGAAAGCGTATAAACACAGGAAAAATATTTCAAATAAGCACTTTTTTTATCGTCACAGATAATGGATTCACAAATGACATCAGGGACAAGCTGAGTCTGAGAATCATCATTATCATACTGATAAATGTGTTACATATGTAAGAGATCATTGAAATGAATTTTTATTTAAATTATTTTTTTATATTATGTTGCTGTAGGATGATGGCACTATGACTTAAAGACTACTACTACTACTATGACTTTTTATTTGCTATCACTTAGATCCGACTTAGACAACTTTTCAAGGTTTACATTATCTTGTTCTTTTAATAAATACCCAATGTGTTGCACTTGGTGCACTTAGATGAACCCGTTTACTTTTTCTACTGTGTCTCTGAAATTATGACTTAGATGTTGGATAAACTGTACGTGTGTGTATGGCAAAGCAGTGGAGAGGGAGGAGAGACCATTTGATTACATATTATGTTGTGTTACGTATAATACCATTTTATAAATAACTTTTCGATATATGCTAAATAGACACTCAAGAAAGGACAGCTATTTGCCTTAGTTGGAGGCTGTGAACTTATTTTTCATAAAATAACAACATGTTTCATAACAACATATTTATCATAATCTACATGGAAGGATGGTTCTTGACTTAACGTGGTGTTACAGTGCAATGAAGTGAATCATAAAAAAAAGCACATACTGCATCTATAACACTTGCTTTCGCAAAGGAGCCACTGTCTGCATTTTGCCAGCCCACAATTACAGGCTTTCACATGCCAAGCAGTTCTATTTGTGTCCTCTAGTTCATTGGGGGGTTTCCAATCTAGGGATTTTAGTGAGTTGCCACAGAAAAACACAAATGCATTAACAATTCTTGTTGTTAATACAAACTGCAATGAAAAGTAATTCACCTTCATTAAGTGTTTTTTTTTTTTTTTTTTTTTTTTTTTTTTTTTTCA
>JAQMYK010000036.1:23166535-23177939 GCA_030014345.1 Clarias buthupogon
GGAAATAGGAAGAAACCTTGAGAGGAACCAGACTCAACAGGGAACCCATCCTCATTTGGGTGATGACAGATAGAAATGATTACATCATATGTGTTGTGCAGGTGAAGGTGCAGGCTTACGGCCATACCAGTCTCAGAGCGCCCGATCTCGTCTGACAAACTTTCTAAGGCTTATTACTGTAAATACTTTTGTATGACAAGGTCATCCAGAAACACACCTGGTAGTGATTTGTCAGGAGCCGACCCAAGGGCTGTAAGGAAAAGTGAGGAAAGGTGAGACATTAAAAATGTTTTTTATTGTTTTGTCTAAGGAGGCATGGTGGCTTAGTGGTCAGCACTGTCGCCTTGCACCTCCAGATTCTGGGTTAGATCTCCGGTCTGTGTGCATGGAGTTTGCATGTTCTCCCTGTACTTGGTGGGTTTCCTCCGGGTACTCCAGTTTCCTCCCACAGTCCAAAGACATGCAGAATAGGCTAACTACCATTCCCAAATGGCCCATAGTGTGTTTGTGTGTCCGTACCCTGTGTTGTGTGTCCGTACCCTGTGATGGATTGGCATCCAGTGATTTAAATCACTGGGTAAGTTGAGCCATCTGAAGGTAAAACCACAGTTTAAACCAAGCAATACATTTGTTATCAAACAGTCAGCGTTTTTAACTTGTGAGAACAAACCACAAGTGACAATTTCAGTACCATATATTATTATTATTATTATTATTTTTTGCAGTTCTTTCAGCCTTGAGGTGGAGATAGCTTATCACTTCTACTGATTATTCTTACTTCATTGCCTTCAAGGCTTTCGACAAAGGCATTTCAACCAATGTAATGGTGGCTCCTGCATTTGTTTGCAAAATTTACTATAATAAAGTCACCAAATAGATCTGACATGTCAGCTTCAGTTCTCTCATTGTTAAGAGTTTTCATTCTCAGAAGTGTCTTTAAGTAGGACAGGAACTTCACTCTCTTCAGAGCTGCATTTCCTTTCTTTGTTCTTTGATGCTACTTTCGTTGTTCTGCTCCTGTCTTATTTTCCTTTTCACTAGTTCAATTTTCCCTATAGTATTTGTCTCACACTACTCCATAGCTTCACTGTTTATTCCTGAAAAACATGGCCTAGCTTAGGAATTCAGGCTAATATTTACCCAAGTGATTCACCTGATTTTATAAGTTACTCCACTCTTCCTACTGCTCAGTTCCTCTTGCATGACTTTTAGCAATGTATTTGAGGCAGCCTGACAGGAAGAAGCCTGCACTGATGCTTGTTGTAGCAGATCATTTTGGCTGAGTTGCAAAGGAGGCAACCTGTTTTCAGATCTAAATGATTGCTGTGTTTCTGCTTCTTTAAGAACAGACACAATCATATGAATAATTACTGTGTTTTTACAATGCACATTTATAGTACCTTGTTGCTTTTACAAATATTTCACTCATTCACTCGCTTTATCCTGTATACAGGGTCGCGGGGACTTGGACTTGGACTCTTCCATGAGAGGCAGGGTACACTCTTGAGAGGGGGCTAATTCGTCGCAGGGCTCACACATACACTTACACGCTCATTCACACACTACTGACAATTTGGGAACGCCAATTAGCCTGGGTAAATCTGCATGTCTTTGGACTGCGGGAGGAAACCGGAGTATCCGGAGGAAATCAAACAAGCATGGGGAGAACATGCACAGACCGAGGCAGTAATCAAACCCGGACCCTGGAATTGCAGGGCGACTGTGCTAACCACTATGCCACCGTGCTCCACCTTGCAAATAATTATACACATTTATATTGAAATAATTATATACATTTTTATATTTGAACGTACAACATATTTTGTGAAATCATTTTAGATAAGGGGAAGGCAAAGAAATACAGTCACTGCCCAAACTTTGTTCAGGGAAAAACTGTGGGAAAAAAAAAAACAATAAGCCGTTTTTGAATCGAAAGATTCGACACCTTTTGGTGAACCGAGTCAAATGATCTGATTCACTGAATCGACACTGAATCTCCATCGCAAGTCACCATTGGAGAACGCACAAACCCCGCCCCGCAGTTCGCGCCTCTCCCTATTGTTCATTCCATCGCCACCCCCCTCTGAGGCCACGCCCTCTGTCGGTATGTTTTTTTCTTTTCGCCTTTCCACTGTCACGAGTTTACCTCTCGTGCTGTGTTTCTGTCTTTTTTTAAAACACAACCAAATCGACAGTGTACGGTAGGTAAGGCCAGCGGACTGTATATTTACGTTGTTGTAGATTGTCAGTGCAAATCATGACATTTTAAAATCTTTTATCTAAAACAGGCAAACTCAACTATTTCTTAATTAAATTAAAGATGATTAATCTTATTTCTAGACATACATATACTTCGTTCAAGAAATTGTCTCTGTTGTTAGATAGGTTTCCTTATTTCAATCATTTATTTCTAGAAAGAAGCAACATCTGTTATCTATTAGTTGAATACAATGTTACATTTGAATGGAAATATGTGTTGAATTAGATTTAAGAATCTGATTTTTGTTATATAATCTCATAATTAAGTATATTAGATAACTTTTCCTTGGTTCAGTATATGTTCCCTTGCTAATATTTAATTTTTGCAGACCTTCTTTCTACTTCCCCTTTTTCTTCTCTGGAGTTTCAGTTACTAAAATAAAAACACAATTTGCTTGGCATTGCTTTTTCAATATGCCTTGAATAATTAACATTTTATAAAGTCATTAATAACAACCACAGCAACAAATACAACAGCAGTTTTCAAAATTAAAGTGCTTAACATAGTAATCACGATAGATTAAAATCTAAAGATCATTTACATAAAATGCCAAAAAAAAAAAAAAAAACCCCTGAGAAAAACACTTCAGCCGAAGAATTTAAATGAAATCTAACATCATTATGAAGTCGGTTCCCCTTTGCTGATATAACAACCTCAACATTTCAGGGAAGGCTTTACACTAGATTTTGTTGTGTTGCTGTGGAAATGAGCCACAGGAACATTAATGATGATGATTAATGATTTGCCTAATAGACTAATTAGCAGTCAGTGTTTATGTTCATACCAAAGGTGTTCAGTAAGCTTAATGGCAAGGCTTGGGACACTCAAGGTTTTCCATACCAGCATTGGAATTATGGGTGATTTAGTGCAGGAGGTGGTACTGTGGCTTAGTGGTTAGCAGTGTCGCCTTGCACCTCCAGGATCAGGGGTTGATTCGCTCGTCAGGTCTGTGTGCTTGGGGGTTTTCTTCCAGGTCCACCGGTTCCCTCCCACAGTCCAAAGACAGTTTTTTGTGACTTGTGACTACATTCTTTCAATAGTTTAGGACTGAAATTCCCACAAACAGCTTTGTGCCTGAGCCTCCAGTAAAGAAAATTGACTTTATATTAAATGAAAACACCTTTTGTATTATACTGAACTTTCAATCACATATCACCAAGTATGGCCGCAAATCAATCCCTGCTGTATCTTTTTGATATCATCCAAATAAGGACCGTTTCCCTGTTGAGATTGGTTCCTTTAGGTGTCTTCCTATTCCTACCAGCCTAAATGATATTTTATACATATTTCCATAATTGTTTTGACTCTGAATAGTGGTTAAGAGCGTTCTATAAAGCCAAGTGTATAAGTGAAATAAGTAAGCTTAATTAACAGAATGCTTATAGTGCTGTGCAATATAGTTTGTGTCTGCAAGAAAACTTCAGGTTGTGTGACAAAAACTGGACACACACACAGTCACTCCTACAATATAAAATATTAATAACAAATATATAATATTAAAGAACTACTTTCCGAGAAATAGAATGAGACCTAGAACTAGACATTAACAGGTTTTATTGGGATGTTTTACCCAGATCGAAAGCTAGAATTAATTGTTGCAAATTACTAATTTCCAAGGACCTCGCCCCAAAACAATAATTCCAGTAAAAATACTATAAAAATAACCTCAAAAATAGCATTTTTAAATTTGTATTTATCAACAGGAAAGTGTCTGCATACTTAGAGATATTGCTTAGACTGGAGAATCCTGTTTTGCAGAAATTACTAATGTGATATATGAGGTTAAGGTTACTTTTAAAAAGTTACTTAATATACTTTTTGGCCTTCAGGGACAGCAAATGAAGATACAATCTTTAATCTCTGCTTCAATTCCAATACTAATAATCTTATCTTTAAGTACAGAAAATAAGTACTAATGTAATATGTAATACGTAATAATGATATTTGTATTATTTTAAATTATTTTAAATTTTACACTTTTATTATTATTATTATAATAAAATTGTTACTTTTATCTATTGCTACATGGTCAACCAGGGAGGTGACAGATCTTTGAGCATCAAGCTAAGTTGCAAATGAACTGCATAGTCAGTATTTTAAATTTAGTAAATGAATATTTCTCTATGTTGATGAATCTAAAACCAATTCTTGTAAATACCATAGAACTTATTCAAAGGTATGACATTTTTTCCCCCTGATGTGTGCAGTGTGCAGTCATGTAGACTTGACGTCACTTGAAAATGTAAATGTAAAAGTTGTGCAAAAGTGGTACAAGTGCCCGCACAGTAACAAATCATTTAAAAGTAGCATTTAAACCTCCCTTATTTTGGAAAAACTATTATTTGCACTATTTGTGCATTAGCACCATTAGACAGTGCTATTACTATTTTTAAAAAACTTAGCTTAAAAGTTTTGGCTGATAGCATCATAGCAGCACAATTTCAGCACAAGCCAGTGTATGCTCATTTCATGTCAGAGCTGACATCTAGTTTATTCAACACCCTACCAATTTGATCAGACATATTTTTTTTTACACTGCCTGGCCAAAAAGGTTCACTTTTTCAAAAAGGGTCAGGTTTCAAAACGGAAAAAGTATTAAGCTGCATTAAGGAAAGAAAACATTTAAATTTGTGGTATTGGGTTAAGAACCACCCATCACATTACCTGAAAGTCGCTGAACTGGCAATTTCACAGTCAGATTTGTAAAAAAAAAAAAAAAAAAATCAACAGAAATGACAGGTATTTAATAGTCAAAGTAAGAATTTAGACCGAATTACTGTGTGGCCATAAGAAAACCACTTGTTAGTGAGACTATTTAAAAAAGGCTTCTGTTTGCTAGGGAGCATAAAGATTGGACTTTGGAACAAAAGATTATGTGGTCTTAGTAGTTCAGATGGACCGTATTTCAGAGTGATCTGCACATCAGTGTAAGAAGGGAAGTACATGATGCATAGTGCCAGCTGTACAAGCCTCTGCAGGGTTATACAGATGCTTCAGATAGTCGTCGGGTCTAGAGTCAGCAACTTTACAGGTATGTGACAATAAAATTAAGTCAGTTGATGACCTGAATGTACTGAATGACCAGGTTATCACATCTATGGAGTTTCTGTTCTCTACTCGACAGTTTGACTTTAAAACCAGGTGAAAGGGACATTTTGGCTTAGTCTAACCAGCTATGGTGGACCTTGCTTTTAATCCCCCCAGATTAAAGTACACAGGCTTTGAGTGTGTGACCTTTGCCACCTACATGCCTACTGCTTCTACACACACATACCAAGTCATAAATATGAACAAGACCCCTCTGCTTCATGCTTGCCTGTATAAACCCACATGGCATGGATTATTTTTCTATTACAACATGTAAGTCACGTTCTTCTGTATTCGTTGAATCTGTCTGTAACTGTGGGAAGAGATGTCCTTTGCCCTTTCAAACACACCTCCAAAACCACCTGATATATTGAAAAAGTGTGTCAAGAAATGTGAGCTTGTGCAAGGAATTTGGCTTTTAATTGCTTAAGTCAAACATGTTACTGGAAAGATAAAATGTTACGCTTAGCATTTATTATAAATCAGGAACAAAGTGCTTGCCCTATCCTCCGGAGAGCGCTAGTCTCTCGCAGGTCACTTGCAGCTGGGGGCCTAGAGAGAGTCTATTGGCTGAGCTCTCTCAGCGGGGTAGGAAGGAAGTCACTTAGTGCTTTCAAATTAATCATGGCTCTACTCCAATCATGGACGTCTATGAGCTCACACAAGCGGAAAGAGCAGATAGCGGTGTCCTCTGAGTGTGTTACGCTGCCCCAACGGCGTTGGCTGCCTTCCTGTGGTTCAGAAGAAACACGTGATAATCAGGAATAAAATAAAGAAGGATAGTCAGTGTCCACTAGGGGCTCCCAAAATGTGTTGCCAGTAAGATAATAATAAAAACTAAGTACTAAAATGTTTGACTTTAAGGTACATGAGCATATATTTTTCGATTCCAATAAAAGGCCGTAACCACATTATCTAAAAACATTATGCTGTTGTTTATATAAATGGTTTCAATTCTATGGTTATTTTCTAGCTTGCCATCATTGCAGTTTACACACATGACAAATATAAGCATAAAAGCTGTGGAAAAAAAAATTTGAGTTTGGGTCTGAAAAGGATATAGAATTTTTTAAAAGTGAAATTTCCTTTCATCACAAAAATAACCTTTTGAAACAGGACTTCAGTTCACCTTAGAGTGAGCTGTCCATAAACTGTTTATATAACTGTTTGTAGCTCTTATTTGAACTGACTTGTCTCATCTTACCATATGGGTTCACTTAACATTTTCTATGCGTGCATGCTCTTTTCCAGATAACGGCGCCCTCCATAATTATTGGAAATTAGAAAAAAAAGAATCATATGCAGTAAGTGATGTTTTTGAGCTTAAACATCCAGAAACATTGCATTTTTTCATTTAAGCAGTCTTGGCACAAGGTTCATTCATGCAAAACATTTTAAGTTTTTTTAGATTATAATATTATATTATTGTTATAATTGTAGATATCAATTCTTTTTAGTATAGATCTCTGAAGTTTCTTAGATTTAATAAGGAATATACATTTTTTAATCGACTTGTGTAGACTTCACTAATGTTCTAAATTTTCCAGTGATTGTTTTCTGCCAGGTATGGGCACCATTGCACATTGGACATGTTTCACCTTTATCTGCATTTTTCTAACCTGTCCCATTTTGGGTCGTCCATTTGGGTCACTGTCTAAGTTTCCGTTCTTCACAGTATGGAATGCTCCTACTGAAAAATGTGCAACTCAATTTGGTGTTGATCTGGACTTGAGCATTTTTGATATTGTCTACAACACGAACCAGAGCTTTATTGGCAGTAACATCACCATTTTCTATGAAGACAAGCTGGGTTTCTATCCTCGCTATACTAACCAAAATGTATCTGTGAATGGAGGTGTCCCTCAGAATGCCAGCCTGCATGATCACCTTTCACAAGCCTATGCTGATATTCAAAAGAGGATGCCAGATAAAAACTTCAGTGGTCTAGCTGTAGTGGACTGGGAGAGCTGGCGACCACTGTGGCATCGCAACTGGGACAAAATGGAGGTATACAAGCAAGGCTCTAGAGCACTGGTGAGGGCTAAACACCCTGACTGGAAACCAGACCAAATAGAAGCTCAGGCCAAGAAAGACTTTGAAGATGCAGCACGGGCCTTCATGGAGCAAACAATAAAACTCGGACGATCTGAACGACAAGGAGGCCTATGGGGTTTCTACGGTCTTCCTTGTTGCTACAACTACCAGTACAAAACAAATAAGACATACACAGGGAAGTGTCCACCAGTTGAGATGAGCAGAAATGACAACTTATCATGGCTGTGGAATGTAAGCACGGCTTTGTATCCTGATATTTACATGGATCTGAGCCTCAGGGGTCGTGACAGAGACATTATACTGTATGCCAAACATCGAATTCTGGAGGGTATGAGAGTAAAAGAGCAAGCATTTCCAAAGCAACCAATTGTCGTCATCTATGCTCGTATCGTCTATACGTACTCACTGACATTCCTCTCGCAGGTATTTATGCATATGTTTGTACAAAAGAACATTTAGAGTTTGATTACAATTAAGTACTGTATCCAGATATTAAAATGCAACTTATTTGATGTTCATAATTTAAATAATTCACTAGTGAGCTACTGTGTTTCCTTTTCAGTTCTTACAGCTTATGAAGTGATGCTTAAATGTTTTCATTTACAGTTACTGTTCTTGAATTGGAGTACCTCCTAAATGGAGCGATATAGACTCTGATTTTGTTTTGTTTATGTCCTATAGAAGGATCTGATTCATACCATTGGAGAGAGTGTCGCATTAGGGGCAGCAGGAATTGTGCTGTGGGGAGATGGTCTCTATTCCACAAACAAGGTGACATTATATGACATTCTTGTAATCTTTATTGTGCCAAAACTCATCCAGATCCACTTTTCCCATGTGTTTCCACTGAACAATAACACATTTAAACTCAGAAAGATTAAAATAACACCACGCTTATCTCAGTTTTATGCTCAAATGTGTCTCCTTTGCAGCATGAACCAATCTCTTAATAACTTATTTTATACTTACACAGGTGTGCCAATACTTTTGATGATGAAACTTATTATGTTAATCACATATATGTTTGAAGTCGAATTACGCGATGATGTTAATTTAAAATAAAATGAAAGATTGTAAGATCGAAGTAAGATGCAGGAAGAAATGAAAAAGCTTAAGATGGGAAAAATTGAATGGTGTTCTAACTGATTTGTCATTGGGATGTAACTGTGTTGTTGCTCCGTCAATGTAGTTCTCAAAACCTCTTCAGGCTTGTGCTATGACCAATGTAAGTACAAGCCAGTTCCATGTAGAAGGCCTCATTACTTTTTCCTAGCGCTTGCCATGTTTATGTCATGCATTCCGCAGGTTATCAGCACATCTATTTCATGTTCACAGAATTTACTGTAAATACTAGATCCAATTTCTCACAACATCACTTCGTGAGAAAGAGCATGCTGTTTTTCATGGTATTAATTCCAAGCTGCCAGACGCAACATCATTGTGGTATGTGTGTAATAAGCGCCTGGAAAGAGTGTGCCGTGATCTGAGCAAAAACTTGGCTCAATCTCATCAGACCTTGTGAGCGCATAATTTTGCGTGTGTGATAGGATATTAGTGACATGATTGATGCATTGAGAACCTGACAGGGATGTGCTGCGTTTTCAGTATTTTTAGGATGGACTGTGTACTTCTTCGTCGCAGTGTGCGAAAATGTACCTGCTTTATATTAATTTCCAATATTTGATTACAAATCTTTTTACTTGGAATTACATGAGTGAAAACAGAATATTTACATATACCTGTATTTCAGAATTTTTTTTATATTGCTATTATTACTTTAGTATTAACGAGCATATCAAGTTGTCATAATCACTAGGTAATATAATCAGTATCACAATATTTGCTTGTTTTATTTAAATTGCTTTTACATCTCAATATTTTATATTTATCACCAATTTTAAATAGAGGAAATTAATTGACATAGTTTTGATTTTTGAGTACATAAAGTGCCATAAAGGAAACTAAAATCATTTGAGATTTGAAATAACTTAAAGTATAGCTTAATATTACATAACTGAGCCAGCAGACTGTAAACTTAATATGAGTAGGAATATAAGATAATTCTAAGGAGCAACTACGAGAGGTGTTCAAGTTAAAGCGGGATGAAGTGTTTCGTAAATGATGGCATAAAACCGATTGACATTTACAGAAGACAATACAGTTGTTGAATAGTTCAAATGTTTTTAAAGAATGCTGTACTTCTGGGAATGCTCATCTTTCTGTGGGAACTACTTACACAATCATTCATGTACACCAAATGCACATTACAAGAACTTGGCTGGGGATTATTGCCACCCCCCCCATACAGTCCTGACCTTGATCCAATCCATTTTCAAATGTTTGTGCCATTAAAGGAGGGAGGTCCTGGTAGTGCAGTGTTTTAGACAGGAAGGAGGTAGACAGATCATGGCTCCGGAGAAACCTTTATATTAATTTCTAATATTTAATTACAAATATTTTTACTTGGAGTTACATGAGTGAAAACAGAATCTTTGGAATATTTACATATATTTCAATGGTATCCAAGGATAAGTGCATTAGTGTAGCAGGGGCTTATATAGAGAAATAAAGGGAGTTCTTACTCTCCTAACTGTATTCTGTTATTCTGCAAAATCAATAGTATCAGTTTGCGTTGAACACTCCTCGTTGAAAACAATCCACTAGGGAAATAAATCTGAAAAAGCCTAAAAATTAAATTGACCTATTTTATCTCTACATATTTGGTTTCAGCTCATATGGTCCCTGCTTGAGAAGGATAACTAAATTCAGCATGGGCACTTAGGTACAGCATGGCTCATTTAGTGGTGCAAATAGCAACAAAATGTGCAATCATGGTAATTTGCTGAGCTAAGTCATGCTGCACTGTTTTGTAGAAAAGTGCTATACTACTATAAAATATATGACCGTTTAAAGGTTTTTACATTTTTTTTTATAAGTAAGGGTTCTTGTTCATAATAACTTTCCATGCATGTATAGTAATACAGAAAGGTAAGTTGTAGCTTACTACAGAAAGCTTATTCTGCATTTCAAAAATATAAATTCTCATCTAAAAAGCTCTCAGTAAACTCAACTCAATATCCAGCCTGCTCACAGGCTATCTATCCAGCCTCAGCGGTTTTGTTGATCATGCATTCTGTTGACTCACCCACACAAATCTCATACACTTAACATTTAAAAAAGTAATCTTTTTTTTCCAAGCTTTTAATTCACATACACCGATCAGCCGTAGCTGTAGAGGTAGCTCTGTCCCCACGGGACAGTTACACCAGGGTAGCTCTGTCCCCTCGGGACATGACTCCAGGGTAGCTCTGTCCCCTCGGGACTGTTACACCAGTTTAGCTCTGTCCTGTCGGGACTGTTACACCAGGTTAGCTCTGTCCCCTCGGGACATGACTCCAAGGGAGTGTGCTCTGGTGTCTGGCACCAGGAAGTTAATGGTGGATCTTTTGGGTGCTGTAGGTTGCAGGATGGGGCCTCAATAGACTCGAGCTGTTTGTGCAGCGCATCCCATGGATGCTTGGTCTAATTGAGATCTGGGCTATTCAGGCCGAATCCACAACTTTGATCCTTTTTTCCTTCTAAGCCCCATAAACCGCAGAGTTCTGATACCTTTCTAACAAGGCCGGCATTAAATTTTTTCAGCAATTTGTGCTCCAATGGCATTTCTGTGATATTGGACTAGACAAACATTTGGTCCCCACATGCAAAGATGAGCCTTGGGTACCCTTGATCTTGTCACCAGTTTACAGGTATATAATTGATAATCAATGTTATTCAATTCACCTTGCAGTGGTGTTAGTGTTGTGCCTGATTGATATAGATCATCTTAAACATTCAAAACTGAGCTTAGCTCATGGTTCTTGTTTTTTAAACATCGTTGCACATCTGTAGTAACTGTCAGCATTGCATAGGGCAGTGGTTCTCAAACATTTTCTGTCATTCCCCACTTAAGGGGGTGGGCGAACTTTCAAGCCCCACTTGTCAACAAAATAATAACGAAAT
>JAQMYK010000036.1:23206262-23218219 GCA_030014345.1 Clarias buthupogon
TTTATTAAGTACTCGGTATCGGTATCGGCGAGTACTGAAATGCAAGTACTCGTACTCGTTTTCCAAAAAAGTGGTATTGGTGCATCCCTAATATTTTTCTTTCTTTTTGTAGGTTATTGAAAAGGCATTATGTGCCTCTTCCATTGTGCTGGTAAAAAAAAGAAATGTAGCAACCTACGAATGTGTGTTGATTACCACCAGCTCAACAGCAAAATAGAAAGGCTGTGTGTTCTCCTCAACTGTACTGAAGTCTCTATATGCATTGTCTGGTCGACGGTGGTTCACCACTATGGATTTGGAAAGTGGATGCAATCAGATCTCTGATACCGACAGTGCATGTTTAAAGACTGCCTTTTGTATACCATTGGGCTGTTTAAATTTAATTAGATTGCCTTTGACCTTTGTTATATTCCACAGAATGTGCAGTATGTTTGGTGATGAGAACTGCCAGTCAATGTTGCTTAATTATATTATAGTGTTTTCTTTCATTTTAGATTAACATGTGAGCTGCTTAGAGTTAGTACTAAATCAACTGCAACAAGATAGCTTAAAAGGTCATATTGAAAAAGTCTGGTGTCTGGGCCATATTGTTTCCAGGGATGGAATATCACCTGATTCAGACATGAGATCCCCCGTTCCCAATTGGCCATGTTCCATGATTGTTTCAAAATTTGTTCTCCTTTCTAGGTTTCAATAGATCATCGATTCATCGAGGGGTTCTCAAAGCTCGGAAGACGTTAATGCAGTCAGAACTAGAATGACGAACGTCAGCTTTAAGGGGTTGAGGGTAAGGCTTGTAAAGGCACCTATATTTCTTTTGCTAATTTTGCACTTCATTTTATTTTAGAAGTTGATACTACGTCATTGAGGCCAGCAGTGCCTTGTTTGGACAAACCCATAATAATAAAACATTTGCATAATCCATTAGGTCATTTGGACACAGCCAAGCGGAGTGCTACAGAACAGACATGGGTTGATCAGTTGTTGGCATTTCACTACATGTTTGCTATATGCCTCAGCATACAAAAAAAAATTAGACTGTTTATCCAGACAAAGCTCATCTGCTTCCATTAGACCCACTGATTTTGTCACGAGAGGTGAAACTCTAACTTTGTCTTTGCAGCAGATTATTGAAAAAGTGGAGTTACAATCAGCAGCCCAGTTTTCCAGTTCTTGCTTACACCCTCGCTGATTTGAAAATAGGTTCCCTCAGGTTTGGGAAAGAACTCCAAATCGCAGTCAACTTTCTTTCAGTTAGGATAAGAGAACCTTAGGGTGGGGTAGCTTAATGAAGCTACAAAATTGGTGCAGGTCACTGTACAGTGGAGAAAGGAATGGCATGACAAGTTCGCCCGTTCCCATCACTTAGAAATGGGTTGGTGTATCTCATAGACTTCTCGTATGAGAATGTCATAAGACTCAACATACTGTACTTGGAGAGGCATTGTTCACAAGCTAGTGATGGTTTCCACTCCTGGCAGAGTGGTGTAATCAGTAGCTCTGCAGCAAAACCCTGGCCAAGTCCGGCAGGTACATCAGATGTTGGCAGTTCTATCCTGTTGTCCCCATGCTGTACATCGGATTCTCTCCATTGGATCTAAAATGGTGTAGATGCAATGTAGGTTGACCATAGGCCCACAAATATTGATGGGTTGCCCTGGGATTTTTGTAGCTGAAAGTAGCATCACTTTCTTTCCTGTTCACCTGTTGCTACAGTATTGCTTTTGTGGTGTGTATGCATGTGTGTAAGTGCAAAGGTGAGCAGTATATTTCCACCTTCCAGTAGCAGTGAATTATGTGAAAGTTATCTGGTTGCGTAAAAATATTTTTTTTGTGTGTATCTCCATATGTGGAAAGTATCAGCCAACATCTATGTTAATTAGTTTCAGCAGTGTTGTACAAATGACTGTAGCAAGTATGCTTCTTGATACAGTAATTGGGTTTTAAATATATGCGTTAATAAATGGTGATTTTTAGCAGGTGATTAATTGTATTGGTGTAAATATACTGTATTGAGAGATCTTATTAAACCTCCTTATTAAACCTTAAACTTTTTTGAAGGATAAGACAACAAAAAACAAGTGTTTCCCATAGTGCATTTCTCTTTCCCCACATGCATTTCAGTGAATGACATACAGTAACAGCTTGTCAGTAACTTATCTGATATAAAGACATGTCATGTCATGCTCATGTCACATCTGTTGTTAATGGGTTAAATGGCACTTTTTCAGCTTTCTTCAGGGTGTTGTTTTGGCTTAAACCATTTGAGTGTCCACCATTATAGAGCCCACTGGTGTCTTGTATGCATTCATCTCCACCCAGTCAGTCAATACTGGCAGCATTCATGTCCTTTTATCAGGTTGCAGATTAAATGCATTTGATATGAACCCTAATGAAACTGATACATTGTGGACCAACTATGTAACTCACTTGGGTGAATACACAGCCACATGTGTGTGCTAATCTGAATGATAGTATCCATCTTAAAAATTAAATAGGATACAATCCCTACCTGCATTAGGAATTACAGAAAAGGGTACTTGCTTCAGTGCAGGGGTTTTCAAAAAAGCAAACTTAATCCCTGCATGCTGATAACTGCCATAAATTAATATTTCAGGATGTTTTGCGAGCACTTACATTTTGCAAACTTACATAACGGCCAATAGTGTATTTTTTTTAACTGCTAGTTAGGGGTATAAATGCAAGTTCTGAGAATTTCTATTGTTTCTACTTTATGGGCGCCTTCTGTGACATTTTGTGAAGTGGAGGCAAAGAGCCTTACAATCATATTTTACTGATTGACTACTGCTCCATTGTATGTGCAAGCCCTAGAAACCTCTAGTAGTTTCTAATATAGTATTACCTGTTCTTGAGAAGAACTAAAAAGATTCCTGGTACTGTTGATACAGGAATAAAAATGACATTGGTTCCTACTGTGGAAATATACCTAAATTTACTTCGTTTCTAAGAAAAAAATTGCAGGTTTCTGGAAAATCTCCTGTGGTAGAAACTTCATTTTCACTTACAGTATGTAACTCAAACGATTTGTGCCCAAAGACTACTTTGCTACCAGAGCATTTATATCTCTAATCTCGATGTGAAATTCCAACGGGGGTATTATAGAACTATTGACCTGCACTCCATAAAATTATTTCTGGACTTATATATCATTTAATATACTAGCAAGTTATATACAGTGGTACCTTCATATACTCTATGTGTCCAAAAATATGTGGACATCTGTCCATCACTTATGTTTTTCCCCCCCTTTAATTGTTGCCACAAAACCTATTGTAGGTTGACTCCTGTGCACAGTGCAAGGTCCACAAATACAAGGTTTGGAGATATCGGTGTGGAAAGTTTTAAGTTCGCCATACAGAGCCCTGACCTCAATACCACTGAACATCTCTTGGAGGAACTGAAATTCTCCCCATTCCATCTCACACAGCATCAGTGCCTGACTTCATTAATGCTTTTGTTGCTAATCGGGCACAAATCTCCTCAGCCAGACTCCAAAATCTAATTGACAACCTTACCAAAGGAAGTTATTATTAAAGCAAGGGGGAATCAAGTCTATATTAATGGCAATGTTTTTATTCATTCATTATGAACATTCAACAAACACAGCTGGTTGTGATGATTAAGTGACCACATACTTTTGGTCACACATTGCTTTACGATAGTCATAGTTTAAAATCACTTTATTATACTGATAAATGCATTTTTAAAAAGCAAATAAATAGATTTATTACTGGACAATAGAATCACTGTGCTCTGCACAGATTAGAGCTGTACAGTACATGATTTTGTGTTTCAATTGTGTGACTAACTGCACAGGCTGGTGATAACACCTCAGCCTCACTATTGTGTGTATACTATGGCTGATTCTCTGCTGTTAACTCGGCTTCTCTAATAGTGAATTAAGTAGTCACTAGCCTCAAATAGCAGTGCTTTTTTTTTATTTTTTATAAATTCCCTATCAACCATCACATCGTTCCACAGTTTGTGATTATCAAGGATCTCTGAGTGAGATGAAGCTATCACTGCAGCACCACTCTTATGCACTGTTAAGCACAGAACTCAGTTACATGTGCATATTATGAAAATTTGTTGTTGCTATACTGTAGGATTCATACCTTGAATATTGCATCTTTGAGTTCTAAGTTTGTTTTTTCAATGTTGTTTAGGTGATAGCAGGAACTAAATGATTTTTTTGTTGTTATCCTGATTATCTTTCTAGAAAACCATGGAAACTAAACTAATTTCTCAGCTCTTCCACTTTATATTGAATATCTAATTAATAAACTGATATAATTTTCTCATCCAGCAGCACATTTTTGAGCTTCATCAAAAGAATCATGTAGAAATTATATATATACTATAACACTGTGACCACAAAAGTAGCCCCCTTTCTCCTCCTCTCCTCTCTGTGGCTTGTCTGTAGTGGTGCGCGTGCGCGCTTGTGTAAGTGAGAGTCTCACAAGTCGCTTGTGTAAGTGAGAGGTAACCTGGTGTGTGTGTGTGTGTGTGTGTGTGTGTGTGTGTGTGTGTGTGTTTGAGCGGGTGTGTGTGTGTGTGTGTGTGTTTGAGCGGGTGTGTGTGTGAAAGTCGTTCTACACAATAGACAATAGTATAAAAGAATAATATACATTTTATTATAATAAAATAATATACGTTTTCTGTATATACATTGTAGTACTGTATACACTTTTTGGCTGGGATATACTTACTTACTTACTTAGAGTATGTTGTCCAAGATAGCATATTTACCTGAATGTTTCACAATTTGAGAGAAAAAACCCTGTAATTTTCAACAAATTGCTATTTTGCTATGTTATTTCTTTCAATTTTAAAATGCTGATAGGATCTACACTATTATAAATAAATACTTTATTATACATTTATGTACAACACATGTCTGCATTGGCCAGAAAAAAAGGCATTAAGGCGTGTTTGTTTGTAAGTTTGGTAGTATATTATTTAATTGGTAATGTCCTAATGTATTCTCATTTAAAGAGAAAGTTGTGTATAATTTTTACCCTTTTTTCATCTTCATTTGTTTTCTTTATTACAGTAGATTAATATTAATGAGCTATGTGCGGTTCTGCTGCATTTGATGTCTCTATTTAGAAGCCAGTGTAGACTAGTTACGGTGTCTGCTTTGTGTGCTGCTTCTTGCACCCCCTGTTTGTAAGGTCTAAAATCGCCTATGCTTGAAAATATGTGTACATCAAAGACAAGACTGGGAGAATTTAAGGCATAGTCAGTGACTTTGGCAGATACTTACTGGATCTTGTTATTTTAAGAATCAAAAATCAAACAAGCACAGCACTCCCACTCAGTGTTTCTTTCACTGTCATGGTCCCTGGCCCCATTTATTATTTTTGTTCCATTTCATATACATCAAAAGGAAGGAGAAGCAAAATAAAGCTTCTGAAATTTGTGCAAATAGCTTTTCACAGTTCATTGTCCAACCTGCAGAAGCATGTAGCAGCAAGCAATTAGCTGACTGAATTACTATTTAATCAGCTAGCTGTAATCCAGCATAAAACCTAAGTCGTATAGTAATGGTCTATTGTGGGTGTCTGTTTGATGCTGCTGGTTTACAAAATGCTTCCAAAACAACAATAGGCAAATTTGGGTAATTTTGGTTTGCCGAAAGCAAACTGACTTTAATTGTCAGTTTGCTCTAGTTTTCAAGATAGGCTACTGTGCCAGGGCTCGTTACTTTACATCATACAGTGCTTTAGGATATTTGCTGTCTGAGACCACCTCAGGCTTCCTTAGGCAGATCTTTTAACTAAACTGTGGAGTAGTACATGATGTGTATGTTACATGGATATATATATAAATAAAAGAACATTTGTACATTGGACAGGACTCGTTCTTTTAATGATATCTTCATGTTTCTTACATTGGAGGACCCGAAACCATTCTCAATCTCCTTTGCAGTACTTAGATATCACCCTGAGGTTTAACCCGCACCTTAAGTAAGGTAAGCAAAATGGTGTGTAAGAGTGATACTATAAACAGTGCCAGATTTAAAAATCTACTTTAGATAAGCTACTAATAAACTCCTTGCTCAATATAAACTAACACCTGCATCAATAGATATTAATTAGAAAATCAAAACTGAATATATTTACTGGGATTAGTTAATATTTTCACAGCTGAAATAACAGTGCTGAAGTTGTATACGTGAATTTTGACACGCTGGAGTCGTTTTATTATATTTTTTATTCAAAGTTCTTTTTCAATTTCTCGCCTGATCCACTCTCTGATTATAGAAAAGGGAGTGGATTTAGTTGACTATGAAAGAAGTACAACTTACAGTACCATAAACAAGGTGTAAACATAAGCTTTTCTATATCCCCATTGTAATAAAGAAAATGACAGTGTAGAGACGTGTGTCTCACGAGGGGCAGAACGTATGCCAGTAAGGGCACAGGCCCTGAGAGGATATAAGTTTTTGTTTTAGTTTCCGGAGCTCCATCCGTTCTCGTGTAGCTGGCAGAGCTCTGTTCATTTTGTGTTTTCAGTTTTCTTTTGTTTCCTTTTAAGTTCCAAATTCATAATCCCAGGCTATCTCCAAGTGCGTGCGTATCACAAGCATTCTCTCAAACTCCTGTTTCATTTACCCCCTCTAAAGCCCTGCGTTAGGGCTCTTACAAACATTAAAACATCTTGTGGTGCGGCTCTCCATATACTGCACCACATAACAGACAGTTATGTGACATAACACCACCACTTAGGTTTAGCTTTAACCCTTAGACAGGGGCAGACTGGGACCAAAAAGTGGCCCTGGACTTCCTGGCCCACAGCAGCCCACCACATCCCACATCATAATACTGTATATTGGTTCATAAATGTGGAGATAAATTTTAACACTGCTTACTAGTATGAAAATATAACGCAATACAGAAATAAATGATATTTAAACATATTATTTGAAGTATCATTTAACATATATTGGGTCATATTTGTAAAACAAAGAAACAAAGAAAAGAACATTAAGAAGAACAACATATAAAACTTTAAAGACAATATTTTAGGTAGTCAGGGGGTATCATCTTGATGCAGTGTAAGATATACCACTCAGCAGTGTAAGCTGCAAGTGCAATGGGGCAGTGATAATGAACCAGTGCCTGCTACGAGTGAAAAGGATGGTAATCAAACTGAACAGATAAGCTGGAATAAACTCAGTAGCATCATTAGTAGCAGTGGCTTGAGTAGAGAAGGGAAGAGGTGTTGGTCATCATCAACAGGCACCGGTTCATCATCACTGACCCTGCTACTGGATCCAGCCTCGATATCCTTGACCGTAATGCTAGAGCTGCCAGAGCCTGCGGAGCTGCAACTGCCCTTCATGCCAAAGGCATAATGTGTTAATACAAAGCATTTCACAGCATCTACCTCTAAAGCTTTTTTCTTCTTTTCGTGTAACTTTTCAGCTCCACCTTTTCTTTTTTTCCCCTTTTGTACATGGAAATTATTATTAAATATTTGCTCAGAAAAATTTGGTGCATCGAGAAAGGATTAATATCTCCCCCTCTGTAAATTAGAAGTGAAAGGGGGCATGTTTCAGAACACATTTGCAATACATTCACATACACACAAACACAAGCTTTTTGTCGGCGACGCCAGTGCAATCGACACACTCATTAATCTGCGTAGAAAAGAGATGCAATATTATTCCCGTTTTTTAAATTTTATATTTATTTGCATACTGACTGGGCCCGAACACATTGGCCAGCTTCCCACCGGGAAAACTCTCTGTGCTCCAGATGGCCAGTCCGCCGCTGCCCTAAGGGGTCCGAGGCCTTCCTGAAGACCTACAGTGATTCAGCGCTCTTTCTAAATTTGTTTAAATTTCAAATCTTTAAGAATATAGTAAAGATATATACAGTATATAAACCCCTGTAAGTTCTATGCAAATGAGGTATCAAGGCAAATGGAATTGATCAGTGATTATAGCTGAAAAATCACTGCTGAACAGAACAGATGCTTAATTCAAAGATTACACTAGACATCAATTTTAAGACTTTGTTAGCCACTGAGAGGAAAGTTGCTAATTATTATGTATGTTGATGAGGTGAATGAAACATGACAATTAAAATGATTGATTGGCAATGGTTTTCAAGATATTTGGGTTTTCTGATTAGGGCTATGTAGACAGATCAGCCATAACTTTAAAAACATTAAAATTAAAACTTGAGGTTCCCCTTGTGCCACTAGGGCAGATCTGTGACTCCATGGGACTTCTGGGGATGTGCTGTGGTGTCTGACACTGGGTTGTTAGGGGTGGATCCTTTGGGTGTTGTGGCTTGCATTGGTGGGGCCTTCATGGATTAGGCTTGTTTGTCCGTTGTATCCAGTGGATGCTTGGTCAGATTTGGGATCTGTGGAATTTGGAGCTCTGGTTAACAACCTTAAACTTTTTAAAACAAATTGAAAATGTTAATAAACCATTGAATATCACTTTTGTCTCAATACTTTTGGCGACTACTGCATATTGTACATATAATACAGTGCTAATAAGCTCTAATAATAAGATATATTGGATCTTGCCTCTTAACTTCACCATATCTGTAATATGGGTTTTTATACAAATAAACCAAATGTTAAGTAAATTTTAAAATGTCTAATATTTAATTTGCCTCCTGGTGTGTCTCATAGGAAATTAAAAATTACTAATTTTTATTAATTCTGTATTTTATGCAACTCACAAGTCTAAAATAAAACCTCTTGAAATCTAAATATAACTGTATCCTGTAGCCAGTCAAGAGTTTTAATTGTCCTGTTTTATTCAGCTCATAATTATATAATAGCTTTTATATATGATGCAAATAATTAATAGCTTTCATATATGTGATGCTAAAAAGTCTATTGTCCAGTGCTGGTTAGTAATATTAATCCGGTTATTCCGCTAATATCATATTTATTAGCTAACATTTAATTAATTGACATCGCTGAAATTGCTGTAATGATAATTTGGCCAATTAATTAATTCATTAATTACTTTAACAATTCTTTTGATAAACTTGGGTGTTTTTGATAATGAAGCACATCCCCCACATAGAATGTGTTTGATTTGCTTAGATTATGTTTTGCACCATATCAGACATATTTAATTCGATTCAACTCAGTTTTATTTGTACAGCGCTTTTGGTCATTGTCACCAAGCAGATTCACAAACTTTAAAAATATGAAAATAAAATTGAAAAATGGAAGGAAAACCAATTATAACCATCAGTCTGTCCCTGGTGAGCAAGGGAACTGGTGGCAATGAAAAACCCTGAGATGACAATAGGTTAAAATCTTGAGAGGAACCAGACTCAACAGGAAACCCATCCTTCTATGGGTGATAACAGATAGTATGACAGTATGATAGTACAGTAAATCAATCAGTGCTATATATGTGTGCTATGAGACTGAAAGTTCAATACAACAGGAAAAGGGTTTAAGTTAATATAAAGTCAAGTTTGATTTTTGATGAAGACTAGGGTACGAAATTGATTGTGGGAATTTCAGTCCTAAACTATCGAGTCACTGCAGTCACAAGTCACAGAAAACCTGCCCATATCAGATAAGTCCAATATGATCTTCATGGTTATCAAGTGGAACTCTCCTCAGTCACCACATGCATCCCAAGCAGACCACACTGGGCAATTCTCAGCTTCAAACCAGAGTCCTTCATGTGGCAAAAATGGGATACCAGTATGAGTCAGACAAGTGTGGAGTGCAGAAGGGGTTGAGATCACTGGTAACTGAGCAGTGCTGTGTGTGCCTTGACAGAAATAGAGAGAGGGAGAGAAGCTAGGTACAGTTTTGTATGCTAACCGTACATAATGTATACTGTATGTTCATGTATATTTAGTGCCAAGTGCAAGCAGAGACTCCTGCAGGACTAGCTATGACAGCATAACTTAAAAGGAGAGCCAGAGTGAAAACATTCACATGAGGCATCTCTTGGAAGTAAAGAAACCAGGCACTTCACTGTCAACAGACCTGAGTGATCAGTGCGAGTGGGGTAAGACAGCATTCAAACAACTCTACATCGTACTGTAACTCTAAGTCCCCCAGATCTGGACCTTTACATACTCTAAGAACAGATCTATTCGTAAGGGTCTTGGTTACATAAATATGTTTTTATTATTCACTATAATGAAACATTCAGATTGATTTGTTACATCACATTTCAATATGTGTCTGTTAAACAGCAAAATCTATGCCAATCTATTTTTCCTCCCTTCCTGTCATAAAGACCACATAAGCTGCTAGGCAACTCCCAAAGACAATTATTGTTGTATAAAAGCCAGTTGTTTAATTTGTTTATACTGTAATGATGAACTATCTCGAACAGATGTCTTGTTGTTGTTCATGATGGATGTGGCTGATTTCATAAATGCCAATAAATGAACATAATTAAGAAGAGCTGTTGCTGTGTTATTGTGCCCACTTCCCATTGAATTAAATATAATGAGGCCCATTTCTTACAATACTGAAGCCCCCGCTCAATACACAATATTCCAGAGGTCAACCTGAGGTTTTGGTAAACCTCATGTCAGTACTGATTTCATGTAAAAGGTTTATTTAGTTTTACTTCCAGTATGGATGGATATTGGGTATTTACACAGATTTAGTAAAAGTTACTGTGTTAGATTACTGTGTTAGTAGCAGTTCTACTGATGGATAGTATACAGGCTGAAATACCCTGACCCAAGACTGGTACAACCTTGAAGTTAATTAGATTTCATTTGAAATCATTTGATCTATGCGGCATACAACATTTGAAGGTGTATTTGTTTGTTGCTGTTGTCAAATAAAATTTAAACAGTCAAATAGACTTAAATTTGCTGGGAACATAATTATTTTCCACCTCATGTACTTGGTAGAACAAAGTTTTGACTGCAAATTACAACTTCAAGTCTTCTGGGATGTGTTTCCATAACCTGGATCTTGATGGCTATGTTCTGGCCATTCTTTATTTTTTTGGCCAGTTGCTCAATATCTTTTACTAAAAGGTGCAGAGAATCGCTGACCAGCAGTATTCAAGTCTTAGATTCTTAATAAAACTATTTATTTATATATATTAATATATAAATTTTGAGCCAAACAATGTAGCTGGAGCAATAGAGGGTCATTGTGCTTTAGAAAGTAACATACCTTGCAGGGTCAAACATGTGTTAACGTGTAGCCTATGGAACAACTTTTATTTAGAACTGCCCTATATTTGGTTAAATCCATTTTTTATGGTAGGTGTTTTACTGAGAGGTGCATTGTTGTATGTTCTCATTTTGCTTAAGTAGACTTGAGAAGATGATAAAATGGAGCCACAAGATGACCACATTCTAAATAACGTAAGTACATAAATAACGTTCAATGATAATATTATGTAATAATACAAAGAGTATTTATTATATTCACAAGATTACAGTGGCATATGATGTATCTAACTTATTTGTAAAGTAATACTGTATATGATAATCAGTATGTGCAAAGAAATAGCCTTATCACAGGACTGAGGTACATTTGGTGGTATATGACCTACTACTGACCTCTGATCAGGTTATGTCTGTTTGCTTGTGTTCCTTAACATTGGTGCAGTTTTTGAGATCATTGGTCAGATTACTAAAGGGAAAGGCCCTCTCCTGTCCCAGGTCTTATTTCTCTTTTTTTATCAGCACTAATGAGATTGCGATTGTCTGTTTACTGACAAATATAGTAAACACTAAAATAAGAAACCATGGCATGGCAAATTAAGACAGCAAACCTTAATTTGGTAAATCAATGGTAGGTGTTGTCCTCTGTCAGACAATGGCAGGGTTAAATAGAAATGCAGATTGTATCAAATGCAATTGATAATATTCTGGTTACTGTTTAGGCGGCACGGTGGTGTAGTGGTTAGCACTGTCGCCTTGCACCTCCAGGGTCTGGGTTCGATTCCCGGCCAGGCT
>JAQMYK010000036.1:23263440-23280897 GCA_030014345.1 Clarias buthupogon
TGTGTGTGTGCATGTGTGTGTGCATGTGTGTGTGTGCATACTTGCATCCCTTGAGTGTATATATGTGAACTGCTATGAATAATCTGTTTCCAAGAGTTAACACCTTGATGTTTTAGAGCAGATAAAGTAAACAGGATTTCGGGCATGTTTCCATGTTTAGCTTCGATTCCTCTAATGGTCCATTCATCAAATTCATGCACACAGTGTACGAAGACCACACTAGCAATCTCCTCAAACCCTGTGAAGAAATACGCAGGCAGTAATGATGCAAAGTGGATTGAAAGAATGCATGCTGTGCTGAGAGTCTGTATTTCTAGAATGTATGAGGCATTGTGAAGATCCTGTGATTTTGAAGAAATCATTCTGCACCATAGGGTTCCTATTTAGCTCATAGTTAGAGGAACAGTTAGGTCAGACCGGCAGTCAGATTTGCATGTCTCTTTGTTGAAGTGGTGCTTTGCATCTACAGTAAGTGATTTTTAACAAACACTTAGGTCTAGCTTGTGAGTGCAGTCCCTTATATGGAAAGGTCTCTTAGTGAAACATTATCCAGTGCTCTACAGCTAATAACAAGCAATGCTTAGACCTATATATGAGGACTATATAATTTGCACTTTAAATACACAGTCATCATGCAGCTTAGTAGGAATACCTGTACACCTGTCCATTAATGCAATTATTCACTCGGCTACAGTATGTGGCAGTACCCCAATCCATACAGGTGGGGTTGATCCACTGATCACCAGGGATTTTCTATACGTTCTTTAGTTTTCTCAGAATGGTGGGAAAAGCAAAAAACACCCAGTAAGTGGCAGTTTTGTGAGCGGAAACACCTTGTTGATGAAAAGGTTGGAGGAGAATTGCTAAATTGGCCATTATGACTAAATTTAAGATAAATCTAAGATTATGGTAGCTCGAACATTCTTTACAACCAAGGTATGTTGAGTAGAAAAGCCTTTCAAAATGCTCATCATGTCAAACGTGGTGAGGTGGCTAAACTACCAGAGCTGAAGATCCTGTCACGTTTCAATTCTGTCATCCAAAAACAGGAGTCTGACTCTAAGCAGTGGACACAGCTTAAATGAACGTAAAGATTGGAAAAACATCACCTGATCTTTTTTCTAATCTTCACCTAACTAGCTTTGGTGAGCTTGTGTGGACTATTACCTCTTATTACTGCCACTCTAAAAGTCACTGAGATCACATGTTGCTTCTTTCTGGTATTTTGTTGTAAACATACACACACAGAACCCTATAATAATGTTTACTTACTCGTTCATTCTCTATATTGCTTATTCTTTACAGGGTCACTGGAGGCCCGGACCCGTATTCACAAAGCTTCTTAGAATTCTCTCAGAGAGCTCTTATCTTGGCATAAAAATTCCTAGCTGGGAGTCCTAGACTAAAAGTGATGTTTCGTGAATCATTTTTGTCTTGACTAAGATTTAGTCCTAAATTTAAGGGAAAATTCTAAGAAAATGTCATAATTCTAAGAATTGTCTGAGAATTTCATCGCTAGGAGCAACTTTTAGGCTTAAGAAGCTTTGTGAATACGGGTCCAGATTGATGGGAGCAAAATGCCTCACCCTTTAACCAATTTAGCCTAACCTAGATGTCTTTGGACTGTGGAGGAAACCGGAGCACCTGGAGGAAACCTTTTGACCATAGAGGTGTATGGCCTCAGTGCTACAGTAACCACTACGCCATTGTGCTGCCCCATTCAGTAATAAAAATACATGTAGCATCAGTTCTTCATGGCTTGGATTCCACAAGCTTTCTTGAAATTCTGGTCCATGTTGCTTTGAATGCATCATGCAGGTTTGCCTCTGTTGGTCTCAATTTACTGGGAAGGCCACTGAAGAACATTGTTACATTCATGAAAGCAATTTGCTGTGTGAGATGGTGCCTGATCATGCTGGAAGTAGCTATTAGAAGCTTGGTAATGAAGAGATGCAAATTGTTAAGAACAATCCTGAAACAGGCCTTGGTTTACAAGCGATGATTGATCAGTTTTTACAGACCTATGCTTTTTTTGTTGTTGTTGTTTTTTTTTTTTACAGGCCCATTTTATGTCAAGAAAATATTCCCCAAACCATTATACCCCCTGCACCCTCCTGGACTGGACACAACAAAGGTTAGATCCATGTATCCGTGCTGTTAGGACCAGATTTTGACCCCATCATCTATATGCTGCAGGAATCAAGATTCAGTGGTGGCTCAATCTGTTAACGCTGTGGGTTACTGGGTTATTGATTGGAAGGTTAGGGGTTCAAGCTCCAGCAGCGGCAAGTTGCCACTGTTGAGCCCTTGGGCAAGGCCCTCAACCATATCTGCTCCATGGGTGCTGTATCCTGGCTGACCCAGTGCTCTGACTCCAGCTTCCTAACTGTGATATGTGAAAAAATCTTTTCACTGTGCTGTAAGGTACATGTGACAAATAATTGAATTATTATTATTATTTAATTAATTATGAATGTATACACTATGCACATGTATATGTATTTATAACAGCATGGTAGAGCAGGAGGCACAGCATTGGTGTTTCACTGCTGCAGGTCCATGATTTGGTAGGATTTTAAATAAGCACAGATAACACAGAAGGCCAAAACTGATTCTATAAATGAAACAACAGCTCAGACGAGAGTGAGGTGGACTAACCCATTTCTGTAATTAGTCGACACACACTCACTGGTCCATAAAAAGATCTGGATATATTTGTCCAAGTGCAGTCCTGTGTGGCCGCTTGGCTCTAGTATTAAACATTTAGCTTCAGGGTTTGTTTAACTCTTTGCCTACTGAACAAAACCTTCTGCTTTCTCATATGGTGCATGTTCTCCACTCTTTTAAACTAATGTGTGTGTGAGGGGGTGTTTATGTGTGTAAGAGTGAGAGAGCAGAACAAGCTCTTATCTCTTAATTCCCTCATTAACTTCTTATCAATAGTTTTAATGCTAATTAAGATGCTGTTTAAAGTGATGGAGAGGCGGGTTAAGGCTGGGGAGCCGGATGCGCCTTTCGCTACGTTCAAGAAATACACATATGCTCAAAAGATCTCTCAACTCTGCCTTCATGTGGGCGATATGTACTGTATGTGCGACCTTTCACTGCAGTCTTCAATTAGACCCAGTATGCCTTGGCAGTTGTCCCCGTGTAAGAGCACTGTGATTGTTTTAAACGGCACCTTTCACCAGCTCCACTGCTGTTTCTAAATCGATGGATATTTGGCCTTATTCAAAGTGCTCGTTACAATAAAAGGACTTGACTTCTGGCAAAATGGCAGCTTTTATGGTCGTTTTAACCAGTTTCATGTCCAAAAATGAAATAATAAGAAGAAATCTTGTTTGTGTGTGTGTGTGTGTGTGTGTGTGTGTGTGTGTGTTGGTGGGGGTGCTTTGAGGTGTTGTTCATACTGTACAAAGAGATAGAGACGTGTATATTATAATATTTCATCAAAATTGAAAAAGACTTATGAAAAAGATCATGAAAATTATATATTTTTAATGCTGTGGATCTAAATGAAGTTATAGGGATGTCTCACATTCCCGTTTTTGCATTTTATTTCCATTTTTCTGCCTTTCCTCTATGCTCACGTGCACACCGCTCTCTCCTGGAGCTAGCACAATGGGTCGGTTTCCTGTGGGCTAAAAAGGGCCATTTCCCAGGGGTCATTAGACCCCAAACAGAGCATGACAGCACTTCAACTCTGTTATCACATAGCCTGGCTGTGTGTATTTTTGTACGGTTTATGGCTGAGCTGACCATTTAAAAAATATAAATAAATAAATAAATAAATGCAATAAGCTTGTTAAAGCTTGTATGAAATTTTAATTTTGATTAAATGTACCACTGTATGAGAGGTATATCTGGTCATTTTTTATTCTTCATTTTTTTTTTTTTACTTTCATCAGAAATTTTGCCAAATATAGAGCTTTAGTTTCTTAGTGAGTCAGGGTAAGTGCAACAAGTTTAACCTGAAGGTAAATTAGTAATTAGTTTTTTGTTTTTTTTCAAAATTCTTGCATATGATCAATTTTATTTTAGCACTTTCTTATTGTGTAATTAACACCTTATGTGCGTTCTTCTGTTCTTCGTTCTACTCTTAAGCTATAATAAATTTTTTTTAAAAAACAGCAATATTAATGTAAAATCACAGCAGTGTTACTTGCAGTAATGTCCCATTACTGGTAGTAATATATGCAGTGCTATAAAAATAAATGTTTTCCATATTTACAAATAATATACAATGTGCCATTACTGCAAACAAGCATTACAGTTAATTTTTCATTTTTTAGTGTGTGTGTATTTTCTTGCCTTACAATACCCTGAATAACAGGCAGATATTAACTTAGTACGTTTTCAGGCATCTGTGACTATACAGCTCAGCTGAGTCTCTTTATTAGTCTCTTTATTAGTTATTTATTTGTTAATTGCAATCTAACTAAGGTGTGTTACGTCAACATGTGGTTACTCATGTGCACAGCTTGTAAATTATTTAGATCCTCTTTTCTGAGCATCTCCAATTCGCTCTGACATCATACCTAAGACATTGTGTACTGTACTGCAGTCTTCTTTTTTAAACAATAGAAATTGGAATTGCCATTTAAAATTAATTTCATAGAATGAATTTCATGCACTGTTGTTTAGAACTTTAAGATCAGTGACAGACTAAACAATCTACAGCACCTTATAAATGTATGATAATAGGGAAATTATATAATTATACCTATTTCTAAACATTTGTCGTACTTTAATTATCCTCTTCATATCTGCTTCAGCATTTATGGTGACGAGGAAACTTTAAAGAAGCTTTGGTGCAATTGTCAGCATTTGAACAGAACCGATTATCTGCATTTATCCAACATGGAGATCATAAGTCTATTCATTCACAAGTGAAAACAGTTTGGATTGAGCAGAGATATATTATAAAATATTGTCTTTTTTCATTCTGCTATTCTGCCAGTGCATTATGTGCCTTTTTGGTCACTGATACTAGGTGCTTCTCAGACTATTCTTTATTCTACTGGAATGTAATTATTATGACATTATCTGGAATTAAATCCCATTTAAATCTCTAAAAATAAGTTAGAAAGTCTATGATGTTAGGATTCTGTTCCACATTTTTAATTGAACTAAGCTTGTGAAGGCCATGGTGTTAACTGAGTGACCTGAGCTAATGAAGGCTACAGTGAGAACTGAGTAAGGTGAAAAAAAAATAGAGAGAGTGAGAAATATTGCTGTGCCCTGAATGTTGCACTTAAAACCGGTTCTGGTTACCTGGTGATAATTACTTCAATATTGTTTCCATTAAATCCAAATTTCCATGACTTGTCTATTTTCTTTCTTGAAACCATTAGGTCGTAGACATGCTTCTCTGAGTATGTATCTGTGTGTAAATGTGTGACTTATCATCATTCTGACATTCGAGAATGATTCTCTCAGCAATTCCTGCATCTCTAAAGATCTATCCCTTGTTAGTTGTTTACAGTCGTAAAAACAGGGGTTAACAGAGGACAAGATCGTTCACTTCTGTAAACAACTAATAAATCTGCCAATAGATTTCTCAGTGTACTAACACATCTCTGATTTACCACCTACAGAACCGTTACCCAAAAATGCTACCCAAAAGGTACAATAAAAGGAATTTTAAATCTTAACAAATCTGAACAAATTCCATAAATGAGTGCCATTACGTCTTTCTTAAGAGTGAGTTCATCTGAACATCAACGTTTTTGTGCGTGCAGCCTGACACAATAAGTCATCTTATTCCAACTATGATTGATTGTTTGCGAAGTCAAGATTTTCAGTTTTGCATTACTACTAGAAGGCAGCACGGTGGTCTAGAGGTTAGCACCTTACACCTCCAGTGTCTGGGTTCAGTTCCTGGCTTAGGTCTGTGTGCATGGAGTTTGCATGTTCTCCCCATGCTTGGTGCGAGTTTCCTCCAGGATCTCCAGTTTTCTTCCCACAGTCCAAAGACATTCCCGTAGTGTGTGAATGAGTGTGAGTGTGTGTATGTGTGTAAGTGTGTGTCGTCAAAACAAGAAGCGCATACATGTTACATGATACTCGGTACTCGTAAACCAAGACTTATTCGTTTCCAAGTCAAAATTGATTAAAAATCTTTGCTCGTCTTGCAGAACGCTCGCAAACCATGTTACTCGCAATCCGAGGTTCCACTGTATTAACACATACTGTAACTGTGTTCTGTTATTCTGCACTGAGATATTAAAAGTTTAACTATACACTTGAACAATCTGATTTCTTCATATATAAAATGCTTGTGTTTTACAATCTATTAACTTCTATTTTGACCGTATGGAAAAGACCTTGTGGTAATTGAACAATTTAAGGTTTTCTCAATGAAACAAAGTTAAAAGATAACTGTTGCCTATAGCAATGGAGTCTAGTTTTATATATTAAATGTCTTACTGTAGAGTTCAGCTAGAAAAATAGTCTGAAGTTCAGACTAAACCAACACATTTGTCCTTTCTGTCTGGCCATGATTGGTGATGTGAATAGATTTTGTACAGAGAGGGAAGAGAAAGATAATAAAGTGTAGGAGAAGAAAGAACAATGTGGCATGTAGAAAGATGCTTGTTACTTTTTACTTGGCCCAGAGACAGGGGCAACATGGTGTGATTAATTCCTGTCTGAGTGTGCCCTACTTGTGTGTGTGTGTGTGTGTGTGTGTGTACATGTATCAGCCAAACATTCTCTTCCTTACTTTTATCATACTTGCTGATGAATTTTGGTCAATATGTCTGACTACTACTTCTCTCATCAATTGGAGTTGAAGTTGCATTTCCTCACCACTCACTCACCCACACCCACTCTCCTGTCAGCCTGGGTTTTCTCCTCACTGTGGTTTTACAATTCACATCTTCATTCCGCCCTCTTCATTTCCTTTAATGTAGAGTGTGAATGATTGTATATCAATAGAGAGAAACTACCCATAATATTTAACCGCACTGTTAAATATTCTCTTCAGCATTGGTCAATTTGTGGTCAGTCATATAAAATTCTCTCACTTTGCAATGCTGGACAAATAACACTATTTCCAAACATACTGTAGTATATTGGTCCCTTTCATTGTTTGTGCCATTAGTTCCCAAGAATATACTTTTTTATTATTCTTTTTGATTTTGGAATGCAGGCATGTTCGCTGAACCCTACTGTATTCCAGCACAAGTTAAAATAGCTATCCTCAATCCAACCTAGTACTGTAGAATACTGACAAATCAATGATAAGCTTATAGTGGGTCATGTTCTCTATTGTGCTACTGTTGGCATGTGATGTATGCTCACCTGACGAGATTACGGGTGCATTATTTCTATCTAAGGTTGATGCCTACAGTATTTGGCATTATTTCCAGCTTAAATCCATGCCTTATTGGTTCCTTTCCTGCCTTCTATATATTGAAAATGCTACAGTATATTGCCATTTCAGCTTAAGGCATCGTTGGTCATGGAGTTGCTCAATGCTTTGTTAAATTATGTGGATAGATTGGTTTGGATTTCTTTAACAAAAGCACCATTTCTCAAATGTCACATGTCCATTGATATTTTGAAGCAGGGTATCAAAGCTCACTCAAGAATGATGGCGATAAAGCAGAATCAATCAAACGCACAACCTGAAGTTACTAGAATTAAATTTCAAAAAGTTTCCTAAAAGGATATGATAAAAACTTATGCAATACTTATAATGTACAAGGTAGTTTAAGGTATTGAAGATCATTTATAAACACGGAAACAGACAGAGAATCTAAATAAAATTATAAAAAATTAGGATCACAGACTGTCTCAGCCCTGTCAGCTGAATGCCATATTACATTAAATAAAGTTGGAAGTTATAAGTTGTGGCCAGTGGTGATTTTGCAAATCTATTGGAGAAGAGAACCTGTCTAGAGTTACCAATGGCATGAAAAAAAGATGACATTTGTAGAAAGCACTAAAGTGGCCATTAGAAGATTTTTTGCAATCACTCCTGATGATATTCTGTCAATGATAGAAAAGCAAAAGCATTTGCAAAATAATCAAAGCCCAAAGGCAAACCCTAAGCAAAGCTGTCAGGTTTGTACATTTCCCAGCATCAGAAGAAATCATGTGCAAAGAATTAATTCAACTCAACTCTATTATATTCTATTGTGAAGTGCTTTTAACAAAGGGTCTCAAAAGGGAACTCATCCTTATTTGGGGGATATCAGGTAGTGTGACCATGAATCAATCCCTGCTATTTCTGTACGCTATAAGTTTAAAATTTCAGTTATCTAACAGAAAATGTGTTTAAGTTAATACAATGTCCACTTTCTCACATGTAGGCTTGAGTACAAAACCGTTCATGGCGATATCAGTTCTCAAACTACTGAGTGACTTCAGGCACAAGCCATCAGAGAAAATCTGCCTACAACAGCCCAGGCTGAGGCCATCTTTATGGTCATCGAGTGGAACTGTCCTCAATCACCATATGCATCCCAAGCAGACCACACGGGGACATCCTCAGCAGCAGCCAGACTCTTTCATGCGACAAAACCCAGATGACAAATTCTAATCAAAGTTCTGATCTAAATTCTGTTATGGTAAATGTGAAATGTGTGAAAATTGTGAATAATTTCATGAGCGCTTGCCCTGGCGTGACTCACAACCTGAACAAACAGTCACAGATCTGTTTAACTTGCAATGTATTTATAGTATTTATAATGTATTTATAATGTATTTATAGATGAACTTTAGTCTGTGCAAGAGTCTGTAATCTGTAGGCATCCCTACAAAAAACGTGAGACAAGATTTCAGCTTGTCATTGCAATTTATAAAATCGTACAGATACAGGTCAAGTATAAAACAATTTAATTTCCATGACTTTCACTGTGGCATGGTTGTTGGTGTCAGACAGGCTGGTTGGAGTATTTCAGAAATTGCTGCTCTCCTGGGATTTTCGCACTCAACAGTCTCTAGAGTTTGCACAGAATGATGAAAAACAATAACAATCCAGTAAGAGGAGGTTCTGTGGGTGGAAACTGCTTGTTGATAAGAGCGGTCACCTAGTTTTTACCAATTTTCAACTGTCAAGTTTTGGTGAATTTGTTCCCTCTGTACCTTCATGTTCCTGTTCTTGGCTGACAGGAATCGAATGGTCTCCTACTATAATGTAGCTCATCTGTCTCGAGGTTCTGGCCTCTCTCATCAAGGGTAGCGTTTGCGTGACATCTAGGGCGGTTAAATATGGAACTGTAATAATGATACTGTTGGATTTTTTTGAAGATCATTATAGTGTAATTACTGTGTGAAATGCTTTTGATGCATAATCAGCAGCACTGTACATAACTGTAGGTTAACCACTCATGAATTTGGAACTGTCTAAAAATACTTCATATCAAAATCCATCTATAGAACATTTGCTTTCAGATGTAATTTTACTCGGTTCTACAGAATTTCATAAACCTACAACAAGAATTTATACAGTAGAACATCTGACTTTTTAAAAAATATTATTATTATTATTTATTTATTTATTTATTTATTTATTTTTTTTTTTACAAATTTTACACAGTTCTAAGATACTGATTTACTCTCTGCTACCATACTGATGTTCTACAGAATTCCAACTTAGTTCTATAGAACTCAAAGAACTTTTACATGGAAACATGGAAGCTCTATTGAACTTTTACATACTTTATAGAATGTTTCTTCTTACCATCAATTTAAAATTCTCTTATTTCTACACTGCTGTAAAATATCCACAGGTTACACAAGCAAGTTGTTCTTGCTAGTAATTCATTGCAAAAATAATTGCTCAGGTTTTGATGGATGATATATTCACCTTATCATCTGAATCTCATGAGATCAGTCTTTCACACCCATTCTATTCATTTCAACCTGTGTTGTTTTCATTTTACTTGCCATTATTATGTAATTTTGTTGACAAGAAGAAGCTTAAAATGAAGAAGGTGGAGGTGGTGGAGAAATAAGTCTATTGTAATTTAATTGGGTCAGGGGGTACTACTGCAGGTTCACTGGTGGACTAGTGCTTAGCATTCAGTGCTTTTACTGTCATGACTTGCTTTTGATTCCGGGTCAGAAAACCAATTCCACCCACTGGTGGTTGCACACAATAGTGCTCTTTTAGTGCTGGTCTAAGCATGGATAAATAAGGAGGGTTGCACCTGGCATAAAACTTTTACCCTAACCCTAATCCATCATCAAATTATTTCTCCAGCTCCATTTCTAACTGTGTTTTCTTGCAGAATGTGTGTACTAAGGTTCTGTAGTATTTGCCTATAAACATTCTCTAGAATCTGAATTTTTTTTTTCAAGGAACTCTAAGGCATATCAAATCACAATCATGACTGGTGATAATAAAAATGAATTGCTTTTCTTAGTTTAAATCAGCGTGTCTAATAAACTTGGCAAAACACAAGAAATGGTATTGCAGGTGAGAAATGTTCACTCTTGCACACACTCGCTCTCAAAATCCTCTTTTCCTCTCTATCTATAAACATGTCAGTCTCCAGTGCCCCTCAGAACCATCCATTTATTGTTGAGTTTTAATGTGTTTTAGTGGATATGATTTGGCTTTGACTGACTTTGTATCCTCCAGACAGAGCACACAGTAAAGGAAATTAGACTTACAAGGCCACAACAGAAATTTAATGATGTGCTTGTACCACATGGTTCCTGGGCCGCTTACAGCTGCTGATCAGATGAAGAGGTTTTTGTTCATGGTGTCTCCAAGTGCATGGTGAAGGAGGGAAAAATGGATAAGGAAGGGTCTGAGCAGAACGAGTGCGTCAGCAATAATACTTATTTCGGCAGATGACTCACAGAGCTTAAAAAATATTGTATTATTGTCGATTAACAAGGATAGAGGTCCAGTTTCAATGCCATTAGTAGGAAATGGTCTATTTATGAGGAAGTGCTTTGTGTGACTGTTTTAGGATGAAGACACAAATCTATAGTGTTTGTATTTAACTTTAAATAGATAGTTGGACAGACTTGTTTTTATTGGAACAGGAAGAATTTTCTTCAATATAATTCATTTCATTTAAAAGTCACAAACCTGCCGCTATTCCTTACTGGAAAATTAATACAACTACAAACACCACTGCCCAAATATGTGCAAAGGTAGATAGGATATAAATTTAGATGATTTAGACATTTTGGCAATTTTGTGCAACTGTAACAATTTTACAGATGAGGCCTTCAAAGGCAATGGAGGAGTGAGAACCTCCTTTACAAATATAAAGTATAATCAATTCATTCATCCATCTTTCATACTATTTAACCTGAAGTGGGTTGGCGATGGGGGCGATGCTGGAGCTCATCCCAGGGAATTCGGGGCACAAAGTTGGGGACACCCTGGATGTGGGATACCAACCCATGCAAGTGTACAAGCACATGCACCTGACACACTACAGGCAACTTGGAAACATCAATATTTTAGGCTGCGGGAGGAAACTGGAGTACCTGGAGAAAACCCATTAAGCGTGGGGAGAACATGCATATACAGTATCTCACGGAGACCAGAGGTGAGATTCTAACCCCAAATTTGGAGGTGGGAAGTGATTGTGCTAACCATGAAACCACAGCACCACCATTATTATTACAATTAAATTTATAACAATAGAACAAGAAAGGTACTCAAGCATTTTGCTGTATGATTAAGGCATTTATTTATTCTCTAATCATCCTGCTAGCTGGCAATATATAACCGACTGATTGTGGAATTCGTAGCTATTATTTTGAAGTCTTTGAGCTATCTTTAGTAGGTTGGAAAATAACATTATGTTGTTGTGTAATTTTCTACTTCAAAGTTGGTGATGTCAAGTGGAAGTGAGTCATTTGAATAAGTCATATGCATTTTGTGTTTTTCTCACCCACCTGTGCGTTTTATATTCTTCATGTTGAATTAACATTAGACATTAAGAGTGTGTAATAAAACTGAATGAATACCTATTGTAATCATGATTGTCTGCAGACCTATTGTTTGTAAGTGCTGCTTAGAATCACCTCTTAGTGCATCCTTTTCTTTTTGTTGTTTCTTATAACAGTTTCAGGATTTTCACCTAGCCATCTGCTTAGACATTATGCTGTTGAATTGATACACATAACCTGAGACTATCATGTTCAATGGCGATGTGCACTGTGGAGTTTATTTTCACAACACTTACGTAACACCGAGAAGAGGACGTTAATGGGGATGACATAGAAGTGCGTTGGGTAAGATTGCTGCCTCACACCTCCAGGGTTGCTGGTGTGACTCCATGACCCTGCCCAGAATAAATTGGTTACTGAATGTGACTGAGTGAGAGAGTGAGAGGACAATAATAGAGCACATTCCTTAAAGCTTAAATCCTTGGGTTACTTTCCAACCCTCATTCTACTACTCTATATGAACATACTAATAAACCCTATGTCAGCTGTATACTTACTATTTTGTCACACTATTTAGTTCATAGTAGGCCGTTTGAGACACAACCTTGAACGCATTTTGATTGAGCATCCACTTACAATAATCAGCGTGGCACATCTCGCATTAGGAAATGCTCCTGTGCAGATTATAACAGATAATACTGAATCATTTCAGTCAGTGTAATCAGATGCAAATGCTTGGTTGCACAAAATGATTTTGATTTCTAGGCTACCAGTAGCATTTAGATTTCCTACAAACGAGATCAGACCACTGACATAATATTCTTTGACTGCCTTTGTCAACTCGTATTTAAATTATTGCAGAGAGTTCCTCCTACCCTCCTGGTGAGTGGAGTCAATCCTGAATATGATTTGATAATTTTAGATCTCCCCTTTGTGATGAGACGTAAGCATGTATAGATATATATAAAAACACTGTATTAATTTGTTACACACCATCTATTGTCATAAAAGCATGGAAAACTAATTCAGTTCTGAATCTCTTTATTTATGTAGCAGAATATGGATTGCTAGTAAATGTTTTACATTCATCATACCAATGGGACGTGAATACAAAAGGTAAAAGGAGAAAAGTGGCAGGGTAACCTTTAAGTACTGAAATAAGCAAAATTCCATCACACTGAACCATGTTTCCAATATGTCCTCAAAAAATTATATGAATGCATTAAGAACTTGGACATGTTCAGAAAAGCCTGGGGAGGACATGATCGAAGCAAGATGCAGGAAGAACTTAATAAGGAAGTAATAACAAAGGCATTGATCAGTTAACCACTTAGGGGTCTACTTTAAGCATAACGCTGATAAACATTGGATGGTGTTCTCACTGAGATGTCAATGGGATGTCATTGCATTGTTGCTACAACAATGGAGTTCTCACAACAACTTCTTACTGCTTGTGCTATGACCTTGAAAGGGCCTTGGCATGTTTTAGAAGAAATCATTCAGTATATATGAAATTTTCTGGTAATTATCATGTTTATGGTATGCATGCATCAGGTTGTCAATGCATCTATGTCATGTTCAAAGAATTTAGTTTAAATAAATAAATAAATAAATAAATAGTAAATCCTATTTCTTACACCATCACTTTGTGATGAAAAGCACTGCATGTGTGCATGCTATTTATACCAACCCGTGTAGTGTGATCTACTCTGATAGTAATAATTCGGCTTGATCTCATTGGATGTGGTAAGTGCATGATCATGTGATCTGATAAGAATAACTTGGTTTGATTGCATGATCATATGCACGATAGGAAATTAGTGACAGCATGGTAGATGCATTGGGACCTGAAATGGACCTGACCAAATCTGCAACATCATTTTAAGATCATTGCAAATTTAATACTGGGAAACATCTCTAAACAAATTTTAAATAGCATTTTTAGAAAAAAAAAAAATTATGCTTAAAATATTTGGCATATAAAATTAGACACTAAAAACAATCTATATATTTCGGAATGTGAACTCTGTAGTTGCTCTTCGGATTTTGAAAAAACAGAAAAAGCAAAGAATGCAATAAAAACATTTTCTATTAGAATTACTTACATTGTTTGCATATAAAAAAAACTACTCCCCTTGGGGTAGCAAAATTCAACAATTTTTGCATATTGATATTATGTCTATTTTACTTAAATGTTTATAAATGCACTTAATTATATATATTAAATTTGTCTTTTTGTTCAACTTATTATTTTTTTTACTTGAGTGGAAATTCTGACATTAAATCAAATATGTTGAATCATGTTTGTGCCATCAAAACAGTGACAAGCTGTCAAGGACAACGACTCCATAAGAACTCTGAAGGTGTGCTGTGGTATCTGGCACAAAGACATTAGAGCAGATTCTCTTTAAGACCTGTAAATTTCGAGGTGTGGCCTCCATGGATCAGACTGACATTGTGAATTTGGAGGCTGATTCAACGCCTTCAATGCCTTTTTTTCTCAAACCATTCCTGAACAATGTTTGTAGAGTGGCAGGGAGCATTATCCTGCTGAAACAGGCCACTGCCATTAGGGAATACTGTTGCGATGAAGGGGTGTACTCGGTCTAAAATGATGTTTTGGTAGGTGGTATTTGTCAAAGCAAGATTTACGTGAATGACTGCACCCTAGGATTCCCAGGAGAACAATGCCCATAGCGTCACGTGGCCTGCTCCTCTACTGCATTCCAGTAACAGTCCACAAGACCTGCTGTTTTTTCAAATGTTCTTTTCCAATTACCCAGTTGTCTAGCAATCACATTTTGGCCCTTGTCGAATTCGCTCAGATCCATATCCCATTTTCCTGCTTAAAGCACATTGAGAGCCGACTGTTCACTTGCTGCCTAATATATTGCACCCCTTGACAGATGCCTCTGTAATGAGATAATCAATGTTATTCACATCACCTGTCAGTGGTTTTAGTGTTATGGCTGATCATGGCTGATCAGTGTATATTTATACATACTGTACTGTGATGTGTCATCACAATGATAACCTTTTCTATATTGCTTCTGTCATAGAACATTTTGTTTAATCTTTTTCCAAGAAAGGATTCATCCAACTGTTGCCTTTGAAATTGATCTAGTTGCCTTTTCATTAGGAAAATTGAATTCATTATTTTACACTGGGAATTAATTGGCTTGAAATATATATTTATGCAAGAAATGACTCTCTAGACTTCAAAAGACTGCTTTGTTCATTTTGATCTGTATGTCTCGAGAACTGTATTTAGTCTCTGCATTGAATCTTAAACATTTCCTGGTTCACAGTAACCATTCGAATTTCAAATTAAATTTTAACTTGTTTCACACAACCATACTGTATACTGTCAAGTACAACATGCAGTAAGATGCTTTTCACTATATTTGCAATAAAATATTCTTGGTAAGCTCTCGATTTTTAGCATGATTTTAAATCAAAACAGATTTTTATATTAATCAGTTTCTTGTATCATTTTTAGTTTCCTGGTGAAAGCAAGAGAGCAACAAAATAGAGAATTAATGAAAGAGAAAATCAATACTGCCCTGAGGGCCAATGAGAAGCGTTGCTGCCTAAGATTGACTGTGTCATCTGTTCTTTAGAGACCTGCCTACAAGATAGCCACATGCCTTACCCAAAATAGCTGTGACACATTAAGAGAAGGTAGCAATGAACTATCGACTTTTTAAAATGGTGGATTCATCTGTGTGTACATCTGTCTAGTTTATATGAATTTATTTGTAATAAATACAGTTGTGTCCTACTTGATTGACACTCAAGTGTTTCTTTACTTGTTAAGGAATTAGTTTTGCATAGTTTATTTTATAAAACATGTAGTATAATCTATTGTGACCAAATGTAAATGACAACATTGTGCAATCCAAATATCTATCATTTACAAAACAACCATGTCACTGTCTTTTAAATATAATTGCCAGTGAGTGATGGTTCGTAGAGTAGTTTCATGAATGTCCAGAAGGAGATGCATCATAAGTTAACCAGATATGACAGAAGGTAAATGGGAAGTTCTTTGATTGAGATGTTTCCAAATTAGCATGTCACAGTCAAAGAGCTCACAGAGGTCACAAGCATGATGATCAAATGACGGACCAAAAAAGCTATGAGTTGATTATTTAAAACTAACCTCAAGCAGCATAGAGTAGACACACAATGCATTACTTGTCCTGACTGACATCCAACCATAAGGCCACAAGGTTATTATAAATAAATCAGTTATTTTCAGTATTCAATCTTGTCTGCTTTCTTTAATGGTTTTAAGGTTTCTTCATACAGTGCCATGAAAGGTTTTTCCATTTTCCTTTTTTTGCCATTTTTGTCACACTTAAATGATTTAGATCACCAAACTAATTTAAAGATTACCAGAGTAAATACAAAGTAACCAGAACACATACAAAATTGCAGTGTTTTTCCCATTTATTAAGGGAAAAAAGGTGACCAAACCTTCCTGGACCTAAGCGAAAAAGTAATTGCCCCTAAACCGAATAACAGGTTGACTAAGTCTTTGACTAAGCCACTCCAAAATGTTAATTTATTATTATTTTTAACTATTCAAAAAATGGCATTTGAACCATTTAGAAGTGGATTTGCTGGTCTGTTTTGGATCACTGTTTTGGATCACTACTTCATAACCCAAGTGAGCTTTAGGTCACAAAGTGATTATTGGATATTCTCCTTCAGGATTTTCTGGTAGAGCGCAGAATTCATGGTTCCATCAATTGTGTGAAGTTGTCCAGGTTCTGATGCTGCAAAGTAGCCCCAAACCATCAGGCTACAGTACCACCATGTTTGACTGTGTTTGAATACTGTACATTCCAAAAGTTAAACTTTTGTCTTATCAGTCCACAGAATATTTTGCCAAAAGTCTTGGGGATAATCTAGATGTTTTTTGACAAATGTGAGATGAGACTTTGTGTTCTTTTTGGCCAGCAGTGCCTTTCGCCTTGGAACTCTTCCATGGATACCATTTTTACCCAGTCTCTCTTATTGAAGAATCATGGACACTGGACTTAACTGAGGCTTGTAGTTCTTTAGATGTTGTCCTGGGTTCTTTAATGAACTCCTGGATGATTAATCATTGTGCTCTTGGAGTAATTTTGGTAATCTTGCAATTCCTGAGGAGGTTCACAACTGTTCCAAGTTTTTTCCATTTGTGGAAAATGGCTCTCACCGTAGAACAGGTTTTTTATTATTATTATTATTTTTTTTTAGGTCTTTCATCATGCTTCACTTTATCAAGTTCTATTTGTCTGGCAGTAATCAAGCCTGGGTGCAGCACGTGAAATTTAATTCAGCTTTACAAAAATTGCAGTTCATTCATGATTTAGCACGGAGGGTGCATTTTATTTTTTTAGGCAGGTTTGGACAGCTTTTTTTCCTTAATAAATAAAAGCATCATTTAAAAGTTACATTTTATATTTACTTTGAGTAATGACAAATATACACAAAAATAAAAACCTATATGTATGTATAAAAACATGCACGTATTATACTGTGTTTGTGTGTGTGTGGTGTGTGTGTATATATATATGAGCTCTGACGCAGCACTGGAGG
>JAQMYK010000036.1:23313621-23323642 GCA_030014345.1 Clarias buthupogon
CAGCGTTGTTAGATAAACATTAGCCCAGCTTCACTCCCCATAACACACACACACACACACACACACACACACACACAGACACACACAAGTGTACCTACATCAGCAGCAGTGATATAAATAGAACAGCGAACACACGCAGGGCCATTTTCTAGCTCCGTCTCTTCACTTCTCTCCTGCTGAAGGTTATGACAACTCATGTTTGGCCCCCCCTGCCTTTTTCTAAGAGGATGGTGCAATTAGCATGAATAATTCAACACACACAAACACACACACACACACAAGGAAAAGGGGAGCAGAGATACTGTAGGTCTAAGTTAAGTATGGATACACAGAACAATATAAAAAATGCGAGAGAAGTGTGTGTGTGTGTGTGTGTGTGTGTGTGTGTTGAATTATTAAGTGAAGAGACGGAGCTAGAAAATGGCCGTGTGTGTGTGGGAAGACGAGATCTAGATTAGACAGAGCAGATGCATATGCTTTATTCACTGAAGCCAGAAGAGCTGTTGTGAAAAGAGAGAGGAAGTGAGGAGTAGGAGTAGAGGGACCGAGTAATGGATGAAAGATAAGAAAGAGTCAGCGCTACAGGAACTACGATTGTTCAGCTTTTATGTAGCTCAGAACTGAGCTGTCACCATGTACATTCAGAAAGGAATAATAATGATTAGGTATGAAATAGCATAATGAGATGATATTTGGATAAAAATGGCACTGTACAGTTAATGAGGCTTTTTATTAAAGTTTTTTTTTTCTTTCGAATTTAGCAAAGGCATTTTTAAAGTCGATTTTTAAAGCATGTTGATGGAACATCCTAAAAGTGATGGATGAAAGGAGAAGCTGGTTTTGCATTGCTTGTCATAGCATTGTTTATACTGTCAGTTGTACTGTCAAAAAACAGGTTGATAAATACCTGATCTTTCAGCAGAATTGAGAGTTTTAATCCTAAACTTTGTTTTAAAGCACTTATAACGAACACTATTCAAGCTGGTTCTCTAGTTGTGATAGAAAAGCATGCTTTTTTTGTTATAAAACTCCACTGATGGCGAAGTTAATTTTAGAGGTATTGCAACGAACCTCTGGTTAAAAAAAAAAAAAGAAAAAAAGAAAAAAAGAAATGAGGCAGACGATTCACTCTTTTTTTTAGTACATCATGGAATTCTGTTAAATCCTAACAGCTGTTTTCTTATAAAACTGCACAAATCTGTGTCTAAAACTCCTGACTTTAAGCAATGAGTTTTCACTCCAAATATTGACTGTTATTTTATTACTCTTTATTGCTCTTCATTACTCTTTATTGCTCTTTATACGTTTCTTTTATGCAGAAATGTCACAGTACCATAAGTAAAATTGTTGTTAGTTTTTACTGAGCATGCTGGAGAATGAGTTCTTTGGAGAATATCTTTTTCTTTATAGCCATGCATATATTCTCCTGTAATGTTATTATTTCATAGATTTTTAAGTTATGTATGGAAATACAGAATTATTTTGTACATAATTATGCAGACATGATAAACATATATAACAAAATTGGTACAGCATATAATATGGTACCTAAGACTTTTGCAAAGTACTGTGTATACAGTATATACTGTATAGAGCTGAATACCTGTATACACAACGTTTGTCCATCTAATTAAGCTTATTTTTAAGTAAGGTTGACATGGAACCAAGGGTTATTCTTATAGAGAGCAAGTGATTATACCTGTCCATTTTTCTAAACAAATTCAACTTTTTGTTCTTGTTTTAAGTAAAGTACTACAGTACATAGATGAATATGATGGATATCATATTGGATACCACAGTAACTACCAGAGTTAAGCAGATATCTAATATTGTATATCTGTATATATATTTGTAGGAATAATAAATTCTGTACCATTTCACATACTGTTTGTCAGTACATAATACTGGAGTCCTACTAAGGGAGGACCATGTACCATACTATACTACAGTATATATACACTTGTTCCAAAATATGTACCATGGTACTGTAGAACCATATACAGTACCATGAGTTCATACAATAAGTATCATAGTACTGTCAGAAATTCGATGGTGTTATGTACGGTACTTTCGGTACAGGTACTGTACCTTCGGACTACCATGGTAACTACAGGATGTTAAAATTTCTTGTGGACTGTAATTCCAAATACTTCTCTTTCTCTCTCTTAGTCTCTTAGGACTTTCCTGTACTGATAAACTACAGTAGATAAACAATAACATATTGGAACAAGCAGATTAATATTAGCATTCATGTTACAGCCAGAACTACTTTTTCAAGCAGTGCTGTTAATCGCAAATTAAGCACACCTTCCGACCAATTATATTCCAGGATTCAACCACACTGTTATAAAGACATTTATATGAACTTGAATCCTTAATCCAGAACGAATAGCCTAAATAAAGACTCGCACATCAAAGAAATTTGCACTCACTGTTCATTAGACCATGACATTTACTTTGCTTTAACTTGTGACACTCCATTTAACAGCCATAACTTAAAACCTATAACACCATTTCCTTCTACGGCCAGTTATCAGTATCTGACATCTCGCTGGAGGGAATTTGCCAGATTACTTTTTTTTTTAGAGAACTTGCCAGCTCCGCAGGTCAGCGTTTTGGCTTGGCCAGTTCAGGACATCTCTTCATGCTGAGACATCTTTTTAATGGACTTACTTTAGTGCTTGAGTTTTCAAACTGATGGTCTGATATTCTTCTCAAGGATCCCTTGACATTTTTCTCTCTCAGTGATGTCGGCGCGCTCTGGGCTAGAGTTAGCAAAACACTCCAAAACACAGGCAGAGTCACTCCATCCTGCTTGACAGTAAGGATGCAGTTTTTTCGCTTTTTGTGCTGTATTAATTCCTTGTGAAAAATTTGACCCTGTCGTTATGCCCCGGTAGTTTTAGACCAGCCATCGAAAACTTTTAAGGCTAATTTTGAAAGCGTCAGGCAAACAGTTAACCTTGTTCTTGTTTGACCGAAAAGGGACTTGAGATTATATTTCTTTCTGCTTGAAGTTCTCTTTATCGTATATGTATCTACGCATCAGGCAGCTTGGGAGGCTTATAGAGATCTAGATGTTATTTATTTATTTATTTTTTTACCCTATATATATATATGCTGCCACATGATTGGCTGATTAGATAAGTGCATGTATATGTATACAGGTGTTCCTAGTAAAGTGTGCAGTGAGGGTGGGTTTAATGCACATTCGTATATACTAGATGCATTTGAATATGTTTGAGATATATTCAAGCAATGTCACGTGTTGCAGTGCTGTGTTTATTATCTTCTTGAGTGCACATTAATAATAAATATCAATTTACAATTGATTGATAAACTTTCAACCATGCCTGTTGCTGTGCATGTGTATATGAATCTCTTATCGCCCACCATACAGGTGTGTGTGTGTATGATTGTGTGAGCTTGTCTCTTTATTTGAACGATTGTCCTAATAAAAACTTTCATCCTGTCACCACATTCATCCCCCCTTCCATATTCCTGCAGACTAATAACAGATAGGAGGTTGAGTTATGTGATAAGACGCAAGTCAGCAAATCAGAGTGTAGTAATAGGAGCTTCTCAGCAGAATCCTAGAAAGCTGCTCTCTGTAACTTCTGACCTATTGGCTGCTTCCTGCTCAGCGTGCTTATGTATTATTCATGCTGACCGCAACACACAGGACAACCCTGTTTGTTTGTTTACAATTGTTACACATTAAAATTTTGTGTGGAATAAGAAATTCTGAACCCCCACATATAAATATGAGTATATTCAGAGAATATAAAAGAATGTATAACAATAATTCTTTAGTATTAAAAAAAATAGCAAAAGATTAATCGGCTATTCAGAAACATCTTCTAATGATAAGAAGAGAAAGTGGTCAATACGATGTGGCAGACATTACCTCCTGTTTTGAAAAGTCATGTGACTAGCGATGGATACAGTATATAATAGCCCTGATGGCAAACCACGGAAATGTGTCAGCTCCTGTTAGTCTTTTCTTGATTTTCATCTCCACTTGACATATCATTTAACCTTTTAATAATAAATAGATGTTGAATGAATGATTTGTTTTTATTCACATAATTGACCTTCGACTGATAATCATTTGTGTTGGCCAGGGCTTAAAAAAGGTGAGTAGATTTTTCTTTTATTGCGACCTCACATGACAAGAGCCCCTTCCCCTGGCTTGTTGCTCAGCTCTGCTGTTATCAGGCGGGGCAGAGCTCAGAAGTAGCTCATTTACATAGACCCTGAAAAAGCACAAGTTATTATTGTAGCATAAAAAAATGCATTATGTGAGTGTTATTTCAGCTGGAGTATTAACACACACTTTAGAGGAACTCTGAAACCAATTTAATTTGTTTTAAAAAATAGTACGATATGGGACCTTTAAAACCAGCTAGGTAAATGAATGGTAATGTTTAGAAAAAAATATTTATCTGTATATTCAGTTTACTGTTAACATGTGCCACTTAGTCTTAACACAGTGTACGTTATGATTATTATTCAAGATTCAAGATTCAAAGAACTTTATTAATCCCAGAGGGAAATTGCTTAATATTATGATTATTATGATTATTATTATTTAACAACTTATATCGAATCAAGTAATAGTTGTACAGTGCTTTGTTCGTTGTGTATTATATGTCATTCTGTACTGTCGGTTTCAGGAAATATCATGATCCATGTATAGACGGGCACTAAAGTATCTTAAGGCTACCAGCACCAGGGAATTGTGACTCAAAATCCAATTCCAGTTTTGTTTTTTCGATCTAACATAGATTTTTACTTTCAAGGCCAGGTGAACAGCAAAAACACATTAAATCTGACGTTTTTTTAATCCAATTTGTCTTGCTTTTACCTCTGTTTGTCCCTGTTTTTTTGTATTTTTGACTTCTCCTGGACTTGACTTGCTAGCATACACTGCACCACAAACGTGTCATCTTTATCGTATTCACCTGTACCTCGTTAATTTTGATTAGATTGCCTATTTTAACTCTCGATGTCAGTTGGATTTTGTCTTGCATCTGTTTGTCAAACGGTTGTATTGTTCCTGTTCTATTATTGATCCCGATCCTGTTATTGTTTCGATTTATATTTTCTATTTATAAATAAATGTCATCATCTGCGCTTATGCCTGTCATGCTTATGCTTAGCCACTTTCATATGTTGGGTTGAAATCTGTATCCAATATGCAACAACGTGACAGACCTCAGGCTGAACACTGGCCACTTTTATTAAGTGACTTTCACTGCAAACTCAACATTCCTCATATTTTTGTCCTACTAAACCATCCTAAACTTTAGGGATGAAATTGCTGTACAAGCAAAAATAGAAGGCACACATCGCAACCACTGCATGTTAGAAGAGATCTTAAAATGGCCGGAATATTGCTGTAGGAGAACCTGGCTGCAATGCGAAAGATTAAAAAGTTACAAGTTTAAAAGAGGAATTTAAAGAAACCAGTGACACAAATTTTATGGACGTGTATCATGAACGCCCTTTATGGACATGATTCATGAACACCTGCATGTGAATCAGTTTGGAAGCTTAATCTGTTCAGACCCAGGAATGTTGATTTGGGCCATTTCTATCTGCTGTGTGAACCCTACCTCAGTTACGTACTGGGCTACCTTCTGAGTCATTTTTATCCCCAAAAGACACGACTGAGAACGGAGGAGATCATTTAAATCGGGATAGAAATGTTTCTGCATTTGATAACTGTGATCAGATTAATTTTTGCAGTAACTCTTGCTTCTTAAGGGACATGTGGGCTTACAGTAAAACCATGGCAGTGACATTCCTCTCATGGCATCAGAGGAACCTTTTTTTATATTTTAATTTGTCATTGATCTGTACATGTTTGAAAAGTCAGGCGGGAAAAAAAACTGGATGTGTTTTTAGTGATTTAAAAGTGCATAACTTAAAAAATACTAGAATTATTCATGTTTTTTTTTTTTTTTGTAAAAAGCTGTACTTACCCTGAAATAATAACAGCACATTATTATTTTAGATGTAGAAAAAGATCTAAATTTGTTTGAGAAACATATTTAAGTGTAGTTTTTTTTAAACGGAGAGAACTAAAATGGCTCTTGTTAATGGACTCACTAACACTACTCTTACACTGACTCATGAGGACGCGCACACGCTTAGACTTGCAGTGCTGTTTCATCAGTGCCCTCTGATCGGTGTAATTTGTTTCCTGACTTAATAGCACTTAGTCTTGAAGACCATTTACAGGAAGTGCTGACTGTCCCCATGCCTTTCCGTGAAATTGCTTTATCTGAGAGTAAACATCCTGACCTATGTAAACATGGCAAAACAGTGTGTAGGGAATTTATTTGAACCTGTCTTGGACATTATTACCTGCTCTGCCAGTCTTTACCAATCCATGTCATGTCGGGATTACCTGAATCCCTATAGCCTCACAAAGCATAATCCACAATAGCGTAGTGCTCCTTTAATCCAATGAATCTTGCATGGGCTTCATGTGTGACAGCAGTATAGAATTGGATGTAATTGATGTAGCACGTTGTAGCTATAGAAAGATTAGCCTTTAAGATTGGCTGAAGCTCATAAACTGGGCTAATATGTGATTGGCTCTGTGGAGATGAGCGCAATGGATGAGCTACAGTAGTATCATTGTACACTGATGCTGACTAACCGAGGTAGCCCATTTGTGTGGTTTCTGTGTACAGTATGTGTTGAGATTTGAGCAGATCAGCATCAAGACACACTCATTAGAGATGGATTTAGATAGGATGCGTGACGTTGTTTTATTATAGTTTATTTTGCTCAATATAAAGTATTTTTATATTTTTATTGTAGAAACTTTGTTATACTTTGTTTATTTTATGACTGAAGTTTTTTTCTTTTTGATTTCCAAACATTAGTATTCCAGCAAAAAAAATTAATCTTGAAGGAAAATATCTGTAGGCCAGAAAAACAAGCAGCATATTATGTAAAAGACCACTTTTCAGACAAGAAATAAATAAATAAAAGCTTCTGGGTTTTGCATGCATGAAAAGAGAAGGAAGTTGCGACAAAGTCCTGAGAAAGACTATTTAGTAAAACTAATGCAAGGATATTCAGTAAAATTAGGAAGCTCATTTTCATTGATTGTACCTGAGACTATATTTTAAGCAAACGGTCGACACACCAATTATTGACTTTGTTTCATTAATTACTTTTTTTTTTTTTTTTTACGTGTACCTTTCAGAACAGTCAATTGATTTCTTTTTTTTTTTAATTAAAAATATTTTTTTTTACATATCCCAGTTGGAGCTGGGGCCAGAGCACAGGGTCAGCCGGGATACAGCGCCCCTGAAGCTCAAAAGCTCAACGCTGGCATCTTGGCGCTGCTGGGGCTTGAACCCACAACCTTCCAATTAGTTACCCAGAGCCTTAACTATTTGAGCGACTACTAAAATGTTTACTGCTATTAATAGTATTTTTTAATGTAGAAACTTTTTTTTGAAGACATCCATGCTGAACAGCAGTTATTTGCATGTGCGTAAGACTTTATCTGCAGTACTGTATCTAATCTAAACAAAGACCATCAACATATTAGCAATTAAATATACATTGAATATGGCATTTATAAATATGAATTATAAATATTGAACTTAACTGTATACTGTGTACATTTCTACTAAACAAAAATCTTCCCATGAGAAACGTATTCAAAATATTAAACCTATTTCAGCACACAAGATTATTTTGTGTATTTTTGCTGCAAAACGCTTTCAACACATAAGAGACAGTTGGCAACCTGCACAATTTTCATAATAGATAAAAAGTATTCCATTACCCACAAGAAACCTTTTGTTAAACTGCTGAAGTGTTTATATTTAAATGAATCATTTTATAGACACACTCAAGGCCTGGTCATGTTACTCTGTTTAGAAAGTAAAACATGACAGAATTCAGTTTTATATCGAGTTAAAACAAACAAAAAAAATGCCATGCTTAAAAAACAAACAAACAAACAAGACATGTCAGAATCAACTGGCGCATGTCAGAATCAACACAATGTTAAACATCTGTCGTTAGAGAAAACTGGACTAAATTAGTACCGTCACATTCTCACTCACATACAGAACTGTCGCCTTCCTTATAAACTTGCTTATAAAGCTCATATTTACACAAAAAATCATGTCCCACTTAGAGAGCCACATCTGGTAATGCTATGGATGAACCACATTTATGTATGCTGTGCTTGAAGGACTCCAATGGAGCGAATGGTGCTAATTAGTTAATACTGGTAATCAGTGACAGTCAGCTGAAAAGCTCATGAAAACTCATTACACAGGCACATGTCTGAGCAGGAAGTTGAACGAACAAATTGGGATGGATTCTCAATAGTTTTTCAGCTGTCATTACTGCCACTGTAAGCAAGTTGGTTTGGGAGCTACAGTAGCTGACAATTCTAACTAGCTAACCTTGCCATTGTCATAAATTATTTTATAGTGTTATAACTTCTCTTGCGCAGTTGAATAATAGTGGGCACCATTCATTCATTCACTTTCTGTACACTTTCTGTACAGGGTTATGCGATGCTTGAAGCCTGTCCCAAGGTGACTTTTGGCATGAGGCGGGCTACACCCTGGACAAGGTGCCAGTTAATTGAAGGGCACACCTGTGCAAACACACACAGATTCATTCACACACTATGGGAAATTTGGAAGTACCTGGAGGAAACCCACCAAGAACAAACTCCAGGCATGAATCTAACCCTCGACCCCGGCTGTACAAAACCACAGTGCTAACCACTACACCACTGCGTGTGAGCAAGGCAGGGGAAAAGTTTAACTCCAGGCGACATAGAATTTCTTGCCCACTCTGTCAAAAATATATCTGTACCAATCATAGCTGGGTAATTTAATGACAGTTTGCTCTCTGTAAGTGAAATGTAATTGCCAAGTGCAGTAAATAGATATGTGCCTAAGGCAGAGTAGTGTAGACATCTGGTGATGCTTATCCTACACCAGATATAGGCTGTTAACAATGTTAGGTACTTTTAGGTGTCTACTTAACAGAATAAGGCAATACCATTAACAAACAGTCTATCATAGTTTGAACGTGATGAAGTAGTGATATGTGGTTGTAACTTCGCCTACTTAACAGCTGAAGCCATGATCATGATTGATTTTAACTTTTGCTCCAATAGACATAAATATACAGTGTTTGAAAAAAATACCTGTTGAAATAACACTATAAACAGTATTTATAGATACGGTATATTCATATTGGCTTATTTCACTTTATAAGGAAGGCGACACTGTATGTGCATGAGGATGTGGCGGTACTGATTTAGTACAGTTTTTGTCTAACAACTTTTGTCTCCAGGGTCAGGTTCAATTCCCGGCCAGGCTTACTTCCTGTCTCTGTGTGCAGGGAGTCTGCTTGTTCTCCCCGTGCTTGGTGGGTTTCCTCCCAAAGTCCGAAGACCTGCAGCTTAAGCTAATTGGTGTTCCCAAATTGCCTGTCCAGGGTGTACCTTGCCTTGTGCCCTAAGCCTCATGGGATAGGCTCCTGTGACACTGAATTTCCTCCATTCTCTTAATAATTCCTCTTCAACTTTTTGATCCCACGTCCTTAAGCTTGTGATCTAGAATCAATTGCAGTTTGTCATCATTAAGGTCGTCTTAATTGTATAAACGCATTTAATGGAAAAAAAAGGTTATAATCGCTGAGGCAGCTTCTGGAGTGAGAATTTCTCCTATACTTCCTGCAAAGTCTTTATTAGGGCTGCAACTAACAATTATTTTGATTATCGATTAGTTGGGCGATTAATCCCCCTCCCATACCAACATTTGTTTTGTTTTTACCAATAATTGCAGATGGCAAGTTGACTGTTTTTATAATATATATATATATATACACACACACACACACACACACACAGTATATATAATACACTGACATATTCAGTTAAGATATAAACAGCTAAAATAATGTAATTTTGTATAATAAAATAATATATGCATAAATAAAACCACAGTAAATTTTGTTT
>JAQMYK010000036.1:23323742-23334902 GCA_030014345.1 Clarias buthupogon
AGCCGTGATTAATGTGGGAGCACTAAGTACCTTTCATCCCTCCCCTCTGAGAGAGCTCGGCCAATCAGCTCTCTCTATTATCCGGCATCTCCGGATAATAGGGCGGGCACTTTACCACTTTTTTTTTTAACTTGCCAGTCAAAATCCACATTCCTGTTTAATTAAAGATTATAAAATAGAGCATTGAAAATAAAACAGTCCGAAACATGATACAGCTGACAAATTCTTACTCATTAAGGCACTTTCCAATATTGCCTAGTTAGATCCAAACCCGGTGCGATCAAAGGGCCTTCGGCATGACGTTTGTCAGAGTTTGGTATGGTGCTCTGCATTATGGGGGAAATCCTAGACCATACTCAAAATTTTGAAACATGCTTTCTGATTAAAAACATTTGTAGCAGGTCATAAGTTACTCAAAGGTTGATTGTAGCCAGTTTGAAGGAGGTTCATACACTTTATAGGTGGTTTGTGCCGCTTTATAATGAATCGACGAGTCCAAAAAATCTCGAATTCCTTGTTCAGTGATGGTGTGAACAACTTTTAGTTGGGACTGCTGTCGTGCTCTCATACAAGTGGTGGAGCAAATCTGCTGAACATCCAACTCTGAGCACTAGATCTAAAAATCAAAGACAGATTCTATTTATTCAGTTAAGTTTTTTGGGCATTGTCATTTTCAAATTGATTCAATAGCACTAACGTTTACTTAGCTTTTAAAGTAATAAGACTAGTAAAGGTGTTTAATAAACAATAAAATAACGTGCAACTTGTGCTGCTGATTGTTCGTCACGTCTCTTACAAAGCAATACACTGTTTTTTTCCTGCTAAGCTTCTGTCCCACACTCAATATTCTTGTAAATATGGGTATTTGAGGAAGGTGCAAGCTGTTTTAATTTGGGAATGAGGGAAAGCCCCTGTATGGATCACTGCCTATACAGTATGGACCAATTATGTGTGATTGCATTACAAGCAAACTTGTTTAAAGGGTTTAAAAATAGAAAGTCTGATCTTTTCTATGCCTCTGTGGGAGAATCCTCCTGAGTGTTATATGAAATTTCCAATTGCAGAAAACAATTTCACACTTTATTTTTATATATATATATATGTGATATCGAGGCCGATACCCGATACCGGTATCGGTATATCCCTAGTATGTATGTATGTATGTATGTATGTATGTGTGTATATATATGTATGTGTGTATATATATGTGTGTGTGTATGTATATGTGTGTATGTATGTATGTATGTATGTATGTATGTATGTATGTGTGTGTGTATGTGTATATATATATATAAAATAAAATAAGAGGTGCTTCTTCTGTGTGCCTTCTTAAGGTAAAATTTTAATATGTATGTGAGCTACAGAACATTAACAGCTAAAACAAACATTATCAGTTATGCTCTCTTACTCATTCTGTATACCACGTGTCAAGGAAGGCCTGGAGCCTATCCTATCCTAGACGGGGTGCCAATCTATCACAAGACACAAACACAACGTGCCACTCATTATCAGTTAATACTTTTTTTAAGAAATAAAAAGTGCAAGGGGAAATTTGACAGAGGGGCAAATTTTCCTGACTGTTGTGTTAAATTAATTAGTTATTTTAATGATTAAGTTTTTAACAGACTTGGATATCTGTGAATTCTCTGTCAACAGCAAAAAAAAAAGCTCAACCACTCATTTGCGTTTTATAATCTCAGCATGTGGCTGGTTTGGTTTGTGTCTTCCTACATCAGATAAGGCTCTGTGATTACAGTGGAGCAACTGAGAAATTCGGCTTGCCAGGTTCTGACGAGTGTGATTTTAATTACATGATCTGTGTTTTCCATCTGTTTTATTACATAATCTGTGAATTTTGCTCACCTGCCTGTTAAAACTGAACTAGATCAATCTACACACACACACACACACACATCAAGGGTGTTTAGGCAGCTTTGGAAAGTCTATAGTGACTGGACATTTTATTAGGAACACCTGTTATCTAATCAGCCATTCGTGTGGTGACAGTGCAGCACATCAACGAGCACAATGGTGCCACCAGGTTATCCTTTTAATTTGCATGCTTGTGTGTATATTGCACAATTGGGAGGTTTTTGGACAAACAGAATTGGAGACAGAGCTCAATAGTTAAAAGCGCTCTAAAAAGTGTGGTGTCCCCAGAATGTTTGAATCTCCTATTGTGTGGAAACGTAGTGCATTTGTCTGGCTTGTGCTGTTTTTATGCATCATCCTGAGAGGGGCTCTTCTGCATAATCTCTTCCTACGGATTTGAGGAACAGAGAGTTCTTTGCAGAGAATCATAAGGGCCTTAATGTACAGTATACTTTAAGTGTGAGTGAGTGAGTGAGTCTCAGCTGAAAGTGGAATGAAATAAAATAATGTGTCAGTAAAGTTATGGTGAACGTGTGTCTTTCTGTACGCTAGATCACAGTCCAGCTTCAATAAGATTTTTCAGAATGAGCTGCATTTTCCTCTTCCATCATGACAAGATTCCTTTTCTTGTCTGCAAATATACACTTGCAGTAATAGAAAAATGTCAGAGTAACTGTAACAGGCCTATATGTAATGGCAATGCATTGTTCATTTGTGTTTCAGGCTGAAAGTCTTAGAGTATTCATGGCAGGGTGGTGTGCATGCTGCTGGTGCTCTCTTGCTGTTGATGCAGATGTCTCTTTTAGTGTTGTTCTGCTTATTACAGCCTTGATTATGCTTTGGAACTAAACCATCAGTGGGGTTTAAGAGATGCAGGATGACCAAAAAAATCCAAAGAATTATTTGGTCATTATAGATCCATTCAATGCTACTAGGGGGACTTACACAGAAATAAAACACTGGAACAAATCTTCCAGAGCCGTTTCTACTCTCAGCTCAGCTAAACTGCAGAGGCATATATTTACCCTAAGTGTTATCCTGCTTGTTGCAACCCAAAAGGATTGTTCAAAAAGTAAAATGTAAGTTGAGAAATATACTCTAATGTGGCCAAAGGTTTCTGGACACCAGAGGAGATACAGTAGCTAGCTGGATTGATCCTGAAGTAAATTCCACAGCACACCTGTATGTGGTTCTTAGCTCAAATCTTTGCCAAAGTTGGAAGCACACAATTGAGATAGAGTATGAGAGATCCTTGTATGATCTAGTATTAAAGGGATTTTTTTTTAAACTCTTAAATCAATATTAAGGTACACATACGTATGTTACTATGTAAAAGTCTTGAACCACCCCTCATTTATTCATATTAAATTAATTTAAATGATATAGATTAAATAACATAAATGGGAACAAATGTTTATATAACAACCTCAGCAGCAACAGGGGAAAAAATGACAGGTGGCTTAAAACTTTTGTATTTATTACAATGGGTAGTGGCCATTATAAATACAGTATAAATATTTTTCCTTTCTTATATACACCTCAAGTTTGATTTAAGACTGACTTGAAAACATTTTGGTGGTCCCTTTAAGATTTCCTTTTTATTGGAACTACAGTACACTGGTCTGAACAGGGTCCAACGAGACAGTGCTCATGTGCACAAAGCGAGCTCCATAAAGACATGGTTTACCAAGGTTAATGCTGAAAAACTCAAGTTACCTGCACAGAGCCCTGGCCTCAACCCGACCGAACACCTTTGGGATTACCTGGATTGCCTGACTTCACTAAAGCTTCTGGGGCTGAATGAACACAAATCCTCACAGCCATGCTCCAAAACCTAGTGGAAAGCCCTCCCAGAAGAGTGGAGGTTATTACAACAGCAATGGGGGACTAAATCTGGAATGGAATTTTCAACAAGCATGTGGGTGTTATGGATAGGTGTCAACCCCCCCCCCCCTCCCCCCAAAAACAATATTGAATAGCGTCAATGTTTTTAAACGAATGGAATCATAGTCAAAGATCTATGTATAAAATTCCACCATTGTCCATATTGAATACATATCTTTTTAACTTTTAAATCATTTCCTTACCATTTTCTGCTTGAAGAGACCTTCATGTCTATGATTTATTTATTATAAGAAAATATATGCAGTGGTTTAGCTGAACGATAGATGGAATTCATAAATAAATACTTTATTGATCCTGTAAAGGAAATGCCACAGGAGCCACAGAAAGTACAAATCTAGATCATTTTCAGCTCAACTAAATGACCATATAGGGAATATCGTCTGCAATACCTGATACACTAAAAGTCCAGATTCAGAACAAAGTCCTGGTCCATCTCTGTGGTTTACAGTCTGATAGCTTTCTGAAACTTCACTTGATCCTCTAACTTCACATCCTTCTCTCATTTCCTGCTTCCTTAGCACCCCATTCTTTTTCGATACTTAAAGGTCTCTTTTCATTACGCTGTATTTAACCTCCTTTCTCTATGGCTGTCATGGTTCAGACAACATAAATCAGGCAAAACATCAGCCAGAGGAGTGTGGTTTTATTCGGGAACTAAAGCGTTCAGGCGAATATGTTCAGTTGAACTGAAATGTAGAAAATCTTTTGGCCGATTTTGGAGAGGATACTTTCTTTAGAGTCTTAACACCCTTCTGCTTATTCTCTTGTCCTGCTCCTAAACAGATAAACAATGTTTCTCCAACATCTTTCTTTGAGTGACCAACCTACACACACAGCCTGCTATGTGTTTTACTGTTTCTCTTATTTAACTTTTCTCTCTCTCTCTCTCTCTCTCTCTCTCTCTCTCTCATGCTCTGTCTGTCTTTCACTCTCACTCTCTCATTCAAAGCCAGCTCAGGTTTTGATCTGAGCCTCTGGCCCTTCTCCCAGGCTTTTGTTGTTTAATGGGATTTGCAAACCGGGCATTGCAAACTCAACACGCACACATGCATACATGCATACACACACACACACACACACACACAAATTTCTCACTATCCTTGTGAGTAACTGTCATTGACACAGTTATTAAGTTTTTGTAAGAAAGTAGTTTCATCCAAATTATCTCTCTCTCTCGCTCGCTCACACACACATAGGCACACACACCACAGCCCAAGTTCTCATACTTGCTTCATGCACACATACTTATAGGTGGGGTAAAGAGAACTGACTTCATTGAGGGCCATCATGCATAATTACAACAGCAAAAAAAGTCTCTCTGTTGATTAAACATCTGTTTTTGACAAATGCCGAACACACACTTGCAAACACTTGCACGCGCAAATTCAAGCAAACACACAGAGCACAAACAATAGCACAAACACTCTAAATGTACGTGCCAGTACATAAACGAATAGGGAAGAGTAACAGGATTTATACCCTGCCCCGGTTTTCAATGGCCTTGCACCAGTGCATTTTCATCACCTCGTGTTCCTCCAAAAGACAGAGTGCGAGTGCTTCACTATAAGTTATAGTGTGCATATTTTTGCACGTGTCTAAATAAGAGTGTGGTGTATGTTTCACAAAGATTATGAATGTATCTGAATTTATGAATTAAAATAATGTCTATGGGACTACAGACGAGATAAATGGGCCAATCGTGTTTGCGTAATAAAACAGCATTACGAAAAGAGTGTTCTTTAAAAAAAAAAAAACTATTTAACATGCATGGATGACCGATATTAAAAGCTTTAAAAATATTAAAAACTGAGCAAAATGCTGTACAAATCTATAATAAGTTGTTATAAACAAATACTCTGTTCAAATAAAATGTATAACTGAAATTTCTGTCCTCTGACTAAGAAAAACAAAAAAGCGAAAAATAAAAAACCCACACCTCAACTACTTTAAACTGTTATTCGTGAAGTCGGGACATTCCCCGTGACTCCGTGCTCATCAAACAGCATTAACTCAGCGTGGCTGCTTTGAGCATGAGCCGTGGTAAGCAGTGTAGAAATGATTTAACTGTAAATGACTTATAATGCATGTACCACTATTTGCCTTAGGTCAAACAACATACTGGCATTTTGGCTGATTATTTAACGCTGACTATACAGCTCACTGCTTTAATGAGGTAAATATAGTACATCACTCAACATCGAGGCATCCTTGTTAACCCTCCCAACACACACACACACACACCCCACCACCATTACCTCTTAGTTATTCTGAGGTTATCTTAGTCTATAATCTACAGTAATCTTCTCTGAGGGCTGGTGTATAATCTTATTTGTTTTCCCCAGAATTGACAGTTTTCTCTTTTAGGTGCTATCTCAATACAGTGCTTTTTAGGTTACCACCAAAAGTGGAAAGTGTTGAAAAATTGTAGGAATGTGAATCACCCGGGAGCACCCTGCAGCCTTTATTCATCACATATACATTACTGCACAGTGAAATTTATATTTTTGCATATCTGAGCTTCTTGTCAAAGTACCCCCATAAGATCAAGGGCCCAACAGCGGCAACCTGGCAGAGCTGGGGCTCGAACCGCCAAACTTTCGATCAGTAATACTAAACCACTGCTGATCAGGAATCAAACCTGAGCCATGGCAGGTAAAACAATCTTCTAGCCACTAGACCACCAGGAACTCCACTAGACCACCATGAATTTGGTAACTTAGTACTTGGTTAAAGTAATATAATGTGGTCGGAAAAAGAAAAAGATGATGATTGGAGATCACTTAAATGCTTGGTGAAGTTGAGTTGTGCAAAATCAACAGTAGAAATCACAGTGATGTATAATAGTGAAAATCAGAACATTTTCACACACATATGTTGTGATAGTGAGGTTAATAAGAAAAAAAACCCTTGAATTTGCTGGGGATTCAGAAAACGGTCATGTGGTACGATGATGTGGTCCACAATAACTTTAAAATCATGTCTAACATATATACGCAAGAGCTGTTCTCTGTTCTGATATTGATTTGACACAGGATATGCATTGCAGACTATTTGACGGCCAGTGTATCCACGTACCTCTCTCTCTGCCAAACAACAAGTACATGGTGTGGAGTCAGACCTTATCCTTTGGGGCAGAATCGAGCCAAGAGTCCAGGGGGTGAAGTGCTTTTCAGCCTGGATAAATGTGTTTAATATGTTGCTGTGTAGTGTGTGTGTGTGTGTGTGTGTGTGTGTGTGTGTGTTAAGGTTAGGCTTACAGGAGGAGTTGGGTCTGATCCATGCTATCTGATGACAAACTACATTTAGTCTATTAGATGTGTATCTGTATCGTTATATCATTAAGCTAATCCAGCAACTCAATGAAAGCATGTGAGTAACTCATACTTGGTCATTGTTGGAAATCCGCTTTACAGAATCTAAAGATTATGGAAATACGTTTGAAAAGTGTGAGGAAATATGTATGCATCATAATTATCAGATTGCCCCTATTGAGCAAGCCGAGAGTGACGGTGTCAAGGAAAAATCCTCTGAGATGGCAATAGGAAGAAACCTTGAGAGGAACCAGACTCAACAGGGAACTCATGCTCATTTGGGACTGATCTGCAGTTATACTGTGTGTTAGGAGGCTGGAAGTTCAGTATATGGAGTCTAGTTCAGTTTCATTATTCTAACTGAGCAGCCCGACAGTTCCAACAGCTTCATAAACAGTTTCTCGCAGCTGTATGCGTTCAGCATGTGTCTTATATGATGACCCTCCCTCACAGCTCATTTCACACTCAGCCCAGACTTCAAACGCAGTCCACATTAACCCCTGTGTGGTGAAAAACACGGCATGAAAGCGTCTTAACTTGCCCTTCATTCACACCCTCATTTATATTAAAATGGTGTAACATGTGGCCAAAGTGTAACAGATAAAAGTTCAAACATGTGCATGTGTGTGTCAGTGTGTGTGTGTCTGCATCCATCCAGTTTTCTAAAATTAGCATATTGCCTAGTATAGCAGTATCCTGATGTAGCAGATGATCTGTAATTTTAATAGCGGTGTAGATGAAGCTGATTGGATTTCACCAACTCATGTATCCTAATGTGTGTAGCAGTGCAGCAAATAGGCTACACATATAAATAGCTATGTGTGTGTGTGTGTGTGTGTCTGTGTCACTTCTGGAATAGTGTCAGCCTTGGATGCTTGTCATACAGGCCACATACTGTACTGTACCCTAAAATGTGAGGTCCACTTTTCTGGTCACAAGCTTTAGGATCTTTTAGGAAGTTTTTGGTTCAGAAAATCCTGACTTGTGAGGATATATACACATACTGTACAGTACTGTTAGTATGTCATGTCTGAGGTGATTAGCAGTTAATAAATGAATTTTGTGAGCTGATTGAAGCTAAAAGTCTGTACTTACTGAAATTAACTGAGTATACAAACACCTTTGGCCAGGAGGATTCAATATTTGATCTACACGAATATCTACATGAAACTACATGAAAACAAAGCGACGCTTGGTGCAACTGCTGAACCTTAACAAATGATTAAAATCAGTGAAATTACACATGGCAGTGTTGATCAATATAATATTGACCTTCAAGAAAACAGCATCAGTTAAAAACACTATCGTAGTGTGTGGAAAAGATGAAAACTACCGGTGAATACAAAACAAGTCAGGGGAAAAGCTATTGCTAGAACTAGAGCATGCTCCAAACAATGCGATGGGATAAATGGAGGGGGCTTTTAATTATCCAACCATTTTTTTTTTTTTACTTAAAATCATAGAATTAGAAGATATATCCATAATTTCTGTGGCAGTTACTAAAGGGGTTGGGTTGCCAGCTGGACAGCCGATTGTCATTACACTATGGGCAGTTTGAGAATGCCAATTAGCATGGTTTTGAACTGCGGGAGCGAAACGGATTATCTGGAGGAAACGTACCATGCACACGGATCCAAGGCAGGAATGGAACCCCGGCCCTGGAGGTGCAAGGCGACAGTGCTAACCACTAAGCCACTGTAAATTAGGACATGTCAACATTTATACCTGTATACTGTAATATGTTCCTTTCCAAGATGAGTAAATAATAGTTAATACTCAAATCCTATACCAAGTCCATACCAAATTTTGTTCTCACTTTATTGCTATAGTATTTTCCACTCTTCTGCAAAGACTTTGCACTAGACGTTTGAAGTGAAGTTGTGAAGACAAGAGCATTCATGAGGTCGATCACCAGTGACGGACCAGAAGCCTTGTACATCTGTTTAACCACTAATTAATGCAAATATCTAATCACCCAATTACATGGCAGCAACTCAATGCAGTTGGGCATGTAGACATATTCAAGATGATCTGCTGAAGTTCAAACCGAGTATCAGAGTGGGAAAATTGGACAGAAGATTGAGAAAATATTGCCTGGTCTGATGAGTCTTGATTTCTGCTGCGAGATTCGGGTGGTTTGGTCAGAACAGCGTAAATTCATGCTGACTTATATGAACAGTTCAGACTGGCGATGGTGGTATAATGGTGTGGAGCATATCCTCTTGGCACACTTTGGGCCTCTTTATACCAGTTTGAGCATTTGGGAATACTGTATGTTTAAATGAAATGGCCTACCTGTATACTAGGTCCATCCTTTTATACTACAGGATAACAAACCATGTGCCAAAACTAAAATCATCTCAGACTGGTTACTTGAATGTGACACTGAGTTTACTGTACCCAAATGTCCTCCACTGTCACCAGATTTCAATCTAACAGAGCACCTTTGGGATATGGTGGAAAGGGAGATTCACATCATGGACGTTCAACCGAGAAAACTGCAGCAACTGTCTGATGATATCATGTGAATATGGACCAACATCTCTAAGGAATGTTTCCAGCACCTTTTTGAATCCACAAGAAAAAGATGGATCATCTCAGTACTTGCCACCTGGAGAGCATGGTCAGTTGGCTCTCTTGACCCTTTTCCATCGAAGGGAAACTCACAATGTCTCAATGCTAGAGTGGACAATTTTCTCTCGCACCACTTGGGAGCCTACATAGGAATGGATTTTTTTCAACTACAGTTAAGATGCAGCACATCCACTCAGAGTCAGACAAACAGACTGTAAGAGAAAGCTTTTCGCTCCATGGTCTCTTCAAGCTCTGTGCTTAACAGACACATTAGTGACACTACTACTCTTGAAATAGATGCATCAAATGAGCTTGTATGTTTGGCAAAAAGCAGGCAAAATGGAAGAAAATGCTTTCAGGTAATATCCATTGGTTCGAACCAGATGTCGCAGGCGGATCATAACCTGCCGTGCACAACATGAGTCCTTGCTTTTGGCCAAATGGGCTTTCTAAAATTGAATATATATTGTTCCACTTTGTGGTCACATTTTCCTCAAACTGTTTCGGTGCGACTCTCTGGAAAGTGCAATTAAATGTGAATGCTGGCAGTGACTCAGAACTTTTCTTTCTGAAGTTCCTACATCTAATATGCTGCTCTTGCTCAGCATTCCCTCAATGAACACCAGATGAATGGGTTGGGTTGTGCACTGCATGATGTTGACTCATTATGAAAGTGCAATTTAAATGTATTTGGTAAAAGAAAACCTATGGGGTTTGACATGTTCACATTCTCTTGGGTTTTCTGCAGGGTCTCTGCTTTCCTCCTACCTTGCAAAAACATGCCAGTAGGTAGACTGACCTATAGTCTCTCACTTTTCACAGTGTGGCCTGTTGGCTTGAATATTCTGACTCACATTTAGCTTACACAACCACAAACATACAGTCAGGAGTGAGCAAAAATGACGATGATGATGATGATGATGATGATGACGATGAATCATATCATCTTTAGGTTATACAAGAACACAGGACCTTTAAATAGTGTACATGTGCCATTTCTGTAAATTGATGCTCCAGTCACCATATGATACGATATTATCATGAGACCTACAGTACTGTAGGTGCCAATTCAATAAATAATGCAATATCGCGATTTTATAAATATCTTGATTAGATTTTTTTTTCTGAAATTGTTACAGGTTTAAGACTTTTTTTGTACCTTAGCTTTATTCACCAGCTTCGCAACTGAACTGAAAAAGTAATTAAATATCACCAGTTCCTTTATTGAAAAAGTTACAGTTACAACATTACAAACTAAGAGCTTAACATTTAATGTAAAATTAAATTGGACAAAAATTTTTTTTTTTACTGAGCAGCATGTATCTTGGTTATCCACCATAAATATTATAACTTGGCAAATAATTCACTTCTACGACACAGGATGCCAGTGTTGGAATAGTTCAGAGTGAGTATGTATGTAGTCCTGTATGATTATAAAGAGACTGTCATGTTTTACCTCCTCAAATGCCTTCAAAGTTTTAAGCATGTGTTGAGCAGT
>JAQMYK010000036.1:23477671-23489902 GCA_030014345.1 Clarias buthupogon
AGTTTTTACATAAAAAAACGAGGTCATTACGTATACGTGGCCCGTATTTCCCACTATTGAAGTGTCTGTGGCTTTCCACTAAGTAATACATCAGTGTGAAAGTTCTACATGAAGTCGAAAACGCATGTTATGGTTCAAAAATATTTAGCTTTAGTGCTTTGTCTTATGCTAATTATTAAAATGTGGTTTCTTCAGACATTCCCTTTTTTGTACGTTGGAGTAAGTATTACTTAAAAAGGGGCATTTGCATTATGAATATAAAATCTTTTTATATTAGTTCCAGGTGAAAGATGTGTCTTGTATCATGCATATTAAATGGAGAAAGAAAGGTACTAGCTAGCCAAGTTAGAGATACACTGACAGCTTTCGCACTTGAGCTTGTCTGTGTGTTTCTGGCCGAGTTTGTGTGTGTTCTCTGGGGGGAACAGGGGACCAGGATTGCAGTGGCACCAGCCAAGCCCATCTGTGCATCACCTGATTCAGACACTGGGGAGTCTGCGTAATGGCTGGGAAGGAATGGGGTCTCTGGGCCATGGAGGAGGGGTAATTAAAGAGTGCAAGCCATGCAGAAACAGCACATCTGGATCCAGCAGGCTTGGGTGCACATCGTGCTAAGGTTGAGGACATTCCAGCCCAAGTATTAACGATATAAAGAAATGGTGGACTCAAAACAGTAGTACTATCAAACCTTTAGTGATTGTGAAATATACCGTAAGCAATTTAAAAATATAATTATGAACAAATATTGTTTTTTATCCCATTTGATCAGCTTGGAAGGTACAACACAGCATAGTTAGTAGTTAAAGACTATATAAGTTTGACTATAACACTCATCTAAAACCCACCCAAAATATGTACAGTAAGCAGCTAAATTATTTATTTGAGTGTCACTTGAGTTTAAGTCAGAGATGATTTAAAGGTCACATATCATCTTCCTAATTAAACAAGTGTGCATAGAGGTTTACAGAATGTGTCTGTTAATTTTCCAGCTGAAGTCAGCTCAGATCATGGATTCTGACATACTTGTACAGTATTGCATTCTGTTTCACTTATTTTCAAAACCCACTGTTTTAGCACCTGTAGCTGAGGTAACTGCTCCTGAACGCTCCTTTGGGGAAGGGCATTTCCCCAGCTAATCAGAACACAGAACCAAAAAAAACATAATGCTCCTCATCAAGCATTTCTTAGTATCCTTTTTTGAAACTGCATTTTTGATGAACATAACGACCACACCGCCATGGTCTATATATGCAGTCTCGCTTGGTCTCACACCTCCAGGGTTAAGATTTCAAATCCTGTCTCAGGTCTGTGCGTGTGGAGTTTGCATGTTCTCCCCGTGTGTGGTTGGGTTCCTCTGGGTCTTCTCACAGTCCAAAGACATGCAGATTAGGCTAGTTGGTGTTTCCATATTGCCCGTAGTGTGTGTGTTTGTGTGTGTGTGTGTGTGTGTGTGTGTGTGTGTGTGTGTGTGTGTGCGTGCTTGCAACCCATCCAGGGTGTACCCTGCCTTATGTATGTATCTTGTATCTCACCCCATACAAGATAAGCGGTATAGACAATGAGTGTGTGAGTGAGGGAACAGACTACATGTTACCACGCATGCTGGCAAACTGAAAAGATATATACTGTAAGGTATATACTGTAAGGTTCCTATAAGGCTTTAAACCATAAGCCTTTCATGCTGTTCTCTTTTATCCAGCCATAAAGGTTTCCGAACCTCCTCTTTTTCAGCTTTTAAAACGTTGTTCCCTAGATATAAATTTGCTCTCATAAAACCAAGGCCGCGTTTATGTTTATGCAAGCACATTATTTAGTTCAAGCCCAGTTTGCACTGATTAGCTCACTGACATCAGAATGGAAAATATTTTCTTTAATCGTAGATCTATCATTAGACGATTTTATCCGTATAATCTGACTTGGAGAAAACGTTACTGTGCAGTCTGTCATGGAATTTGTTTGAGATTTTATTTAAATCATTTCATAGCCTATGACAAGTAATAAGCTTAAAAAAAGGCTTAAGGATGTGAATAAACCTGGCTTTTTATCATCAAGGCGTGATTTAGCATCACCAGGGAGCACCCGATATTATCACAATATCAAGGTGCCGATTCAGTTTGTAATACAATTATGTTATTATCACGATTTTGTCAATAATTGATTCAATATTATTTTTTAGGTTCTAAATAAATTAGCTCCTAAATTTGCTCCTATCGCACAGGATGCTGCACTGCCTGCCAGTGTGTGAATAATTTAGAGTAAACCACCTGTATGATTAGAGAGGAATGACAATATTCTAATATACTGTAGTTTCAAGCAACAATGATCTGGCCCAAGCACCTGTGCCATCGCTGCCCAGACACACCAGCAAGACAGTGGGTGTAGTTGGCACGTGCATGTAAAAAGGGGACATACCAATACAATTATGACATGATTTTTAAATAGGTTGAATTTTATGTCAAAAAACCCTAGATGCTTGAAAAAATGCATCACCCTTCGATGTCACTCAATATGATGTCACATAGAAAGTGTCGGCATATGTTTAAGGCATCGTCATGGCTGGCCCATTTGAGATGCCTTTTCAAAAATCCCTATGCAATTTTGCATCCTCGATATCTTGAGATCACATAGGCCCGGTTTAGTGGCAATCGTTTTACAAACAACCCAAAATAACTGACATTCTGTAGAAAAGAGCCCATGACATGCAATGTGAAAGTGTACATGCACATGCATATGAGCTACGCAACAAAGTCTCTTCTGAGGTCCCTGTGCCACGCCCAGGGCCCAGATACTCAGTCATCCTAATAGCAGCAGATTCCAAACTGTGTACCAATTTTCATTCATTTTTGAGCTTGTTAAGACACTAAAAAGCCCTGGATGCGTGGGGGGGATAGAAAAGAAAAAAAAACTATGAGATCAGCACTATCAGACATTAGCACTATCACAGCGATGACGATGATGTGATAGCCATGACGGCATCATGCCAATGACTTGGGCCCTAATTACCTTAAATGCAAACATATATAAATAAAAAAAATATTTTAAAAAATGATGCTAAATAGATTTTCCCCATTTCTAGTGATTATTGTACAAACATCACCTTTTGGTCTTCGGAAATGTAACAGTCTTAGGCCTTAAAATGCAAGATTTAGGATTCAAAGAACTTTATTAATCCCAGAGAGGAAATTGCTTAAATTGGCTCGCCAAAATTTTTAATCTGAAATTTCAGTAAACCTCTGCTCATCTTGTATGTTGTAATATTTTCAGGCCCAGAACATTATTTCCCCGACATTGCCTTGTTCGTAGTGGAAGAATCCACTGACTCTCCAGAGTGATGTGTAATACCAGTTAGATTATTTTTTCACTATGCTAGTGTTCATATTATATTTCACAACCCATTTAACATTGTGAGAACATAAGTAATATAGTTCACAATGCTTTTAGAGCACTAGATTTTATTTTATATGCAGTGGAAGGGGCTATATTGCTGTTTAATAAATCTCAAAGCAAAATTCCCACAAAAAGTCCACGCATGACGTCTATTTCCATTCACAGTAAGCTTTCCTCCTACTCAGCTTGTTAGCATAATGAAGAGGTTTTTAAAAAAAAATTCAGTATCAGTGAACAAATTTCAGGATGTAGTGGCGTGGACACACAGCGAAAGCCGAATTCACAAGAGTGGATTGCTGGAACAGACCCAGGAGGCGTGTGTTATAGCCAACACTGCAGTTGCATTAGATCACCAAGAACTGGCCGGTAGCCATGACCATGCTCAAAAAGCAGGATGGAGCAAGCTAGAGGATTAATAAGGTTTTATCAAAAAAAATACAAAATAGGGGACAACAACAGGAATATCACGTAGCCGGTGCAAAGGATGACAGGATCAGACACGGCAGCTATGTAGGTCCAGGCAGAGCAAAGCTGGCAGTGTTAAATAAAAAGTGACCAGGTTGGTGAGTGGAGGAAAAAAAAAACGGAAAAGCCTGAGGGATGCTATCATGGCCTTTTATATGGCGGATGGAAGAATCCATCGTTTATCAAGAAGGAAAAATTCTAGCTTTAGAATGCTCAAGGGAGAACACATTTCTTCTCGATAACTGTGATCTTTATCCGGAATTTAGAAATAATGAAACAGGCCACGTTATCCTGCGTTCTCCTGCTCTCTGGAAGTTACGGCTAAATGTTTTATCTAAATAGTGTCATAGAAAAAAAATAGCAATAGCAGCAGGATCTCTCGCCACAGGTGACTCAGTGTAGTGCTGAGGATCCTGACCGCAGCGGGTGTTTGCACTTATGCACAGCTAAGCGGAAGCATCACGGGGTGTGTTCGTTCCATCTCGTTTTCATCCAAGCTTGTGACTTTCACAGAAATGCATCACCTGTCGAAGGAATCAGAGTTTTCTTTTTCTCCCGTCTCCACCCTGTCCGACGATTTAATTAGTTTTCTCCTACAGTACGTAAAAGATCTGAACTGTTTACAGCTCATCTGAAGGAATGTAAATATTAAAGTATAATTATGTCAAAATGGGAAACGATCTCTTTAAGCATTAACGCAGCACTTATCAGTTATGAGTTTTCATACGGGAAAAAATAATCATTAGAGGGTAATTGCTTTAGAAACGTTCTCAAGTAACAACAGCTTTCAAAGGAGGTTGGGTTCATAAGTAAATTGGTATCATTCTGTAGGATTATCAGTGGAATTACCAAAGTCAAGAATTTGTTGTAAGTAATTATAGTGCTGTAGTGGTGCGATTGTAGTATTGTCTTTCCACAAAGACTTAAAGAGGTGCTGACAAAAACAAACTGCAGCATGTAAAATTAAACTATGTAGACTTTTTGTTTTAGCGTTTATCTAATAGTTCTGAGATTTTGAGATCATATTAGATCACAAGATTATTCAGACTGTTTATACTGTAGATGCTGTTGCTCGTTCCAGGCTGCTTTTTTTTTTGGCAGGTCATGTTGCCTTTTTTTCCCTAGAAATAAATAATTAAAATTAGAAAAATCATCCGACATAAGAAAGAGATCATTTTAAGTTTGTAATCTGTCTGTTTGTTCATCTTGTATTTGGTTGTATTATAATATAACTGGATAGTACATCGAAGTATATCGAAGATGCGTTCACTTGCTCCGGAGTCGCTTGTTGCAGACGGAAGCATCAGACAGAATCCCGAAAAACACTCACAGCGTCAAGAATTCAGAAGCGTGCGTGCAGTATGCAAAGGCACACGCCAGCACCCCCTCTGTCACACACACCGTGGTGCGTTGAAATGAAAGATTCCTCTAATTAAACTGATAAAAGTTGAGCCAGCACGCTTCATGGCTACGGTGTGCCGATTTCTGAATGTCAATGCAGATCACGAGAAACTAGCGGATGGCCTAACTTTGATGTCGCACTCGCTATTATCAGAAATAATTGAATTCCTCCTTCTCTCTCTTATCCCCCCACCCCCCAAACTGCAAGCATATTTAGAATCAGGATCCTACAGTAATTCAGCTGTGGCCCTCCTCGCTCACCGAAGCTGGCCTCCTTCAAAGCCGTGAGCTCTCGAGTCGTGTTACGAGCTAGGTTTGTCTCGGAGCTAAGGGTTGCGTCGTGCAGGTTTCGAGTCTTGGCTGAGCTTCAGAAAGCCTCTTCAGATCAGGTCAGCAGGCTAATTATCATGGATAAGACTCCAGGCAATTGAGAAAGCCTCTGGAATTCTATCACGGCCTTTCAGACGGCGCCTATGACAACCGGTTAGCTCACAATACACGCGCGGTAAAAAAGATTCCCAATTTTGCTCTGACGACAGCGATAGCAAACACGCAGCCCGCATCCATCAGGCTCTCAGCCTCGACTGTGTCATGCGTAATGTGTTTTTAATTGCTTACGGAAAACGTCTGTGCGTGTTTTTTCCCCTCCTTTTTGTCTTTCCCTCTATCCGAGGCTATATATCACTCTCTATCACTTTTGGACAGACACAGTTTAGGTCTTTTTGGTTTTGTTTAGTTTTTTCCTCTACCGGTGCTGCACATCTCTCACCGACTGTCCTCTGGCTCGGCTCCCTCCATGTCATTGAGAGACGAGACCCTCTTCCTCCAAAGCACGATGTGCTAACGCCAGCGCAAAGATTTCAGGAGACGGACGGCCTGACTAATGTGTTAGTCTGCAATTTGATGAGAGCCGCGATTTTTTGTTGTTGTTGTCGTGGTTGTAAGCAGGCAAGATGCTGATTTGCTCAGACTACACCTTCAGTTAGCTTAGATAAACTGCAAAGGTAAAAACAGTTTGCTGCTTCAGGCCTTGTAAAGGATCATGGTTCCTTTTACCATCTTTATTATAAAATCAGGTCTAGACAAGAAGTGACACAGTGGCACGTTAATGAAATCTCATGTACAGTATTCATCCATTCTTTCATTTATCTTCTAGATCGCTCGTCTTGTGTTCAAGGTTGCAATGGATTTGGAGGTTGTCCCTGGAACTCCCTGAATATGGGCAGTCCCATACACATTTAGGGAAAAATATGCATCAATAGCATCTCCAATTGACCTGTTTGTGTTTGGAGGTGAAAGAAGATCCCAGTGCAGATCAATACAGGCCTGGTGAGGGCGTGTGAACCTCCACACACAGATCCAGCAAGACCAATGATCCCACTGAGCTACTGAACCACGTCCGACTGCAATTAGAAATTTCATCTTCAGTTTGTTTAGATCAACCCTGTTGTTGAGAGAACCTGTAACTGACATGTTTACATTTAGCAAGATCACGTTTAGTTTCACCCTGCGACTTTGTTGAAAGAGGGAATCTGGTAGGATTCCACACCAGTGATTAAATGAATCAGCCCTAAACAAACACAGCGCAGACAAACAGTGCTGCTCTTGGGGGTGATACTAATCAAATTTTACCTTTATTTGCTCAGCGTAACCTAATAATGAAAACACACACCACTGTACTTACGTATGGTAATGTCTTCCCATCAATGCAATGTCACTACAGCGACACTAAACCAATATTCAGCCCAGATGTTGGGCAGGTATTTGAGATGAGCACACAGACACACCAAAAACCGCCGTAGCAGTGCCATGTAGAAGTGGTGTTTCACATCAATAATAACGTGTCCTTGTTGTCTGACCTCTGCTGTGTAGTCGAGTGTCGGAGTCTCAGGCAACAGCTTTGTTGCTTTAGAATGTATTACATTTAAGCCCTGAAGGTAACAAGTATAGAAGTCAGTTAAATGGGTTTACCGTATCTGAAAACCAATTTTTACTTTCGCTTTTGTGTTAACAGGTACATTCAAGGCGCCTCTTCTCCTAAAGATATGGTCATCATTGTGGATGTGTAAGTATTCCCAACACACACACACACAATCACACACACACACACACAAATTCTCCTTCTTATGCTTATAGCAAAAACACGCAATGACCCAGAAATTGTTGTGGTGCTCTAGTGCCACCTGTTGGTTTCCAAAAAAAAAAAAAAAAAGTCACAAATCAAGTATTTCAGTCACTTTACAACAAAAGGCTGGCCTACATTTTTCATATCACAATGTTATTGTGCTCCGTGAAAAATGTTTTAGCTGCTGCTCGCAATGAAAAATGGGCTCGACTGTGGGAATTGCTGATAAATCTGCAGCAGTTAGAGAACAGAGAGAGGATACATAATAGGAATAATGTGTACGATGCCGAATGTTTATAGAGACTATGCAGTATATCTCTCTTTAAGATAATATGACAAAAATTCCTTGCATCATAATCATGCGAAAGGAGCACAAAGCATAAAATCATACAGATACAGGACAAGAGTTCCAGTGAATGTTCATGTCAAACTTCAGAATGCAGAAGAATTTTTTAGGACTTAACTGTGGCGTGGTTGTTGGTGCCAGACAAGCTGGTTCGAGGTTTTCATGCAAAGAATGGTGTGAAAACGTCATAACTCCATGTAACAGCCAAAGACCGGCCAGTTTCGAGTTGATCTCAAGGCTACAGTTATGGAAACAAACACATAAAAATCATCTGTTGTTCTTCCGGTCTTCAGCTGTCCAGGTTGAATGAGGCTGGGCCCACTGACAGAAAGTAAAACTTGATGTGGTCTGTCGCAGCTCGTCCGTCTCAGTGTGTGATGTATTGTGTGTTCTGGGATGCATACAATTGGAGTGAGAGGTTATTTGAGATCGTTCTTGGCAGCTCAAACCAGCCTGGTCCAACAAACCACATCAAGTTTTACTTTCTGTTAAAACTGACTGGTCTCCTCTGACCTCTTTCATCAACAAGTTGTTTCTGCCCACCGAACTGCCAGTCAGTAGATGTTTTATTGTTGATGATGATGTTGCAAACTCTGCATACTGTTGTGTATTAAACTCATAGAAGTCAGCGCTTTATGAAATAGTCCAAGCAGCCCATCTGGCACAGACACACATGCCAAGGTCAAAGTATGTAACTGATGTATCTGAATGAGTTTATGTGTTGCATTTCTGCCATGTGATTGGCTGTTTGGAAAACTACATATATGAGCAAAGGTAAAAGTGATTCCATTAAAGTGTATATTCTTTAGTCTTTGCAGTGTATACGGTACTGTGCGAAAGTCTCGAGCCATCCTTCATTTCTTCATATTAAATTAAATTATATTAATTAAAACCCACAGATATTGTAACGGCACAGAAACAGTACATGCCTGCAACTCAGCATAGGTCAATGATGATTAAAAAAATATATATGTGCTTATATAGAAGCCTTTCTGGAGTGTGTTAATAGGGAGGCTTCAGACTTCAAATTGTGTATTTGGGTTTTTGGACCCAAGTCAAGTAGAACAAGAATTATGATCACTTTTATAAAGGGTCAATTCTACCAGAATATGTGAATGAAGTTGCAAAAATGTAGAACTCATAAAATGAGCATATTATTATTACTTTTTGGTCATAGAAACAACCGAAAACAACCATTAAAACACATGATTGTGTGTATTTTTGCTTGTTCTTTGCCTTTCTAATTTTTGACCCAGTTTCAAATTTTTTGCCCAGTGGTGTTTGGGAAAGTTGGTTAAATGAACTAAAATTCAGTTCATTATATTGCCTATTTCGTGCTGAAAAAAATTTCACTTTATCACTGCACAATCATGAGCTCTATATATGTTTATTAAAATAACTGCAAAACAAATAATGGTGAAAATGCTCTGAGCTTTATGGGCAACATGATATAGATTACATTAAAAAGGGGGGAACAAGTATTTTATTGAGACAGGCTGCAAAGTGCCTGTAGATACAATTTAAATTAGTTGTTTAAGTAGCAACCTGAGCAGCAACCTCATTTCCCCTCTCGTCTGTTCCAACCACTCAGCATTCAGCATCATCAGTATACTAATCACCAGTTGATCATCTGTCATCATCTGTACCTGTTTCTCACTGGCTCGTGCCTTACATTCGATGTTATTCTGCTTGAATGATTCATACAGTAGGTCACTGTGTGGCTTAACAAACAGAAAAAAAATTCATCTGAAACTGGTCAGGTACAGAGAGGGGACTGAAAATGAGGTGGAAAAAAAGTCTGGAGAACTATTCCACAAAACTACATAAAAAAATACAATCAGGTCTGGCTCTTTGAAAGCAAAATATGAAGAAGAGACTTTGCACAGTACTGTATATAACAATGTATTCTTGAAAATCTATGGCACGAATGAACCGTCTATAGAATATTTTAGCAGAGGCGTGATGAGTCCAGGACTATATTAAAGACATCATTCCCGGGTAAAATAAGGTTCAGGTGTGTTCTTAAACCAGGCGTTATTGTAAGTGACCTAAGCAAAGCCGAGCTGCTGCTTCCTATTCCTCTGGGATTTCTCTGCTTATTCCGTGGCTTTCCGGCGATTAGGTATAAAATGAAACAATCCCTCTATCCTTCAGCAAATGTTCTCTTTCAAAGGTACAAAGTTCTCTTTGCTTGATGAAAACATGGCTGAAATACAAATACTGTTTTTTTTTCACATAAAAGATGTTAGTAGCTAAAAATAATAATAATAAAAGTTTAATTATAGCATGCTACAGTGTGCATGCCAGGATAATCAGGAAAAGAAACACAGAATAAGAAGGGAAATGTACTGTAGGGTGATTCAGAAAAGAAATAAGAGAGAACTACAGTATATGCCTAATCATAAATGTTCTTTTTATGAACTCATTATCTTTAAAGATATACAAATGTCTGTGTGATGGTTTTGTGTATATGTTCCCTGATTTTTTCTTTTCTGCAACAAAGCCGTCTGATTCTATCCTCTCCTGAACAATATTCTCTGGTTGTTGGTTTTTTTTTTCTTTCTGTTAAATCCTATTTATACCAAGTACTTCTAAATCTCCTTTACATTTTCGAGGTGTACAATCACACCTGTCTCCTCCGTTTGCTCTCGTGACAATGACACATGCGCGGAGCTCGCGTTTGACGGACATGGCCGAGAAACGGCAACGTGGGATGCTTAGCAACAGGTGCTGCTTAGCAACAGCTTTTTGGTCCATATGTTTTATCTTGCTGCGATTACAAGGCAAATGGTTTGTGAGAAAATGAAAAATGTGTGTTCTAATGACTTGTTCATGGCACACTGCCTAATGTATTTCTAATTGAAATTGTATGATTGCTGTATGCTGGGGGTTTTTTCTGAGTTGTATTTGTATACAATATGCATTGTGAGGTGTGTGTGTGTGTGTGTGTGTATGTGTGTGTTTAGGAGTGGCAGTGTAAGTGGACTGACTTTGAAGCTGATGAAGACCTCTGTTATTGAGATGCTGGACACACTGTCTGATGATGATTATGTAAATGTAGCACAGGTAAGAGGAGACACACACATACACACACACAGAACATGAAGCTGCTGCTGTCTCTCTCACTGTAGTCAATTTAAGCCCAAGTAGATTTTCATGCCCTTTCTATCCTTTTTTTTTATTTAGGTTTTTTTTCCACCTTTGTATAACATCACAATGATTTTACAGTGAAGTAATTTAAATTAAGACAGCATAAATTAAGACATAGCATAAATTCAAGGATTTTAACAAAAGTATTGCATTAACTGTTTAGGAATTACAGCTGTTCTTGTACTGTATTCTTATCAGTCATAAGTACTTGGACATGTGACTGATAAGCAGTTTGAAGCCAGTTGTGGCCTGTTTACTAGTTATTTCATGATAAACTAAATGGATAAAAGCTCTGTAGTTGATTTTCAGTGATTTCGCATTCGGGAGCTGTTCATGGAAACTCTCAATATGTGGTACAAAGAAGTTCTGATGAAAGTGGAGAACATCATTAGGCTGAAAAAGTAAAAACATACAGTACGTAACAAAAAAATAGCAGGAACTTGAAAGTTCCCAAATCAACCATTTTGGTATGTTCTTAAAAAAGGAGTGCACTGATGGGCTCAGCAACACCAGAATACCTGGACGACCTAATAAAATAGATTAATTGGATGACCTCAGAATTCAGAAAAGTCTATCAACAAGAGATACCTTCATGAATGTAAATACAGAAGGTTTACCTAAAGATGCAAATCACTAGTACCACTTAAGAACAGAAAGGCTAGATTAGACGTGAAAGCAGGATTATCTTGTACGAGAGTGATATAATGAGAGTAATATGAAGAAGGAAAGGATGGGCTCATGATCCAAAGAATGGCACATCATGTATGAAGAAATGGTGGAGGTATGGTTATAGTGTGGTCATGTACTGTAGAGTACGGCTGAAGATGTGTTGTTGTCCAAAAACAAGAATTATGACTTAGTGCCATAAACATGTATAGTATATATTAGTTTTTGAATGGTTTAGCCGGTGGTGAATGATTAAGTGTATTGGGCATTACACTGGTACACTGACATAAATGAGAGTAAATACAGGTTGTGCTACAGGAACACAAAAACATTTTTACACCAAAAATGTCACGACCTTGAAGTGCAAACCAACCAACCCATGAAGATGCACACACACACACACACACACACACACACACACACACACATAGGGGCTAATCCGTGGCTCTGACTGGGTCTGTACTGTATACTGTCTCTTAATCTCAGCTTTGTATGCTGGAAGTAAGCAGAGTAATCTGAATCATACCACCTTTTACTTATCAAAGAAACACAGACTTAAGCCATATTAAAATGTCTTAATTTCTTTGTGTGTATTTAGTATTAATGCTGTGTATATATACTGTGTGTATATATATATATATATATATATATATATATAGAGAGAGAGAGAGAGAGAGAGAGAGAGAGAGAG
>JAQMYK010000036.1:23614404-23625461 GCA_030014345.1 Clarias buthupogon
TTGTGATATATATCGTTATCGAGGTAGAAAATTGCTTCTACCGTGATAGAAGATTTTGCTTATATCGCCCACCCCTATGTGCATTCATTTCCACCTCGCTGTGATTTAAAATTCATGTTTTTGCTTGTCAGGATGCGAGGAAAGCCTGCGCAGATGCTACACTTTCACAGATAACAGCCAACATCGACCCTGTGGGGCGAATCCAGATGCGCACAAGGCGAACACTGAGGGGACATCTGGCCAAGATCTACGCTATGCACTGGGGCTCCGACTCCAGGTGGGCAATTTTAGCAACGTGTATTGCTTCTTTTTATTAGTGTTTTATGTAGGCAAGCATGAGTGGATACAGGTTTTAAGTTATAGTTTGAGGATTATTATAATTTTGCGTTCCTTAATATGCCTTTTACTTGATTCAACTGATGCCATCAAATAGCACCTCTTGTTGTTTTGTTTTTATGAAGAGTCTTCGTGTGTCTTGGACCCTGGTAGTTGATTTAATTTTTTTTTCTCTTGCACGATCTGAACTTCACTATAAAAACAAAATTGGCAAATACTTCTTTATTTATGATAATGATGCTTAGAACACATGGTGTATCACTTTACACTCATAAATGTTTGAGTTAAGATGATGTTTGTTTGTAGATGCTATGACTAAGCAAACGTTATTACCATTTAAGTAAGGGCTATGCTGCAGGAATTTTTAGAGATGCTCAATTATATGAGCTGCTCTCAAGTTATAGAAGTTGTGCACCCAGCATTACGTGGTAAAGATCACATTACTATATAAAATGACCGTCATGCTGTTTTTCCTCATGTAGGCTGCTGGTCAGTGCATCCCAGGATGGAAAACTCATTATTTGGGACAGTTATACTACAAATAAGGTAGGCCAGCAATAGCAGCATATTGAAAAGAACAAGTATCAAAGTTTGTTCTAATGCCTTTTCCTGGATGTTTTACTACACACAATAACTGGACGTTTGTTTCAGGTCCATGCTATCCCACTGCGCTCATCCTGGGTGATGACATGTGCCTACGCTCCCTCAGGGAACTACGTGGCCTGTGGAGGCCTAGATAACATTTGCTCCATCTACAGCCTGAAGACTCGCGAAGGCAACGTGCGAGTCAGCCGTGAACTGGCTGGACACACAGGTTGTGGATATGACGCACACACACAAATGCACATGCTTGCGCCTTTTTTCGGGGAGGGCCACGAATGTTCACTTGTACATACTTCTGTCCATCGAGTAGCTGTGACGTTTGAAGCGATGCTTTCTGCTACAATGCCATAGTTTAGCGATTTTAGTTTGTTTTTTGAGGGACCGCTGTCTCTGCAAAGTCTAGCTCCTTAATCCAATTATAAAACTCCGGCTAACAACCATTTTGTGTGTTTATCTGAGGTCATCGATAAACAAGCATGGTTTACACCATTGTTATTGTTAACAGATGTTTTATAACTATTTATAGACTATAAATAGATTGTTTATTTTAAAAGATATCCTGACTTTGCATTCCTCTGGGGTTTCAGGATATCTGTCCTGCTGCCGCTTTCTTGATGACAACCAGATTGTCACAAGTTCTGGTGACACCACCTGGTGAGATTTTTGTCATTTTATATATTTATAAAATCATGCATACTGATGGGTGTATCTTATCTGTTAAGTTCTGGTCAGTTGTATCCTTCAGGGTTAAAAAGGGGGAAAAACAGATGGTCTGTAATGCTTGAATATAATGCACAATTTATTTATTTAAATTGAAGTAAATGATTATTCCAGCAGCTTTGCAAAACTTTAAGCTCAGCGGAGCACTTATCTTCGCCAACGCATCTTGGATATACACATTCTCATAATGCTGTAAATCTTTAACATCACTTTGTATAGCATTGCTTTATTTAAAGAATGTATGTGTGTCTGCAGTGCTCTCTGGGATATAGAGACCGGTCAGCAGACAACCACTTTCACAGGTCACACTGGAGATGTAATGAGCCTGTCCCTGGCTCCGGATTCGAGAACCTTTGTGTCTGGAGCATGCGATGCTTCGGCCAAGCTGTGGGACGTGCGCGAGGGCATGTGCAGACAGACCTTTACTGGCCATGAGTCTGACATTAATGCCATTTGTGTGAGTAGCACTGCAGCTCAACTTTTGACACTTGTATTTTACAAATAGCTAACAGTTAAGTGTGATTGGGCATTTAAATCCTCACTTTTAATGTATACACCGTCTGTCCCTCTCTAGTTCTTCCCTAATGGCAATGCATTTGCCACTGGCTCCGATGATGCCACTTGCCGGCTATTTGACCTGCGCGCAGATCAGGAGCTGATGGTTTACTCCCACGACAACATAATTTGTGGCATCACCTCAGTGGCTTTCTCCAAGAGCGGCCGTCTGCTGCTCGCCGGTTACGATGACTTCAACTGCAACGTTTGGGACAGCCTGAAGGCCGACCGTGCAGGTGAAACAGACACAGAAACTCACACTTTGAACGGGTGCAGAATAACAGCACCGCCATAAATACAAACCTGCATCTCAAGCAACATCGCCACCTTTATTAAAGGGTAGTTTTTGTTTATCCTACAGGATTTTATTGTATTCCAGTGCCGTAGCTTCACTACATACCCATGCAAATTTGTGCAACGGAATAGTGGAGGATTTATAACCCAGACCCTTCTAATTAGAATGATGTCATCATCGTCATCATCATCATGTGTTGTTTTGTTGCAGGTGTGTTGGCTGGCCATGACAACCGTGTGAGCTGTCTCGGTGTGACTGATGATGGCATGGCTGTTGCTACAGGGTCCTGGGACAGCTTCCTCAAGATCTGGAACTGATCTCTGAAGGTGCTTTCAACACAACATGTCCGACACAGTAAGCCACGGATTCTTTTACCTTTTAAATATGAACATACAAGGTTATCACAGATGCATGTAGATGATTACAAATGTAAATTATTAAAATTTTATTAAATCTTGTTTTTCAAACCTCCTTTTTGTCATTTAAATATTTTTTTTTTTTGCAGTGATTGCAAATGATTTCTAAAAAAACTGGCAAAATGTCAGGAAATATGGTAGAAAAAGGAAGTAGTTATTTTAGTCAGTATTAAAAATATATATATATCAGGATGTTGGGTGAACTTAGGCCACATATTTCCTCTAAATATAAACTCCATTTGCCTAAGATAAATAAATAAGAATAAATTAAATTAAATGATTCTCCCTCTTTTTTTTTTTTACTGCTTTAAGTTCTAGTGAGGAGTTGTTGGATGTTGGATATCCATAATTAAACATGTATATCTATTGTTTAATTGTATTTGTTTCATGTATTTTTGCTAACCAACAGAAAGCAGTCATGTTTACATTATGAACAATTCAGTAACGTTTTATTATAGCACCCTTGTTATTAAGCTGTCTGCATCTGGTCATTAATTCGTCTTCTCTCTGTTTCTGCTTTAGATGTCATTTGAACTCCAAAGTTGACTGGAAGACCATTCCAACTTTAGAATGTTAAATATCACAGCATCGTCAACGACAACAAAACTGACTCAGACACCACCACGAAAAGAAAAGAAAAAAAAAAACTTCTAAGGAAAACCAATGCCTTTCCTACACAAAGAAGAGCACAATTTGTTCTATCACCCACCTTAAAAAAAAAAAAAAAGAAGAAGAAGAAGAATTCCTGTGGTATCAAAAGAATAACTTTGTGCATTCCCTTTCAGACCATTCTGTGTCAGCCTGACAAACACTATCATCCCATGCTAATGTACTGTGTGTCTAGAAAGCAAATGTTGGAGTGTAATTGTACAAATTATTTAACTTTTATTTCTTTTTAGTCTTTTATCGGGCTCTTTGTTATTCTTGAATCTTTTTTTTTTTTTCCTTCATAACATTCTTTTTAGATATGTTACAGTCTAAAAAAACAAACCCTTTTAATCCTGTAAAATCGTGGGTGAACGTTAGAGACAAAATAAGACTTGTAAAAGGCTGAGATTAGACATGGAAGGAATAGCAGCCTTTTCTTTCCTGAAGATTTTTTTTTTTTTTTTTTTTTTTTAATGGTGCACTAGATTGCCCTAATGTGTGTGTGTTGGAAGTGTGCGAGTGTGTGTAAGTAGTCTTCATGAGCGTGACTTTAGATGCCATAAGAGGAAAAAAAAATGCTCACTTGTCAAGTCATGATTCATAGTCTTGGGCAACAAAGTTGTAGACTCAAGCAGCTTTCAACTCTTTAACTCTTCATCTTGTTCAAGGGTTGCTGAGCTGTCAGCGATTACTGGGTAATAAGAACAGCCTTAGTTTTCTAAAAATGTAATAATCTGTGCATTAGTTAACTTTTGATGTGAATAACGGTCCTTTGTCCTTGAAGAGAAAAGAAAACGCCATAAATCCGCCATATCTTTTTAAGTCTTTTACCATTTCTGAGTCTGAGGTACTCGCGTCATTTATCTCAAAATGGCTGCTTGTAAATACGAGTATCTGACTTGCACGCGAATGCAGCATTATATCTTAGCTCCTTTTCTTTCCAGTCTTGTCAGCTTCGTTTGCACAATAAGAAACTTGACTAATGTTTTACGCGTTAACTAACCAAGCACATGCCATTAATCGCGTCAAGAGTGAATTTTAACAAATATAAGAAAAGAAATTTCAACCCAGTCCTATCTTTTACAAGGGTTCATTAGTTGAACTAACCTCAAAGCTTCTCTTCTGGTTTTACTTTTTGTATTACTTTGTGCGTTTGTGACTCTTCAGTCCAGGGATGGTCTATTATCGATGGGGTTAAGCTCGTAGGGCAGAAGACTTTTTGTTTTAATTCTCTCTCTCTCTCTCTCTCTCTCTCTCTCTCTCTCTCTCCTCTTAAATCCAGTTTCTAAAAACAGATATCCCTTTTTGTGCTTGAAAAATACAGGTAATAATCTGTGAATGAAATGTTGTACAAATCAATGTCTGAAAATAATTCTTAAAACTTTAACCTTTTATTTCATCTGCCATGAAGTAACCTAGTCGCATGCTGTAGAAATGCTTAAGCAGGTGCTTGTTTCTTTTTGATCTACTGATCTCTGCTACGATGGTGAAATGTGGTAAGACCTTGTAACAGCTGAAGCTTAATTCTAGTCATTTCTCCCACACCGTGTACACATCGTTTACTTTTACTGGCAAAGCTATGCACCCAGGTGTAAAACTGAACGAGACCTACTCGTTTCCTGTAGAATTCCTCTGTCCCTGTGCTCCATTAATGATTCCCCCCCACCCCCTAATGTAAACGGTTACCAGGACATCTTTTTTTTTTTTTTTTTTTTTTTTTTTTTGCTGAACTTCAAGTTAAAAGAGGAATGGGTCCAAAGAAACTCGGTTCTGGCTTCCTGTATCTAGAAAATGGCATCTGAAATGGCAGACCCCCTTTCCCCCTCCCCTTTCAAACTACCACTGTAAACAGATGCACTTTCTTTGATAGTTGTGACTTTTTTTTTATTTTTTTTCTCTTTCTCTCTCTCTCTCTCTCTCTCTCTCTCTCTCTCTGCGATAATGTACAATAATTGTGATGTATTTGTGTGTGCTGCCACCAGTAAAGATTAATTGCAGTTCAATTAAAATGGATTCCCCACCTTATTTTCTCATCATTAATTAACTGTCATAATATATCATTAACTGTAGAGCTCCTCACTCCTCACCTTTTGTATTTAATTTCAGTCTGTTGGTGTACCACAGAAAGCTGGATGCAAGATAGATACTATATTAAAATGTACTGTTATTTAAGATGTAATAAAAAGAAGTTTGAGATGTCTCTCTGTTTGGATGTTTTGGTAGAAGTCCCAGATTGGCTTTAACATCTGTAGGGCTGTTCAGGTGGAAGTTGTGTGGAACACACTCAACATTTCCAATCATGGTAAACTCCTTTCCGCTGCGGAACAGCAAGATTTGTGCACAGGATATGCGTTTCTTTAAATACGTCAAGGAAGCAGGTGGCTCTCAAGATCAATGCAATTTCAAGGCCAGCTGCGGGACATCTTCCATTAAAACGAAAAGAAGCTTCTCCCTATGTTGATCATAAATAACAGAGGTAGCATACAAAGGGTTTCCTGTTCCAACATAATCCAAAACAGTTTATTCAAATTCCCAATGTTAGGGGGAAAAAAATGTGATTTACTTCCTGCTGAATGGGGAAAAATGGGAAGTGGACGGTTGCTTTATTAACAGATCATCCCAGCACAAATGTGGCACCGTTTACTCGAGTTAAAAGTGAGGTACTCTAGTGTTTTTTACAGTACATTTTAACAAGAACGTGTGGCACAAGTATAGTTCTGATGAAGCTGATGATTTTAAACATGCACACAGCATGGGTAAACTGTTCTAAATTCACATTTAATTTGTGTATGTTAGCCCACCAACCTTTCCACATTGTTCTTGTCAGCACAGATGATCATTCATTGTTGGTTCCTTTGCTGATAAACAAAACCCAAAACGTGTTTACATGCAACTTCCTTGTAAGAAGGCGAACAGTAGCTGTTCTAGCAGTTTCTTTATGTAAAACAATCAATAAAACCATCTGGTGAATTATTAAATCGATCTTTTGTTTACTTTTAATCTAAATTTTATCGTCTTTGTCGATATGGGCCTGTCTCTAAGGAAATAATTATACTTAATGTTTACTTTCAGTCTGAGGGTACCCAGGAATCTATAAAGTGTTTGTTTTATGAACAATTTTTTTGTGTGGAAATCACACCTCATCAACTTTAAGATAAAAAAAAAAAGCTAGAAGGTTGTGTGTGTTCTGAATACAAGTGCGTGTTTTAAAAAAATATATATCCTGGACAAGTTTTTTTTAATTTATTTTAGAATTTAATTAAAGTAATCCATTAATTTCATATAAAGTGAAATGTTTTAAGCCCTTTTTCATTTCATTTTAGTTCGAAAATCGAAAAATCCAGTATCTCAAAATATTAGAATATGTCCATAGATCAACTTAAAAAAGCAATTACAGTAGGGAAATGTCCTTATGAAAAGTATGCTCATTGATGCACTCAGTGCTTGATCAGGACTCCTTTAGAACAAATTACTCCATCGATGTGATATGGAAGGAAATCAGGCTGTGGCATTATTGAAAACCAGGTTGGTTTGATCTGTTTTGTTGGATAGAGACAATTATGGACGAGTCGGCTGTCTTCCCCATGGTTATGGCTGTGTGTAATGAACTAGACCACAAATGAAATATATTTATAATGCATAAATTGTAATTTAAATAACTTGAAATTACATATTCATTAACAGTAACAAATACTGTATTTTACCATGAAATATTTCACCTTACATGTAATTAATCTAGAGTGTGTTTCACATTTTGAAATAAATCACAATAAATAAAAATAAAAAATAAACCACATTTTTAAAAATGTTGTTGTTGGCCTTTCGGCTGCTCCCGGCAAGGAGTCGCCACAGCGGAATATCCAGTCCTCCCTGACGCAACCCTTCCATTTTATCCGGGCTTGGGACCGGCACTGTATCCAGTGGCTGGAGGGTTTGGGCACTGGCTGGGAATCGAACCCGTGCCTTCCGCATGGTAGGCGAAACACCTACCACTGAGCCACCAGTGCCCTTCACATTTTTTTATACACTTTTGTATATGTGAGTGGTTTGATTTATTTGTCAGCTGGTGTTTTAAAAAAAAACTAAACCCTGAAAACTACTATTTGAATAAGTACTTAACCCGCATTATTTTGTTGCGATAGCAGCTTTGTTGAAATAATTTCCTGAAAGTTTGCACACTGGAAGTCAGTTTTACCCTTCAGGTTAGATGGAAGTTTATTGAGTGAAATTTTTAAACAAAGACATAAATTCTTAATTTAATTAAAATCTGGACTTTGACTCCCTGTAGAAAATACATCTTTTTCTTCTTTTTTTTAAATCCTGCATTGCTCTGATTTTGTGGTCATGTGGAAAAGTGGAGCTTCTCTTAAGTTATAGGTTTTTTTTTCTTTTAGCAGACTCAAATGGGTACCACTTTAATCTCTTCTTTGATCTTGACAAGGCACTCAGGTTCTGAGTATGAAAAGCATCTCCAGACATGATGATGTCAACACCATATATCACTGTAGGGACTATGCTGTTTATGATTTGCCAGAACTGAAGCTAAATATTTTTTTACGTATTTGCTAATTAATAAATGTTTTTTTATAAATTTATTAATTCACTGTAAAAAAAAAACTAAAAAAAAAACCTGATAAATTCCAGTAGTTTGAAGACCAGCATGAATCACATGATGGAAGTGTCTTCAAATGAGCCAAATTAAAAACTTATTGTTTGTTTGTATTGTTAATTCTACATGAGTGTCAAAGTAGTTTTTTCATCTTATCCAGAATGCTAGATTAAAATTCAGGTCATTTAATTTGCTTCAACTGTAATTCAAGTTGCACTTTTTAAGTGTTCAGTTCACTTACCTTTGTGAGCACTGTTGGTAAAGCAACTGTATCCTGTTGTTTATTTTTCCATAGCAGCACAACTCATTAAATGATCATACATACAGCTAGTACATAAGATTCTAGTACATTAAATTTGCTTAATACCTATTTTAAAACAATTTTTTTTATGTCAATTAACAGTTCCTTGAGTTAGATGTAAAGTTTTCAGTGTGGGATTAAATTATTCTATTTTTCTACATTGTACCCCATATTTTATAAAGGGTACCAATAATTTTTTAGTTGACTCTATATATAACGGTTAAGAGCTACCCGGCTTTCCATTGTCACTATAATTTATTATTGGCCTCTTGATCAGAAAGACACCTGCTCATTTATGTGGGTATCTTATCCAATCATTACACAGAATGGTGAAAATAAATAAATAAATAAATAAATAAATAAACGACCGAAAACACATTGAGTGAGTTCGGGTAGAATGGTCAGACTGGTTAGAACTGAAAGGAAGGTTATGGGAACTTAAATCACCATTCTACAGGTGTAATAAGCACATAATAATAACAACACACTTTAAATCTTGAATGTGCTACAGCAGACAGAGAAGACTTAATTAACACGCCAATCCTGTCAGCCAAGAACAAGTACCTTAGGCTACTGTGGGCACAGACCGAATGAAACCTGGCAGTTTAAAGATAAGGATGCTGCAACAGGCAGACATTGTTGTATCAGAAACTGTTGTCAACGACATGAACCTATTGACCCAAGCTACCCTGTTGCACCATTTCAGGCTGTTAGAGTTATTGGCCCCTTTAATACGGATACAATTTTGTTTGAATTATGGTTACAGTTGCCAATCTTGTGCAGTCATGAACCAAAATCTCAAAGGAATGATTTTTCTCACCTCATAGAATCCCTGCCATGAATAGCTGCAGCTGTTTTAAAAGCAAAGGGTATTACCCAGTATTAATGTAGTGTTCTATTATGACATGGCTGTATGAGAGTATATATACATTAAGTATATATATTAAGTAAATATAAACACTATATATATATATGCTCGCCTGCCTTCACATGCATATGTACTTGCTTAACATTCTATTCTTAATCCATAGGGATTAATATGATGTTGGCCCACCCTTTGTAGCTATAACAACTGGAAAGGCTTTCCACAAGATTTATGAGTGTGTTTATGGGAATTTTTGACCATTCAATTTTTGACCGTTTTTTTATTAGGGTCGGCTAATAAATGTACAGTGGAAAGTAAAGCAGGAAGAAGAATCTGAGGCCATCATAGGCATAGGCTCAGTCAAACTGGGCAGCTGATAATTAGGAATAATCCAGCGTGGTCTTTGGGTGTCTTATCCCATCCACCTCAAATTGCGATGTATTGTAAGATGTTCTTGTGCTCACCACAGTTATAAATTATGATTGTTTAAGTTACTATAACCATCATGGCAGCTTGAACTCAGCTCACCATTTTCCTCTGACCTTTCTTATCAACTAAACATTGCCATCTACACATCTGTTGCTTTTTTTGTTGTTGTTGTTGTTGTTTTTTTTGTCCCACGTGATCCTCCATTAGTTACATCAGACTGCTTCCAGAATATAATCCCAATGCAATAGATAACATATTTCCTTTGTTCCAATATGAATTTTAAATGACAGTCTAACACACACGGTGATACAAAAAATAAATAAGTTTAGAAAAGTCTGATTGCCCAAGGCTTAAGCAGAATCAATTTATAATGAGATGCACCATGTTCGTATTAAAACAGAAAATAGCATTTATACATGTATATTCTGCATTGATGTCAGTTTTTAAAGATGTTAACATTATTTCTGTTAAACAGTGTATTAACCCACCAGTATAAGATTGATAATAGTGATGAAAGTCACACAACAAGATGGAGCAAAAGAACCTTGATGGTGATGAGACAGAGACTAATAAGGATAGTGCTTATATTCTAAATATTAGACAAGGTATCAGACTCATTTCAAAATTTTATCCTAAAATTCTTGCCATCATTTAATATATTTAGACTGTAGGAAATGAAACGAAGAAATGCGAATTCCATCAATCTAAGTTTAGTTATAAGGGGCCAGGGGTAGCTCAGTGGTTAAGGCATTAGACTATGGTTCAGAAGATCCCAGGTTCAAACCTCACAACCACCAAGTTGCCACTGTTGGGCCCTTGAGCAAGGCCCTCAGATGTGTATTGAGATTTTAAAAAATATAAGTTGCTCTGGATAAGAGCGTCTGCCAGATGCCTAAATGTACTTATTGTGCAAATAAGTATTGTGAAAGTGGAGAATACAGTATTCCAAAACACTTTTAAAATAGTGAGAGCTATGAGATGCAAACAGCACAAATCACTGACAGCAGAATAAATTAACCCATATCTCACATACTGTGAGTCACGCCAGAAGAGTTGTTGGGGGTCGTACACTACATTGGGTTAGTTTGAACAAACATAAATAAATCAGAATTCTGTCAGTCACTGTGAACTTTCCAGTGTACACACTTAAAAAAAGGAAAGGAAAGGAATAATGATACAATGAAATGGTGCTCAGTGTATATAAGTACAGGGTGGGCCATTTATATGGATACACCTTAATAAAATGGGAATGGTTGGTGATATTAACTTCCTGTTTGTGG
>JAQMYK010000036.1:23655365-23678833 GCA_030014345.1 Clarias buthupogon
CGTTGGGCGCTCCGGTGGAGCGCCGTGGGGAGGGGGGTAATGTCACGGAACGCCAGCAGAGGGCGCCATGCGCACGGCCGCCATTTTGTGTTCCCCTTGTTTTCTGTTTTAGAACTCGGTTTCCCAGAATGCACCTCGGTCAGGTGATTGGAGCAATCACCTGATTCGAGGTAGGTAATTAAGTTTTTTTTTTTTAATCCAGTATCTCAAAATATTAGACTATTTAATTTTGAGTTTGAATACCATTTCTCTCTCTTTCTAGGAGGATACGCCACAGATGTTGCTGTATTAAAGCATGCATGAGCAACACAGATGACTGCAGTCTTAAGAACATTGTCAAGCAAAATTGATTCAATAACTTCTCAGGGACTGAAGTGCGGCAAGAGCCAACATGCACAGACGTCTTCAGGAATGAACTCATGAGAGACAACATCAGAAGTGTCTTCCCTAGGCTATAGACAAAATAAACTGGACCATTGTGGTCCAAAGACCTATTTTCGGATGAAAGTACATTTTGCATTTCATTTGGTAATCAAGATCTCAGAGTCTGGAGGAAGAATGGAGAGGCACAGAATACAAGTTGCTAGAAGTGCAATGTGAAGTTTCCACGATCAGTGATGAGTTGGGTGCCATCTGTTGGTGCTGGTCCACTGTGCTTTGTAAAATTCTAATTTAATACGAATGTATATATATATAAACACACATAAATTATATATATAATTTGCAACATTGGTAATGTGTGTTTGAAAAACAAGGATGTAGTGTACAGTAGAAAAACCACTTACACTGGCTTCACTACGGGTAAGAAATTGAAGAATCATATGAGCAATCCCAGTGGATACTGTAGTTAATGTTGTTCATACAGACTTTTGTCAAAATCAAAAGTGTCTGGATGCTAATGGTGCCCTCTTTTTGTACCAAATATGATTGCATAATTCAAACATGACTAACAGCTACCCCTCTGTGTTTATATAAATGTAATAAAAAAAATTTATATGTCTGTTTACATTGCAACCAAACAGATTCCTTATATGTTGCACTTATCATGACTTCATTACCACATGACTTTTGGGTACAGGGATAATTGGGCACATGAATAGTAGTGGAAATAGGTTGGAATGTGGCATATCTCCAGAGAGAAGTTAAAAATGTCAGTGAATACAAGAGTGGGCTGGTCAGTACAATGGTTCAGGGTGGAGGGAGAGACATATTCTGGTCCAGCTGCTTTGCATGGACTTTGTCACATGACCAACCTGTTAACATCCCTTTCCTGAATAGTGAGTGTTGTGTTGACTGTTGATGTGTGAGAAGGAGGCAGGGTTTATGTGATTTGTAATCTGTCTGAGGCCCTTCCAGACAGAATCAGAGTCATTAGCTGGGAATTGTTTTTGAAGCTTCTCAGAGTACAGTCATTTAGCATCTCTTATCATTGTTTATCTTGCTAAACATGTATTTATTCAGTGCAGTCCAAGCACTCACAATGCTCCTCCACAGCTTCACTTTTTCACATCTTTATTGCGAAACCCACAGGTATGGACATCTTTCTGCTTAGAATCAGGTGGACCCAGTACAGCATGGATCCAAAGCATTGTTGAATCCCAGAAGCATCCAGCTTTTGTTTGTGGAAAGACGGATAGGTTACCTCCCCCCCTTTGTCCTGCCAGGTGTTACCTGTTTAGAGGATGTGAACTGTTTAAAGGCCGACGAGCCTGGGAACTGTTTTATTCATTTACTTGATTATGGACTGGGAACATTAGTTGGTGATATTTATCTATCAAAATATGCTACCCTTAATTTCTATAATAAATGTTATTGTAAATGTAATCATAAATAGTAATATGATCCACTTACTGTTACAGTAGAGTTACCCTTTAACATTTTTCGATAAAATTGTATGAATCGATAGGCACTGCTATCGATTCAAGCTGCGGTAACATTTTTCAACAACAACAGCACAAATTGGCAAAACAACTGTAATATTCCCAGTAATGGAGCACAAAGACTGAAATTCTAAACCACACTATGTCTCTGCAGTGCGTTTCCCTCTCCTCCTGCTCTGTGACCGATGGAGAGGACACCTGTTACCAGAATTTCCAATAAAACAACAGATGGAGCGAGAACATTGGCTCAAGTCTTCAGGAATTGTTCCCTTGATATTCAAGATCTTTATCTAATGCAAGTAAGCTGAAAGCTAAAGCAACAAGCAAAGTTGATTACAAAGACAAAACAAATCAGTGTGCACTGACACTCCGAGGGAACCATCCTCTCCCTCTGACCCATCACTCAACATTTTATATTATTTAATAAGAATGTGTATTATTAAAGTTGATGTTAGCAACTAAAACTAAAGTTTTGCAGAAGTTGATAAGTTAGAAATAATTAAAATTATGATTATGGTTATACGTCTCATAAGTAAGTCAGCAGCCTGCTAGAACATGGCAGTTCAGGATAGCTTGTATGGTAGTTATGCATCAGTTATGAATAAATTCTTTATAGTAGTAAAATATTTCCTGGGAAATGTAATGTATTTAAAAATAGGGATATTTCTGGTGGATTTGAACCCTATTCATGGTGGAAGGCTGTTGTACTGTATTGTACACAAATTCATGGACAGTTTAGACTAGCTAACATTGTTTGTCAGGTGGAAAGAAACTGGGAGAAAGAGTAAAAACACCACACAGGCAGTAACCTGAACTCAGGATCAAATCAGCGACCCTATGTCCTGAAATATGTAGTATTTTGTTACAATACTGTGGCTTTTTACACTTTTTTCCCGTCATAACGACTTACACGTTTAAAACACTCAGTTTGATTCAAACAGCAGATGGCGCTGCATCATGACGTCACATTCCCTCCCAGGCTGAATATTCATATACGTCACATGGGTTTTCGTCTGTAAACATACTGAATACACGTTAACTCCAATACCCATAATACCCCGGAATGCCTGCACAGGCGAAGATTTCCAAAGCATTCTGGGAAAGAGAAAGCTACAGTAGACCATTTTAGGTTTGCTTATGCGGTCGACAGGAGGAAGACGCCTGTTTGCATGTTTTCCCGAAGACACGTTTAATTTGTCGACTTCACGTGTGGGATAGAATAAATTTTTAGGTTCCGCTTTAGCTGGTAAGTTAATGTTCTGCAGCCGGTGCTTTTCCGCGTTTCAACGACGCTTCTGCAGTCTTTCGCGTCTCCAGCTAACAGGCTTCGTCCACAGGCTCCATTTTGGTGACACGTTAGATATCTCATTTCCACTACACTGATGCTGGTGCCAGAGTCAGATTCAGTTTAGCCGCCGTGCTAGCTAAACAACCAGCGCCTCCAGCTAGCGTAACAACCATTTACTCAACTCTGGTGTGGATATAAGATAATTTTTGTTACCTAATGAATAAACAATATAATAAATATACGTTTGTAATAATCGTTACATATTCGACTTCCCTCCACAACCCCGCGTTCGTTATGTAAGTTAACTTGCCGGTCACTAAATAGAGGAGTCGGCAGTACAGTCCAGTGTTCCACATCACGGGGGTTTAGCTGTTTTTATTTTTCCCACTATGGCGGAAGTAATGTGGCTTTAAGCTGGAATCGCGTCTGTACAGCTTTGTACTGGGACTGTGCTTTCAATTTTAACGTCGACTGTCTTTGCAGAAAGAATACCTGAAATTGTAATGTAACGGATATCTCGTTAAATGTTCGAGTTTCTGATTAGAAAGTAATGATCACCGTCGAGCCGCCACTTTGCGCATGGAGATAAGAAAAACAACATATGTTCTATTATAAGAATGACCATGGATTTCTAGTACATTAAATGGCTAAATGTTGAATCAATTTTAACACGTTTATTTATTAAAACTATTAGAATAACATGAGAAATTCCCCAAAACGATTCCCTCCTCCCAATATGCATTTTTTTCTCGAACATTTACGAAAGTCGCAAGTCACGTGACTATGGCTCAGCAATATGGCTGTCTGGTGAAAGAGACAGTAACTGATTCTGCACAGAGTTGTAAAGTGACACTGAACACCTTTTTAATCAAAGCGAAAGAGTTCATTTGCAGAGAAGTTTATAAGATGGTTATGACGAGTTTTACACATTTTGCATAAAGGTGTGGCTCAGGGTTTAACTGTGAACTACAAGTCTCTCTGCCAATTGTTGTTAATGTAAAATTTGCATATAAGTGTTTGCAGTATTTCCTTCCGGCTTTGTCCAAATGTAGTCAAACTGACGTGTCATATATGTTTTGAAATTTAAAATGTAACTTTTGTAGTCTGTACTCTCGAAAGCATTTTATGCATCTTATTTTATATTTACATGGAAGTCTTTTGTGCCGGAAAAAAAAGCCTAATCTTCCATCCGCTTTGCTCATTTATTTGGTGTAGATTAAAGTGCCTCCAAAATTAGGTCAATGTATTATTTGTTTACCGCTCTGGCCGACTATTTTTGAGTCCTTTTTTGTGTTTGTTTTATATATTTAAAAAAATCTTTAATTTTATGTTTCAAATGGATTGATTTTGAGAAGTTGACAGCAGCATGAAGGACGTCATTTGTTCAAGGATGTCAGAATAATACATCAGATAACACATTAGCAGATGGTTAGAACTCCGTTGGAATCATGTTGCATGGGCGGCCTCCGCTTGTGACATTTGCCAATTTAAAATAGTTAATTGGATTAATAGTGCACACATGGGTGGGCTGTCTATACACACATCTGATGTATTTCAGACCGGATCTGAGTCACTATTGCATGTGGTCCTAGTTTGAATATACAGTGCATTTCAGAAAAAATAGGCTATTGTGAAAAATTACATTTCTTTTCATAATTTATTTAGAGAACACAAATTCTCTATATTCTAGATTTATTACAGGGAAAAAAAAGTCTTTCAACCCCTTGATTTAATTAGGATGATTATGGCAGATAATGAAAATCAAATATCCAGTACAGTTACACCTTGGATTGCGAGCATAATTTGTTCCAGAAATGTGCTTGTAATACAAAATAATACAGTTAATACCCTAATAGTACATTAACACAAAATGTAAGTTACAAATATAACAAATTAACCTGCACTTTACCTTTGAAATAAATCGTAGCTTGTGTGAGTGAGAGAGGCAGGGGTTATGTAGGGTGTTGTTGCAGTACAGTTACTAAAGAACAGTCACTCCACTTGGACACAAAATAATAAAACCACTGTCACAATGTTATAGTAAACAGTACGTGTGCGCACGGATGTTGACTACAAGTGACACGCACTGAGATTGAGCATGGGAGATGATTACCAACAATCAAGCAGCACGAGAGAGAGAAGAACGATTGTATCAATTGTGATCACATGATGCTCGGCAGACAAAGCGCATGTGTACTACTTTAAATACTTTAATACTTAAAACTTTTTATTAATTTTTATTTGTTTTATTAATTTTGCTTGTCGTGCAAAAACACTCACAGACCAAGTTACCGTAGCCTAATGTAGGTAAATTAATAGTGATATGTGGAACGAGGGTTGTGGGGTTGGGGATTGGCAATGTAATAAAGAATTTTGGTAGTTTTATAACAGCTCCAGTATCAATGCATCCTGAAGATTTGTTCACCTTTTTTATCTTCTGCAGGCCTCTTGTTAGGTGACACAAACATGGGTGCAGACAAGCGGTGAGTGAGTCATCATATCAATAGCCATGAGCTATTTGCCTAGAATATTTGTATAGTTTGTTAATGCTGTGATGGTTGTTCAGGGTTAGCCGCACAGAGCGTAGTGGCCGGTATGGTTCAGAGCAGTCCCGTGATGATGACAGACGTGACCGGCGAGACCGTGATGATCGTGGGTATGACTCTCACCGCTGGAGCGATGATCGTCGTAGTGACCGCTACGATGGAGACAGGGGGGATCGTAGTGATCGCTACTGGAGCCGAGACAGTCCCGAGGTTTGTGTCGGGGGGGTTTTTTTTTGTTTTGTTTTTTTTCCCCCCTCTCGTAAGGGGACTGTATGTGCACAAAGAATTTAATTACAACCAAACAAAGTTAATGTTTTATACATTCAGGTTAATATAAATTGTCGTTTCAAAATATACAAAAAAATTGTTGATTGGATGAGATTTAATTTTTTATTATAATATTTTTATACATTTGTGTATCTTTTACTTTTAGCGAGGTAGAAAGCGCCGTAGCAGTGATTGTTCTGAAGACGGTCACCACTCCGATGGTGATTACTCTGAGCATGACTACAGAGGAGACTCTGTTGATGAAAAGGAGAGCAAGATCATCATGCTCCGTGGTCTGCCTCTCAACATCACCGAGGCAGATGTAAGTACCAGAATGTGAAAAGTCATGTCTAAAATGGGTTAAAATTTGTATTTTTTTCCGCTGAGATGTAATGATTAAAAAAAATTTTTTTAATAAATTTCCACTTTCTCAGATTCGAGCAGCCATAGACCAGTTGGAGGGGCCGCAGCCAATGGATGTGCGGTTGATGAAAAAGAGAACAGGTGAGGCCGGCGTACCGTGGATCTTTCCTCTGCCAAACCTGTGACCACTGGGCCAACCTGCTTCTGCTTAAATGCCTTTTGCCATAGCAATGTTTTTATCTGAGCATTCTTAATGCACTGTTTTACAGTAATTCACATGATTTCATTATTATTTAACCTGGTATTAAAGAAACAGAGAGGTAAGTTGAAAGTGTGTTTGTGATGTTTCCTCAAATTTGACATGGTCCAAGTTTAGACAAATGAAGTCGCAAATCATAGCATGTTTAAGCTCATTCCATCTGTGGACGATAGCTACAATAAGATGTAAACTTTTGTCTGGAATGAAGTCACACATAGCAATATTTAAGTCTTTGTGCTTAGAATGATGGTTTATGCAAATGTGTTTCAGTGTTCAGTTGTACACATTTGATGCAGTCAGTTCCAGAATGTAATTTAACTACCTAGTGCAGTGTGATTTATTTAGGATTATCTTGCTATGGCAAAAGATTAATTTCTGGCACACTCCCAACCATTTGACCTTTCTGGGTCGCTGGGGGTCATGAAGCAGTTTGTGACAGAGTGTGAATGTTATACGACTGAACCTTTAAGACTAACACGCCTCCCGTCTGTATATCTGAATGCCTCTCCTAGGTAAAAGCCGAGGTTTGACCTTCGTGGAGTTTTATCACTTGCAAGATGCTACCCGATGGATGGAGACCAATCAGGTTGCTTCCTAATCACCAAGTCTAGCTTTTACCCTGGGGAATGATGCAATTTAAAAAAGGAAAAAAAAAATAGTGCTACCCCAGAAAAAAATGGACATTGGACCATTCCCCACCTTTTTCGAAGGCATGGTGTGACTTAAAGAGGGGCATTTGATGGACTTTTAAAGCTAGGTGACAAATAGGATTAATGGCTTTTGATATGTTTATAGCCATTCAATAACACAGATTTTAGATATGTTTATATGTAATAAGTGCGGACAAAAGAACATTGCACAATGCAAAAAATTTTGCTGTTACAAAACCCAAAATCTAATTCATAATTTAGTTTGCTTTCTTGCGTTAACCACAGGGCTAAGGTAAATTTGCCTTCGTGCTCAGTAAATAGTGAAAAAAGTATAGTGATACTTTATTATGGATAACACATTCTTAAGGGGCGCTGTTGCCATGCAATTATGTCCAGTCTTGGTGTCAAGTAACTAAAAAATTAAATATCAGCAGGCAATTTGGAACAGACTATGGAACAGATCTTAAACAACTGGTTCCACTGCTGATTGTCCTTGGTCTGGAAGGACAAGAGTCCCAATGCCAGTATAAGACTAATTTCATGGCATCATTTGGGAAATTGTACAAGATCTTGCCTACATTATCAAACTAATTAATATCAGGACTTGATATTCACTTTGTAAACATGGATGTTGAACACTCCAGCTTTGTTTTTATTATCAAATTTTATTTAAAAGAAATGCATTTTGTCAAATTTATATGTGCAATGTTTATTTTGTCCGTGATTTTATATAGATATATACTTTGGATGTTGCTTTTAAAAATAAACAGCAGGGGGAAAAAGCTTTTTTTCGACAATAGATGGCAATTAACGACTTGTGTTCTGAAGGAACTGTTTTATCACATGACTAGCATTTGAGGAGAAAGTCTTAAGTTTCCTTATGATGAAAGACTTTAAGCATTTACAATGCGTTGTGTGGAGTCTGTGCGTCGTCCCAAGGTTCTCTACCTTTTACACTCTGCTCCGGCCCCATCCGGACACTCGGGTCCCAAACAGCATGGACACACGCACCCACTGACACACTCATACACACTTTGAGTCTTCCTGGGCGATCCTCCCTTAAACCCTTGAGGCTGCTTTAGTGCTTGTTCATGGGCTGACATCAGGAACAATCCGATGATTATGTCCTAATCCTCATTTCGTATTCCTTTTGCAGAAGCTGCTGACCATACAGGGCAAGACTGTTTCCATGCACTACAGTAACACACGACACAAGTTTGAAGACTGGCTTTGCAACTCTGTAAGTTTTAACGTGATGGCAAACCCCTAAAGTGCACTTAGCACCTCATGCTCTGTAGCTGTGTGAGAGAGAAAAAAATTTAAACGCTGTGACCGGTTGCTTTCAGTGCGGCCTGTACAATTTCCGGAGGAGGCTCAAGTGTTTCAGGTGTGGTGCTGCTAAATCAGGTGCGTAGCTGCTTCACTTAGGAAGCTGTGGCATGTGTCCGTCTGGACCCTGTGTTTACCAGGAGCAAAAACTAGAGTTTATAATAAATACCCAAAAATAGTTAGGCAGTATTTATTCATCTTATAAGAATGTTTGGAATTGAAGGAGATGCGTTAACCTGTAATTAATGGCACGTCTGTGTAATCAGGGTCTGTAAGCTTTGATGGGCTTCAGCAGGCTGATGGGACACCCTATTGTGTTTTCTCTACAGAATCAGAAAGCAGTGTAACTTCTGGGACCACAGAAACCCAACCAAGTGGTGATTACTATGGTGACAGTAAGCATCCTGATTTTATAACTACACACGTCAATAGATATCCTAATACTGTAATTACATATACACACGTGTACAAGTCTTCAGGCAGCCAATTGTCTGTTACAGCAATCATCTTGAGAAACATCGCTCCGCTGTCCACTGTGGAGGGGATTATGTCAGCCCTGGCACCATATGCTAACCTGTCACCCAGCAACATCCGACTTATCAAAGACAAACAGACCGGACAGAATAGAGGCTTTGCCTTTGTCCAGCTGTCCTCTCCCTTGGTACGTGGTCATTGCATCACCATTCAGAAATGGACAAAAAGCAGCCTGGATTTATATTTTTTGCATTGTGTAGAGGATTATAATCACATTTACGTTGATAGTCATATTTACACATTTTTGTCTGCCGATTCTATAGGAGGCTTCACAGCTTCTCACCATCCTGCAAGGTCTGCAACCTCCGCTCAAGTTAGACGGGAAGACCATTGGAGTCGACTATGCCAAGAGTGCTCGCAAGTATGTGCTCCATACACTCAGTATTGTTTGTAATTTGGCTGATTACAGATGTTTCTAATGAATAATTGATTTCCTGCCCTCTATAGGGACTTGCTTTTACCTGATGGGAACCGCATCAGTGCTTTCTCTGTAGCCAGCACAGCGATTGCTGCCGCCCAGTGGTCCTCTTGCCAGGTTAATGCAATGTATAACCTTGTTTTAACAGTAATGTGGTGTTTTAGCTGCTGCTTTACTATAAATGTTATTTTTCTCTTTATTCTTTAAACAGCCCCAACAAAGTGTAGAACCAGCATCCGAGTACAGCTACCTGCAGGAGGGTTATGTTCCTTATTCACAGGTTAGGAGTTTACACTGCAGTTTTTACTTACGAATGGCCTCCGTTGTAAAAGGTATTAGAGACATTTGTTTTGTTTTTTTTGTCCTTGTGTAGGAATATCATTCCCAATTTCAACAGCAGGCCGTAGCAACAGACCCATCTCAGGCTAATGGCATACTTGGAGGTAAGACATTTGTATTTTACAGTGACTTGGAAATGGAAATTAAAGCGTGAAGAGAGCACTTGGACTTTGTCCTAATTAATGTTTTTTAGACCTAAACATGTCTAGTCCTATTTTAAAAAACAAACAGACTAAATTAATGTTGATTAGAGATCATGCTGTTGATTAGGATTGAGTGCTGTTAATCCAACGTTAGTTTGAAGTATCTACTTTAATATTTTATGAAGCTCTCCAAGCATTAATCCTTGTACTGTTTGCCTGTATGTAGCTGCTCCCGGAATGAAAGTTCTTCCTACAGCTGGACCAGTGGTTATCTCTCAGGGTGCTCAGGTTTATCAACCCCATATCGTCGGCCAGCCAGCCACACAGGTGCCAACTGCCCCATCTTTGTTACCGCCCCCCCCCCTTCATGTATTGTATCCCTGATTGTGAGAGTGTGTGTATAATTGTACAAGACCTTGCAGGCACCGCAGACTGCGACCATCACAGGAGCCGCCACCATCTCGGTTCCAGCAACTTCTGCAGTAGCCACAACTACAGCGACTCCTGCATCTCCCTCTACTCTACCATCCACTTCAGATGCTAAAGCCTGTAAGTTGAACCTACACACTAATGCTGATGTATTGATCAGTCTTCACGGATTCTGCATTTAGTAAAACACAATGTTTTCTCCATACTCACTACTTTTACCTCTTTCCAGCTGCCCCTGATACCTCCACCTACCAGTTTGATGAGTCATCTGGCTATTATTATGACCCTCAAACCGGTCTTTATTATGATCCCAACACACATGTAAGTTGCCTTGCATGGTCATTTAAAAAAAAAGAATTTTCAATAACCTTTTGTAATAGAGAGGTTGGAGATTTTCAGTAGATTTAATGAAGTAAATTTTTGCTTTGCAGTACTACTATAACTCGTACACGCAGCAGTATTTATACTGGGACAGTGAGAAGAATGCATACGTGCCTGCAGCTGATAACAGCGGCACTCCATCTGCCTCCTCCACCCCTGCTAAAGAGGGCAAGGAAAAGAAGGACAAGCCCAAAAGCAAAACAGCTCAACAGGTTGCTTTTCTGTTTTGTGTTGTTCATTTTTCTGTTCAGTGTTGCATGGTATTTGTTTACACAGTTTCATCTGCAATGTGACTGTTTGTTAGATTGCAAAAGATATGGAGCGTTGGGCAAAGAGTCTGAACAAGGCAAAGGAGAATTTCAAGAGCAGCTTCCAGCCTATCAGCCAGGAAGAGAGGAAGGAGGCAGCAGCAGCAGATGCTGGCTTCACACTGTTTGAGAAAAAAGTAACCTTGCAACCATAATCATATCAGCAGATTCGCAAGTGTTTTTGTTTATTAAACATAAAATGCCCCTTTTTTTTTTTTTTTTGTAGCAGGCTACTGGTTTGGAGAGGCTTATATCAGAGGCAGTGAAGACTACTGAAGAGGAAATTTCATCCTCAAAGGCTAGTTTTTGTTCCATTTGTGCATTCACAGAAATGTGTACTTGTATTGCCCCCAAATGTTTCTTCAGTTTTGTAACTCTAATGAGTTTTTTTTTTTTTGCAGGTGGGTCTTGTGGCAGCCTATAGTGGGGACAGTGAGCCTGAGGAGGCTCCAGAAGGTGAAGAAAAGGACGACAAATTGACAGACTGGAAAAAAATGGCCTGTCTGCTGTGCAGGAGACAGTTCCCCAATAAAGAAGCACTAATCCGTCATCAACAGCTCTCAGACTTGCACAAGGTACTTATCTTGGTTTTATTATAGCGCTCTAAAGCAAGAACATCACCATCTTATGTGATGGCTTTTATTATGTTCCTTTTCAGCAAAATTTGGAGGTTCACAGAAGGTCCAAGTTGAGTGAAGCAGAACTAGAGGAGTTGGAAAGGAAAGAGACTGAGGTATTTAAGCTTCACTGTACACACACACAAAGTATTCCTTTCTAACTTTCTATGGTTTTCTTTAATAAGCACAATAGAGTCCATGTAAAGATTTTCAATGTAAAACCTAATTCTGGTCTCCGAGTGGCGCAGTGGTAAAGTGCTCGCCCTATCATCCGGAGATCACAAGTTCGATTCCCAGGTTATGCTGTAACCACTCGCAGCCGGAGGTCTAGAGAGAGCTGATTGACTGAGCCCTCTCAGAGGGGAGGGATGAGAGGAACTTAGTGCTCCCACATTAATCACGGCTCTACATCCAATCAGGGGCGTCTGAGCTCACGCAAGCGGAAGGAGTGGATAGCGCTGTCCTCCGAGTGTGTTATGCTGCTCGCAACTGTGTGAGTGAGCAGTTCGAAAAGATATCAGCTGGCGTCACGTGGTTTGGAGGAAACACACAATAGTCTTCGGCCCTCTCTCGACCGAGTGGTAGTAGCCTTAATGTGGGAGCCCCCTAGTGACGGGTAGGAATTGGACACGAAAATCGGGGGAAAATCCCAAAAACAAATAAAATAATCCCTTTGTTTCCTGTATTCAGATGAAGTACAGAGACCGGGCAGCTGAGAGGAGAGAAAAGTATGGCATTCCTGAGCCTCCAGTTCCAAAGAAGAGGAAGTTCACACAGCCCACACCAGTAGTGTAAGCTAACACCCCTAGCCATGATAATGATGTGTTTACTGATTTAACTTGGGTGGTTTACGCTTACCTTTTATAGTTCTATATGTCTGTCTACATGTATAAAATGGGTAATTTTGTAAATAAATCCACTCTCTCTCAACAGGAATTATGAGCAGCCTACAAAGGACGGACTGAACAGTGATAACATTGGCAATAAGATGTTGCAAGCTATGGGATGGAAGGAGGGAAAAGGCCTTGGCAGAAATCAGCAAGGCATCACGGCCCCTATTGAGGTCAGTAAACCTGTTTTCAAATTAATTCTACTTGGTTTACTTTTCCCATACTTGTTTGAGCATTGTTATTGTGGATCTTTTTTTCACCCCTTAGGCCCAGATGAGGGCAAAGGGAGCAGGATTGGGTACAAAAGGCAGTAATTACACCCTCTCGGCCTCGGATACCTACAAGGATGCTGTAAGGAAAGCCATGTTTGCACGCTTCACTGAAATTGAATAAACTTTTTTTTTTTTTTGGCGGGGGGGTAGATGGGGAAGCTGTATAGATGGTGGATTAGTCTTGATGACGTGTTTATGTATATATGTGTATAGCGTCTCTTGAGAAATGTGATTATTTTTTGTTTGTTTCACTGAATTAAGGACATTGTCCTCACGCCTGTAAAGTTTGTAAAAGATGTTCCTGGATTTGTACATACAATAAAATATGTTCAGTTATGTACTTTGTCTTAATTGTTTTCTTTGTGTAATACTTGATCAGTATTCAGTCATTTCAAGATAATTTAAATGTTTGAGTCTTGTCATCTTTGTCCCGCCCCTAAATAAATGAAATTTACTGTGAGAACTTGTAATTTGGTGGCTGCACCCACAATTTATCTAGCTAAAATAATCCTTTGTTCTTTTTAAATCCTTAAATGATGTCTCTGCAAGGAAAACCTTAAGATCTCAAGCAATACCCAAGATTAAGACATGTTTTAAGAAGTGAGATAAAGAGACATTCAGTGGTTTGTTAGATAAAATCCACCACAATGTACAGTCACTGCTCCTGCGCGTTTTTGATGACACAAATGCAAGTGATAAAAGGTAATGCATCAAAAATCCGATGTTTTAATATTGAATTTACTTCTAAGAATCGCCTTTTTTATTGATGTGTCCACTTGTCAAATTGTGTGTAAAACAGATTGACGCCCCCTAACCGGTATTACCGTCATGGCTTGAGCCCTTTAGCTTTGTGTTATTCACGTACACTTCCTGAAGGCTACTTTTAATAATGTAGCGAGCATGTCTCACACGACCGATAGAGGGCAGCAGTGTTTTGAAATACTGTTCAACTGCTTCATCAGTGCGATCATTTCTCTCATGAAAACTTTTGCAGTATGGCATGTAAACATTTAGCTGACTTTAGTTATCAGCTTACAACCCCTGACAAATGATTTTGTCACCACACTTGGAGGCTGTCCGCCCAGTTTTATTTTTTACCTTGTACCAGATAAATATAATTTTTTGTTCAATAGGTGAACATAAAATAAAAACCTATGCTGCTTTAAGCCAGTTAAATGATTTTAATTAAGGGCAGATTATTTTCCACATATAGGAATATAATCACTTAATTTTGATGAAAACTTTACTATTTAAGGCTTAGACTTCACTGATGGGGAGAATCCCGGCTCCATCAATCTGTATCCAACTTTTTCAAATAAGAGTTGACAAATCAGCTATGAAAGATTGAACCTCATCATAAACCGATTTTTTTTTTAATTCCAGTCGGAGTAAGATCCAGGCTGTTTGCTCATTGTGGCATTCAGATAATTTCAAGAATCAAGAATTCAGTTTAAGATTTTCAAGAAAAGCTGTGACTCCTTGGAAAGATGTATTATCCTCCTACAAAATGATTACATCACTAAGCATATTTTCTATCAATGGAATCAGAAAAGTGTCCAGATTTTCAGTGTACATCAGGTCCTTTATCTGACATGCAACCTCATCAGAAATGAGTTCCAACAATCTCCTTGGCCAACGTAGATTCCTGATTCATCGCTGAACATCACTTTCATCCACATTCCATCTTTTTAATTATGTTTGAAGTTTGCTAGAAGCTTGCCTTTGTAGTTGTGCAGTGAGGAAAGAATTGATAGCACTCTCTGCTCTGTTAATGAGGGTCATCAATGGGCCTCAAGTGCACTTTTCCTCCAGAGCCATTTGTTTTGGCTCTGAGTTCCACTGACCAAGTCACTTTGACCGCTGGTTGAACAAAGCAATCTGTGTGATTATATTTGCATTTCATGTGTATGTCTGAACCTTGGTGGAATGAAAAGAGTGGACCTCATTTCATTCCTTTTTAGTAAAGCTGTGTGCAAATATTTGTGTGAGCCAAATTTAATCCACTCTTTCAAAAGTAAAAAAAAAAATCCTGAAACTTTATTCTTGCATATGTACACAAGCTGATAAATGCAAGTTATTTTTAAATATTAATTAGTGATGCCCACACATCTTCAAAAAAGACAAAGCTCATATAGTTCAAATAAAATGCAAAGCTTTTATCCTTAAGCAGACCTTTTATCCTTAAGTTTGTACCCTCTGGCAGAATTTTAAAGACGTGTACCATTCTTTTAAAAAAAAGTAGCTTTCAGGCCAAATATTTATTTACTTACTAGTGGGATTCATATTCGACTATAAGACATATAACACACTCATTAAACAAACCACGACGATAAAGAAAATAACCCCACCAAAGGTTGGCAAACCCATTGTTTTAATAGTGTGTGTTGTCCTCTTTGTGAAAGTGATGGCTTTCAGCCTTTTGTGATAGTTGTGGATGAGTTCATTTATTTTCTCAAGCGGTCTATTCTTCTTGGCAAATCTGTCATATGTCAGGAGACATGATGTGATGCCACTCCAGAACTTTCCCTTTTTTTGTTGTAGCCACTGAAGCTTCCTCTTGGGCTGTGCTTTGGGTAATTTTACTATATGATTTTGCTAAAAAGTTAACTTTTTGTTTCATCCATTTAAATGACTTTGTATCAGTTTTAAGTTTACGTTTTTAGAGAGGCGTGCATTTCAACTCATGTTATTTATCAGTTGTTGTTTGTTTTTTTTTTTTTTTAAATCCTAGCAGTTGTGGCTAAAATCTTTGCTAGTGTGCCTGACCATGGCTTGGTGTCAACGTAACCCCTTATTTTCACTTCTTAATCAGAGTTAAAAATCTAAAGATTTAAATCTTTGCGTATGCTCTTTTATCCCTTTCCTCATTTATAAAGTCCAATTACCTTTTTTTCTTTGACATCCTTTAACAGTTCTTTTGCCTTCCCCATGCCACAGTATTTAGCCTAGTCAGGCTAGATTAAATGTTCAGTATTTAGCCTAGTCAGCCTAGATTAAATGTGCACTGGCTATTTATACAGACACACTGCTCACTCTTACTCACTCAGCTTTTCAGCACATCACATTTCCAATGGGCCAGAAGTTTACAAAAACCTAGTTAAGATTTGGTAATATTGCCTTTAAATTGTTTAACTTGGGTCAAACGTTTCAGGCAGCCATCCACAAGCTTCTTACAAAAGGCTGCTGGAATCTTATTCCATTCCTCTTGACAGAACTGGTGAAACTGAGTCAGGTTTGAAATCCTCCTTGCTCACAAATGCTTTTTCATTTCTGCCCACAAATGTTCTACTAGACTGAGCTCAGGGCCACTCCAATAGTACTCCAAACTGTACACATCTCCTGATCAACCCCTCTGACCTCTGCAGCTGATCCAGATTGCAGCTGCATATCTTGTTTTCAGCTTTACTAAGTTTTCCCAGAGCACTCCATTCCCAGACTACTCAATTCATTGAGTTCCTGTAGCTGCCTGCAGCAGATTTAAAACACCGACGCTTGCCTACATACAAAGCCAGATACAGACCAGCGTCGACATATCTCAAAGAAGCCATCACACCCCTCACTACACCAAGCTCCTCCCAGTGCTCTGGCACTCCTCAACTGGTCCCAACATTTCTCAAAAGTACAAAGAAGGCATGCATCAATACTCCTCTGGGTTTTGACTAGGTCGCATGATTGGCTCCTAAATGTCTAAACAGCTGATGAACTTAGTGATTTACTAGAAAAACAATGCTTTCTGTGTGCTTTTCTTACTATATTAGCTCCCCAATGGAGTTTTAACATTGACGGTATTCTTAGCTAGTGACCTAGTGAACGAGTATCAGTATGTATTTCTATAAGTTACTTTTGATAATGGTGTCTGCAAAATGGCATTAATGTAAAAAAAAAATTCAAACTAGGGAACTTGAATACAAAAACCCAAATATGTACATGTGATAGTGACAAATGACTTGCAGGGAGTGATGGGAGGTGTAGTCCAGCACCTTCCTGATGACGACTGTGCTTTATCACACCATCCTGGTTTGCAAAACCTTCCTAAAAGAAGATGCATAATTCAGATTTTCCATAATCCTTAACTCAAATGCATAATCCTAAATTTCTTTTAATACTTTTTTTCCTTTCTTTTATGAACCTGATTTGCTTGTGGTTTACACTACATATTGTGACCTTTTAACTTTCACTTTACTTGTTTATAACCGTGTGTGTTCTCTTTGCCTATAGAGTTGTTTGCTTAAAAAAGGTCAGTAAACTGCTTTCAAAGTCCACAATCGTCATGTTCCATTGCTATAATCAAATGATTCGCCTTTTTGTGATCTGACCAAAAATAATCAAATAGTGGAAAGTGACACCGGATTAAAAAGAAGAAATTGAACGTTGACAAGTTTAGAGGTCTAGGAAATAGGAAATACATTTATGTTTTAATGACATAACAAGACATTGGATATGAGTTTAAATGGTCTAATTTGCCATTTTGGATGTTTCAAAAGTCCTGATGCTATGTTCATGTAACAGAGGATTTATTAACTACATTTATTTATTTGTTTGTTTGTTTTCAACACAATTAAGAATTAACTTAATAAAAGCTAACACAAGTATCACCATCAAAACAACACTTGGGTGACTCAGCAAGTCACACACAATGCTGGAATGGTGTCCTTCTAGTAATATTACTAGTTTTCTTGTTACTCACTGCTGCAGCTAATTATTAAATAACTAATCTAATAACTAATTGTATAATATTATTTCCCAAACTATCATTTTCAGCCATCTAATATAGAGTAGGTTCTCCATTTGCCACCAAAACTGATGCCTTCTGACGCTTTTCTAATCTGTCCCTTATCACAGGAGCTACAGTTACAATATCTCATTACAGCAGCACTTGGAAGTGGGTGGGATAGATTAGTCAGCAAGTGAATTAAATTTTTTTTATTTGTGACCAAGCATAAGGATTTGAATGACTTTGACAAGGGTCAAACTGCGATGTCTAGATGACTGTGTCTAAACAAACAAAATTTTATCTAGCCTAATATCCTTCTCTGTTTCACATCTAATCCACAAATCATTCTTTGGATGAAAATCTCTCTCTCTCTCTCTGACAGTAAAATGATACGGACCATCTCCTGATAAGATTACCGGCTGGATTTATTCGACTCTAATATGCCCTCTTGCCTCTACAAACAACGCAACATAAAAAGTCCTAGGAAAACATATGAGGAGCCAGTGCATTTTGCAATACGTCTAGGCAGGAGGTTTTGTGTTATCAGCTCCTCACTAACACTTGTGCAATGTGTATGAACAAAGAAGAGGGAACATCATGATCATGTTGCACAGAATTCATGACCAAGGATGACAAGGGCATTTTCATTGATGATTCAGGTTTGTTGACGGTGAAGTGTCCAGTTACTTTATTTCCTAGGAAGCCCTCATGTCTGTGTTTCCTACTGGCGCTCCCTTATAGTTACGCTGTCATAGTGAATCCTGCCGGAGTCTCCGCTGGCACTCTGCATGAAATATACATTCACTTCATACATTATGCGACTGCTATGTAAATCTCTGTAAAGCTACTTCGTGACAATGACCCTTTTTAAAAGCACCATACAAATAAAATTGTACAGTAGAATTGAATTGAATTGCATTTGAATTTAGTTGTAGAAGAGTTTGCATGAAACATGTGAATGAAAAGCCCTTTGCAGGTCAAAAGAGCTAAAAGTTTGCTTAGTTCAATGAAAGCTGCCATTTAACATACTAACATACACAAATAAAGCTTTATAAAGCAGGTTGTACACTTTATTTCTTGCCACACTTTCTGAAATTATCCCAATAAAATCTTCAACTGCATGACATCATTTGTTCTCCATGCCAGGGTATGCAATAAACGTTGTCTAATGACAGACCTGCAATAAAAATATTTTTTAAAAACTACATTCTACATACTTTATCCATCACTGCAATGTGGACAGAAAATAGGGGTTCATAAATACAAATGTTCTTTCATCTATAATGATGGTTTACAATTGCTGCTAGACAGAAAAACTCAATAAAGACAGTGTTCAGAGAGATTTTAGCAATAAATAAAGAAATATTAAAACTAAAGCGCAAAAGCAAACGTGTGCCTCTTAAGCAAAACATGAATTATTTATTCAATTATACTCAATGCCACTTATCGCAGGGGACTCTTACTCGCACCCCCAATCATACACTATTAAAACACCAATCAGCTTTTTATTTTTTTGTTAAATTCATGTGTGCCATTGAAATGAAAAAGCTTTTTAAATCTAAACCATGATATGTGTACATAAAAAAGGCATGCCTTTTATATAATTTGAAGTCTACAGAATGAGGTGCACATTATGGAAATTTAGGCCTCACTTATTATGCTGGATATGAAGAAATCTATTTGTACATCATTTGCAGGAGCATGTACGCAAGAAATTCATTTAAAAAATAATGAGACTTTCATGCATTTGATATTTCTTGAGCAAATGTTCTTGTGAATGATTTAAGGATAAACTTTTTGTATCCAGCTTGTTCTTCTAAATTTACCTGCCTCAAAGTTCAGATCCACAATACAGTATGCAGCACATGTAGCTTCTGTGTTGTGGTTACAGTATTTCAGAGAGCAATTTAATTAAATTCTTTTCAGGTCTTCAGATGTGGCCTTTATTTGACTCTGGCACAATGTGTGAAATCCACCCCTTTAGCCAAACAGATAAAGCTGAGTCTAATAAGTCTAATAAATGGTGGCTCTTATTAAAGTGTGTGTGGGGGGGAGGGGGGCGGGGGTAGCTGGGCTGATCAGAAGGGCCCTGGTTCAAGGCCTAGTGCTGTGACTGCTCCTGGGCCCTTAAGCGTGTCCTTCACCCTCACCTGCTCAGACAGAAGCGGACAGGACCCTGTCTGGGTTGTTTGTTACCTGATGGTATGCAGATTTAGCCTTAACCCCACTTTACACCCGACAAGCTACAGTATGTGTGCTGGATTCGTGCCATTGTGGCAGTTTTGAATCCATGTACAAATAAATGTACAATATTGAACTTTGTGCAAATTATGAAAGACCCAAGTTAATAAGCTTTACTTGATCACATACAAATATTAATGCATGTTTATTGTCATATTTAATAATAATAATAATAATAATAATAATAATAATAATAATAATAATAATATTACAAATTAGAAAGAAACGGTTTTATTAAAATTATCCAAGTATATATTACTAAATAATGGTGTGAAATCAAGAAATTTAGCAAAATTTTTCTCATATGTGACACCTGTCTGCTGTACCCAGTGGAGAGGTTCTGGCTTTGCTCATGTTTTGCAAGAGGACAGTTGTCGTCACAGGATTACATACACTTCTTGTGAAAATACATTTCCTGCCTACAGTGGGCTTTCAATGATTTTTGAGGATGACTGCAAAATGCATGTCTTTAAAAAGACTAATATTGTTCAGGTCCCACTTGTCCCACCAAAACAGCTCTGAACATGTGCTGTCATATCTGCCACCAAGGGATTAGCATCTGATCCTTTAATTTCTGTAGACTGTAAGAAAGGGTTTCCATGGATCAGAAGTTTTTACAACACATCCCAGAGATTTCTGGATGGATTGAGATCTAGGAAATGTTAAAGCCAGGTCAAAACCTTGAATACTTTGTCATGCTTCTCAAACCATTTCTGAACAGTTTTTTGCAGTGTGGCAGGGAGCAGTATCCTGCTGAACAAGTCCACTGTCATTAGGGAATACCACTGGCATGAAGGGGAGTACTTGGCCTGCAACAATGTTTAGATACATGCTTTGTGTTCAAATAACTTCCATATGAATGCCAGGACCCAAGGATTCCCACCGAAACATTAACCGGAACATCACACAGTCTCTCGCTAACCTTCCTCTCATAGTACATACTGCTGCTATCTACAGATCCATATGATTTAAAGGAAAATATGATCAATCAAACCAATTTATGTTTTTTTTTAATTTTATTTCTGAAGCAGAAATAATTTCTAATGCTCACTTGCCCTTAGAGGTGAGCACAGGTTAGCATGATGGCTCATGTTTTCTGTTTAAACTCAGAAGCCTGCAAATGAAAATGTACATATGAACATATCAAAAGACTAATAATTATTATCCTGTAGCAATTCAACAATTTCATGACTTGCAGTTCAAGCTATTTGTAACATTTTTGCTTCTAGATTTAGAACGTTTCCTGGTGCTTTGCTCCGAGTAAACTGTGCAAGCATAAACACATTCACTGTCAAACCAGTATTAAAATTCATTATTCTTTGCAATAAAAATAATTACTGCAGCAGGCAGAACCGAGCTGGAGCAGAATTTACACCTTACTGTAGCTGTCACACTCAGACACAAACCAAAGCTCTGTCCAGCGGCTGTTTTCCTCTGTAATGGAAAAGTAATTGCAAGGCTTTCAGCTCTGAAGAGGCAAGGAAAAGGGCCTGGGCTCAAACTCTAATGAGCTGGCATGATAACCACTTACAGTACTGCGTGTGCATACTGTATGCTTTACGTAGGGTTGGTGAAGGAGATTGCATGTGTTTTTATACCAGGTAATGTGGTTATATAAGAAGGAGTAAGCATGTTTACATAAGTCGTAGTAATAGATGTCTCCAAAATGTCTTTGTTTTTCAACTTAAATAATGCATTTTTTCTCTCTTTTGATCCTTTTTCAAACATGCTGTTTTAGTGTCTGTAGCTTAAAATTAACTGCCTTTAAATGCTCCTTTGAGGAAGTGCATTTTCCTAGCCAATCAGAATGCAGAGACAAGAAAGCCACTTTTAGAATGATAACTTTTAGACCTCATCAACAAGGGGTAACCCCTGGTTCTGAAGGAAAAAAAAGCCAGTGGGAAAGTGTCAAAATGTGCAGTTGCTCAAATGCTGACTGGCTCCAAAAGTGAGTGAAAAGCCATAAATTGGGGTTATTATCTGTATTTTTAACTTACCCCAAGAAAACATGTAGGGTATGAATGATGGAGTTCAATCAAAAGCATTAGCATATAAATTAATGTTAGCTACCATAGCATTTGAGCTAACTTAATGCCAAGTTCTCTGGATTGTGGATAGTACCTGTGTTAGGTAGACGCGTTTTAAACAACAGCCAGGCTCATTTCATTCTGCCCCATTTATACAGTAGATTAACTGGGGTTAGGGGAGAGTCAGGTCCAGCCAAGATGGCAACACCAAGAGTGCCCACATTTGAGCTCCATAATCGCTCTTTAGAAAACCTATGGGTGTTGACACAAGGGGTTTGTCCAGTCCTTTTTATACAGTCTATGCTCATCAAGCATTTTTCACCCATTTTCAGGCGTTTCCCCATTGCATTTCTGAGGAACACAGTAAGGGGAAACACAACTAAGATCTGAAGAAGACTCGGTTAGTCTTTAGCTATTTACCATTAATGGCTAATCTACCCATTCCTAAGAGCTAAAAGTAATGCTAATTGAGCCATTAGTACTTGGCCACTACCTGCTAGCCTAGGGTTATTTAAAAAAAAAAAAAAAGGCACCCAGGGAAGAGCAGAGCTTGGCGGAGTTGAGGCACTGAGCCAGGATTGGACTCTCGGTATAATCAGTTCACAATATCAGGAAAATATAATTTGTTTGTTTAAACTCTGACCAATGAAAAAATGGAAAGGAGCAAATGGCCCAAATTTTTGTCTCAATTTTTTGTGTTTACATAGACTGAAGACTGTATCTGACTAAATACTGCATTTTGCATATTTAAGGCAGGCAGCAGTCTACAGCACAAATACTGTAGAAAGAAGACAGCTGCACTGAGGAGAGCATAACCTGAAAAAACAGTTCATCAGACATTCACACACACACACGTGCATGCACACATGCATGGATTGCACTTGACCTAGGCCTATATATATCTACTGCATATATTTAAAGCAGATATTTGCTGCGAGGCAACATGTGAGAGTTTTGAGTTGTGGGTAGTATTTCTTGTAGTTAAATACAAACTCACATGTAATAGATGATGAGGATGCTGGGAGGTATACATTTTCTGTTTGTTTTTGTTTGTTGTTGGTACAGTAGCTCATGGCAGCACCCTGCATTCATAACACATTATTTAAACCTCACTAAGTTTTTGTAAAAAAAAACACAAAAAAAAACATGTTATGGGCCTTAATGTGTCTTGGCATTAAATGCACACACAATGCATTAGTGGCTATGTTTAAAATAAGCCACAATAAATAAGCTGAGTTCTGTTGTTGTGTAATGGAGGAGGTACCAAAACACTGAACTGTATTATTCTCCAGAGATGTTTGCAGTGAATGCTACTTTTGACAAGCTATTAAGAAAAAAACAACATTTTATTTGCATAGTTGGTGCAGTATGTTGTATAAAATGTACAATAGATTTTCACACAATTAATTACACATTTGGATGAAAGGGGTGAGCTAAACTAGTAAATTAGTTTACTATATTGAAATGAAAGAAGACTACATAATTTTTTTTTTTAATGATTATGGATATTGATTAATTAATATGTAGACTAATATTTTTATTTTGTAGTGCTTTCATGCTAAAATCAATGACA